>OY282599.1:19821368-20278573 GCA_958298965.1 Chrysolina haemoptera | reverse complement strand
AAATTCATAAAATCTTTTGTGGAATCATTAGATATTACAAATAAGTCACATTTTTCATTTTTCAATTTTCATGGAGAATGTTCCCCTTTTCATTTCAGAATTGTTTTCTCCCGTTCTCCATTCCCACTTTACGACACTGCATTGAACCCACTTAATAATATAGCAGATAAAACTTGTCCAAGACTTCTTTTTTGGCGTTGCAACTACGGATGAGACGTTTTCTTCTTTTTGTTGGTTGTTCTCGCTGCCGACCAACTTCAATTTCATCAAAATCAACTTTAATGTGCAGTGAAATTGAATTCCGCGTAGCCGTCTATTGAAAAATTTCTAATAACCGAACCAACTCACCGTGATGAGTCTATTTTTACATAATCGAGGAATCATCAGTATTGTTTGTCAATAATTTGATGGAAAATATAATTATAAAAACAATAATGATAATTACTATCACTATTTTGAATCGGGTTTGAAGGCCGTCGTGGTTTGGAATACTTTCCTAACGTTTCGCTAGCGCGAGTGGCTAGCTTCTTCAGAGGTCTGTTCATCTTCGTTCTACTCCGATGACTCCGATGACTCCGCGCTAGCGAAACGTTAGGAAAGTATTCCAAACCACGACGGCCTTCAAACCCGATTCAAAATAGTGATAGTGAAAATTTCGGCCGCGAAAGCCTTAGCCAATTTAATAATGATAATATTTTGGTTGGTTTCAGTTATGGTACTTTCCGCGCGATTCGGGTGACATGGCTTCGTGTTGGTGCCTTTTAAGGCTGTGTGCCAGATCTTTGGGAGATATGTTCTCTCTTCTTTTCTGTTGAAGTTCTCTTGGTGTTTGTGTATTTCTATCGCTTCTAAATACATTCTTGTTGAGTAATGATTCGACGTTGCTAGTCTCTCGGTGTTTTCGAAAAGTATCTTGTGTTCTCCGTCAGATAATGCATGTTCAGCGACTGCAGACTTCTCGGTCTGTCCCAATCGACAACTTCGCTTGTGCTCAACTAGGCGGGTACCAATGCTCCTTTTCGTCTGACCGATATAAACTTTACCACAGTTACATGGAATCCTGTAAACTCCAGCTGATTTGAGTGGATCTCTGCCGTTTTTTGCTGATCTCAGATACTTCGATATTTTCTTGGTTGGTTTGAAGACGGTGTTGATTTTCTCCTTCTTTAGGATTTTCCCAATTCGGTTAGTAACAACTTCTATGTATGGCAAATAGACTGTGCCTTGGGGTTGCTCTTCACTGGTGTTCCTTTTCTTCTCTCTTGGACGTGAGGCACGGGTTATAACTTTTCTGTCGTAGCCGTTCGCTTGCAACACAGTTTTTAGTTGTTTTATTTCGTCGTCGATGAACCTTTGTTCACATATTCTCAAAGCTCTGTTTACTAGGGTGTTGATAAAGGTTCGTTTTTGTTATGGATGATGGTTAGGTCCATTATGTAGGTATAGATCTGTGTGTGTTTTTTTCCGGTACACCTTATTGCCTAGTTGACTAAAGGTAGTCAACTAATGACTAATACATCAAGAAATGGGATTTTGAGGTTTTCTTCTAATTCCATGGTAAACTGGATTTTTGAATGGAAACTATTCAGATGATTCAGATGATGAAACGTTTGGAGATTCAAACCAAAAATACCACGGCAAAACCCGGAAATCCACCAAAACACGCCAGCCGTGAAAGCCTACATTCCTATACAGTGACCGCCAAAAAGTATGTACCATATGGGAAAAAAGTTTATTATTAGAGTATTGCAAAAACATTTCTGGGTAAAAGTTTGTGCATGTCCGATAACCCAAAAATCGATTTTGACATGTCAATGACCACTAGTATATCGAAAAAGTTTATTTGAAAAAGTAGCTTGGAATATAATTTTATAGTTACATCTAGTGTTTCAAGTAATATATCACAAAAATTGAAAATTGCAATTTTAATAGAATATTTTCCGATCTTTTCACAAAATTAGAAGATTTTTTTTTCTGAATGGTTTGACTGCAATGGAAAATTTGTATTTCGATGATAAGGACGAAATTTTCTCATTTTCTCCTCACCAGATGGCACTGAATTGAAAAAAAAAAAAATCCAGAACCCTCGCTGTTACATTGGTTCGAATCTTACAGTTATATCAGAATTCCAAAATTATTGTGATGACATGGAAATCTAGAAACATCATGTTTTCTTATTATGATCAACATTCGATGATAATCGTGAATTTGAAAATAGTACGTTAAACTAAAGAGGATTATAGTTTATGTGCAAGTGGAACGCTCATGCCGGTTTTTCATCAATACTTGATCATAATCAGGAAATATGATGTTTCCAGATTGCCGTATCATCACAATAGTCTTGGAATTCGGATATAACTTTTAGATACGAACCAATGTAACAGTGAGGGTTCTGGCAAAAGCCAACTTTTTCAATTTAGTGCCATCTGTTGCGGAGAAAATGTGAAAGTTTTGTCGTTTTCATTGAAATAAAAATGTTTCACTACAGACCATGGATTGGCACGCATAGTGATACACCCTGGCCAGCAAGGTCACCAGACCTAACACCTTTAGACTTATTGAAATATATTAAAAATGAGGTATACAAAGAAAATTTTGAAAACGAGGAACACTTACTTCGCTCAGTAGGATCAGCATTTGCTACAATTGTCTACAAACTGGAGGTTATCTATTTGAACATATGCTATAGAACCTACTCTTTACAATCTTTAACAATAATTCTTTCCTTCTTAGTTCTCATTATTTTAGTTTCTATTAGTTAAATATTAGATTATGTTGAAAAACTATTCATAAGAATTTTTTCTGACTAACTACATAAGAAAACATATTGGCGGTACGTCGTTGCATTCGCAATAAAAATGCTATGTCATACAGGGTGTACATTTTTTTCGTGCCATATAAAAAAACAAAGTTGATGATGGTTTCTTTCACGAAACGTTGTACGGAGATTTCGTGGACGCCATTTTGTAGAGGTAAAAAAGTAGAAAGTGCCTTTGGTTTTTTCGAAACTTTTCAAATAACTTCAGAAAAAAATAAAAACAAAATCGCCAAATTTCGGTTTTTTCCGAATATCTCCGGAAGTAAACAACATTTTTGGGATTTCACAGCATCT
The DNA here is from genome assembly GCA_958298965.1 of Chrysolina haemoptera. Lineage (NCBI taxonomy): Eukaryota > Metazoa > Arthropoda > Insecta > Coleoptera > Chrysomelidae > Chrysolina > Chrysolina haemoptera. The sequence continues at coordinate 20,275,461 of OY282599.1, read as the reverse complement.
GTTTATTGACCCCTTAATTGCGCAACTTTTTGCCCCTTTGACCTACTGTGTAACTCGAGATCCCCATGCTGTTCGTCCTTATCTTGGGCACACTGTATTTATATATATATATATATATATAAACTTGGGACAATCTTGACGATACAGTCAAATCACTGGGCTTTGTCAAAGAAAACTCTTTGTTATACTTATTGTCAAGCTTTCGGAACTATATTTATTCCTTCATCGGGACAGATAAATATAGTTCCGAAAGCTTGACAATAAGTATAACAAAGAGTTTTCTTTGACAAAGCCCAGTGACTGCATCCTCAAGATTGTCCCAAGTTTTTCTTTAACTAGTCAGTCAAGACTACCTCTCCACTTATATATATATATATATATATATATATATATATATATATATATATATATAGGAGAGAGGTAGTCTTTGCTGACTCGTTAAGATCAAGCTAGGGAAACTTGTTGGGTAAGCAGCATGCAGGAAGTATACTCTTATAACACTTTATTCCATTATTTCGACAAGTATTATTGTCATCATCAGGGAAAGGTGTTGATGAGATTGATTGCAATAGATGATATAAAAAGACGGGTACAGTAATTAAACATATTAAAAAACAAGTTAAGAGATAATCTTAAAGGTAATCGTTCTTTCTTTTCCACGCTTTCCGATCAACCGGTGTGACATCGGTATGATATCCATTTGAATAAAATTGAATAGAACTAGATTTTATGCATAACTGAGTTTTTGATAATGTGTGACGATTACCTTTAAGATTATCTCATAACTTGTTTTTTAATATGTTTAATTACTGTACACGTCTTTTTATATCATCTATTGCAATCAATCTCATCAACACCTTTCCCTGATGATGACAATAATACTTTTCGAAATATTGGAATAAAGTGTTATAAGAGTATACTTCCTGCATGCTGCTTACCCAACAAGTTTATATATATATATATATATATATTCCACCCCTGGAATTTTGGTAAATATATTTTTTTTCTAGTTTATCATGGTTCCAATTACTAGCATACCACGTTTGGTGGTGCTACAATCGATTCTCTTCTCAAAACCCAATCGTACTGGATTATTGGTTCTTTTCATCTATCCGTCCTTTTATTCATGGTTTATTTCTAACATGATCCGAAAATACCGAAGAATAGGAGTCATTGAACTCATTCCATTTTCTCATATAATAAAGTCTAGCTCATTGAAAAACCTTCAGTTCAAATATCAAAACTATTATTAAAAAGACCCTTAGAGACTTTATATGTTCCTTGTGGGTGTTCAGTTCAGTAGAAAACACGAACTTTCAGACTGCCCACATGCTGTGTAATGGAAACTGACGCAATAATATCAAAGTACTCATAAATTCCTGGGCTGACTGGCTAACGACTTTTATTGAAAAAATAAAAAGCATGGTGGCGCTCGAGTTTCACAAACAAATTGAACCTGAATTTTCATTACCACATGCATGGAGCAATAGCATTGCATATATTCGGCAACGTAGAAAAAGCTTTTATATGTTGAAAATTAGTACAAATCAAATATGCTATGAAAAGTGATGGAGGTTTACAACCCCAGGCCCATTATCATCGATTAGCAAAGTGTCAGAGCGTGTTATTCAGGGGGTTCGAATTATCAAATGTTTTGAGGGTGAATTATGGAAGTAACTTGTTGAATTATATGGAACGGTACTTGAAATTATGGTATGTCGGGATAGTTGGACTGAAGTAGTGATATATTGAACAAGAACCATAATGCTAAGCAGAATTTATAATGTAGAACAATTTGTGAATATAAATTTCTTGAATTTATTTTCAGATGAGACATAGTGTCATGATATATTATCTAATATTCTTCAGAATTGATCTAATTTTCAAATTTTCAGCGATGAATATTCCTTCTTCTTTTTCTCATTTTTTTAGACACTTTTGGAAGATTCCAGAAAAGGACCCCGCACAAAATGAATGTAAATTGGGTCCCGCTAGATTTGGCTGAAATTTTGATATGTTATAGTTTCGATACTCTGATCAAAAGTGTCCATTGGCCCAAAGTGATCCTATGGATAGTTTCAAAGATATAGAGGGGGATGTGTGTGATATTGGCCATGGGCTTGACTCACCGATTCTGAGTCTGATATTTGTACTCACAAGATGAAGGGTTCAGTGGTTTCCAATCAATGGATATATGAGAACAAAAAGTATTTTACCCCTTCACCACACAAGTAATTCAATTACTAGATGCGCATTGCTTTCTTTATCTTCATCAGTAGGGATTACTAAACCAGTTTAGTGATTCCTACTGATGAAGATAACTTTGTTATCGAAATGCGCATTTAGGAATTGAATAACTTCTGTGGTGAAGGGGTAAACTACTTTTTGTTCTCATTGAATGACACTACAGGCGTCCAATATCCTATTTTCAATGGATGTATGTCATGTATATCATCAAGATTAAAACCAGTGAATTATTTTGTTACCGGATAAGCTTTAATTAATCAATGATTATCAAATACTAGGCATAACTTAGAATTCATCATATAATTGAACAATTATTCACTAATTTTGATTTTCTGGTGGTAACCTGTGTGCCGCATCTTTAACAGTCTCATCAATTTTTTTGAGGGATGAGTGATATGTTCTTCATTACGGGCATACCCAAAAAACCATAGTCTGTCACATACGTAACAAGAAAGAATATTTCTGAATGCCATGATTCAAGATTGCCCTTGCTTTCTTAAAAAGAATACTATCAAACTTTCTATATTCACCAAATATCTTTCAAAAGCAAACTGAAAAAGCCGATGACAATGTGGTAACAACATTGACAGCCAACACTTAATGACATCGACAGGTATCCCGCAACAGACCGCTGAAAAACCAATAAAAATGTTGCTCGACCATACAAAGAAAGCATGAAATACTTATGTGAATACATTCATTCACGTTTTCGAAGTTGAACAAAAAAATATCGGCTTTTGATATCATGGATATCATATCGACTGACTGATATGGATGAGGACGATCAATCATTATTATTATTATCATTGTAAACCTGAAATCAAACTCTGGGCACTTGTGCCCACATAACGAGCACATCATCATCATTTCATAATATTATTAATTATCCTTCAACATTGAGACTGTTAAAGATGCTGCACCAGGCTACCACCAAAAAATCTGAATTGATGAAAAATTAATTCAATCATCTAATGTGTTTTAAGTAATGCATATCATATGATAGTCAACGACTCATTGAAACTCATTCGATAACAAATTCAACGGTCGAGGTGCCTTGCGTGTACGTGCTTCATCACAAGTGTTTTCAGTTTGACCTTGAAATAACCCTAAGATGTCCTTGCAAGAATGAGGAATCGCTAGATTCTAGTTCAGTGACCTCCCAAACCTATAAAATCATGTATTTTGAGGCATCACAAGCACTATCTTCAGTTTGACCTTGAAATAACCTTGAGATGACCTTGAATTGACCTCAATAGGCATCACATCCATTGATTGGAACCCATTGAACTCTTCACCTTCTGAGCACTAATATCAGAGACTCAGAAACGTTGACTCAAGCCCATAGCCAATATCACACACATCTCCCTCTATATCTCTATCCATAGGATCACTTTGGGCCAAATCACACTTTTGATCAGTCTCGAGAACTATAACATATCAAAAATTCAGCTAAATCTAGCGGGACCCAATTTACATTCATTTTGTGCGGGGTCCTTTGGGACGAACGTTGAATGAATCATAACAGAGGCTTCGAAAGCTCTAGAAAGTACTGAAAATACACCCGAGAGAAATTTCCAAATATTAGGTAGAGAGGGTCTGGCGTTGAAACTTTCTGGGAACTTCTAGAGAAGAGCAAGGTATGATCATGGTACTCTATCATGGTCATACATTGAATCCAGCCATTTGAAAGGATATTCTATTTTCTATATGATGTACTTCAATTTCATCTGTTGCTATTCCTATCAATGAAATCCATTATTATTATTATTATTAAAATCGTAAATTGACAGTTTCAAGTAGTGCATTTCGTAGCTATCGTCTCGGGTATCGTCAAGTTGATTAAATATGGACGTACGAACTCATTCAAAATATTTTGTTGTGGAGTTTAAATGTTGCACGTTTTAAATTGAACAACTAGACTTGCTAGTGTATGTTTAATGGGCCTTATACATGTACAATCTCAGTAATCAATTTGAATCGGACAACTAAAATAGTGAGGCAAGTATGGTCAAAATCGCGTGGTAAAATTGTCAATTTCGGACCATACACTTCGATCTTCCCTGCACAATTTTTAGTCGTCCGATTGAAAATGACAACTAAGATTGTAGATATATGGGGCCCTTAGGGTATGTCCACATTGGCGCACCGCACGTCGCACCACACCTAGCATGGTACAGCTTGGCCATCCCTGAAAAAAAGGGGGACGGAAACGATTTCTTTCTTCTGATTGATGAAGGAATGTATGAGTGTATACAGATAAAAATAACAAAAAAAATATTTTGAAAGTATTAACTGAATGAAAAGGATATTTCTTTCCATTTTTGTGCATTTTTGATCATTGCCACCATCAAAATGAACGAATATTTTTATGATGTTTCCTTGTATTATTGAAGTCTATCAATTACTTGATGGAATGACGGTCTCGTTTTCCTCTTACACAATTCGGTTTATTACAAAAAAGTGTTGTTTTTGCGAAATGAATTTCCTTGCATTATTCCATTCGAATAGGGAAATAGCCAATTTTATAACCGTCAAGCTATAAAGGAATGTTTCAGCCGTCGACTAGTGAAAATTAATTATTAATTACAATTCTTGAATCCAAAATAGAACTGAATTTCTTTACGCACCTCACGTTGCTCCTCCGCTACGGCTGATAACGTGAAACGTGGAGAGAGGGATCATACAAGCTCTGGCACAGGGTCGGATTTCGGATCACTTAAAATATTCGCTGCGCCTAAACATTTTTGTTGTGCTATTAACTATCGGTTATGATATTAAATGAAAGTACATTCCATTTAACTTACTCGAAATTGTTTTCTCTAACTTATTTGGATATGAACTCTACCGATGATGCAACTATTTGTGGATATATTCCAAAATTCGGGAAAATATAAAATTCACTGGTCGGGTGGAAATTCAAAAAGATATAATTTAAAAAATTACTAGTTTTTATACAACTTGTTTTCTGTGTGTGGGGGTGGGTGCGTGTAGGTGTGTTTGTGTGTGCATGTATACATGTTTATTTCAAGTTTGAAAGTGGTTTATATTATTCATCGGAAGTTTGATTTTGTGGAGTAAATTGAATTCTTGACATGATTTGTTTGGGTATTTAACCTTCCACAATCTGTCAATTCAGTCATCCAGTCGACTTGTTTGGCAGGAATTCATCAGTAGGAAGACAATAAATACATCATGACATTTTCAGATTGAGAAAAATTTAAGATGGCGGCTCCTGTTGGACGAGTATCGTGATTACTGATTCGATATCATTATGAATTGATGCTTGGGTTCGGATATCATGTTATTTTTGCGAACATTTCAGAATTGGAAGTAGCAGCTCCAAAACATCATCGAAATAGTTTCCGCCCGTTAATCAATTATACCTACTATTTTTAACGCTTAATATTCTACAGATTTTCAGTTTTTTTTATTTTACTTTCAATTTTCGATTCATTCTGTGATTGGACCGCAATATTTAATCTCAAATGCTCGTACAAATTTTCAGATTACCACGAAAGCGAATAGGACAAACAATCACCGAAATACTTAATTCGGTCCTGTACCGCGCGAAAGTTGACAAGCTGGAAATGGCAGTTCGAACATGAACTGCCATCTAGCGATATAAGTTTTCTTATACTAAGGGCTAAAGCCCGTTAAGGAATCGCACGTTAAAAGGTAAGACCTCGTTAATCCTTGGCTCGCACAAGTTTCGACTTTTGAGGGCGCCGTTCGTAAGGGGATGAAAGCTGGTTAATGGAAAAAACAATTTTAACAAAAACAACAAAAAAACAATATCGATAAACGTATAAGCTGCGCAAATCAGAATGCGAAAGTATTCGGACGATAAAGAGGGTAGTATAAATTTGACCCCGTTATGCAATAGAAATCCAACAAGCATTACACATGTTTTGAGATAGTCAAGAAAAACGATTTTGATCTGTATCGCAAATAATTTATTATCAAATATGAGTAGGTATATATGTATGAAAGGAACTTTTTAATGAAATATGGAAAGACAACTCCATAATCCGAACAAAAAATGACACAAAAAAATCTTGGGAGTAAAGAAAAATCAGTTTTTTCTTTGTTGCTTAATTTGGGAAATTTCTTCTGATTCATAGTCTATTTCTTCATTGTACCCGTCGATGTCTTCATCAATAGTTTCGTCTCCAAAACGATTTGTGTAAAATAGATGATCTTCGACCAGAATTAGATGCATACAGCTTTTGATGTCTTTTTTCAATTTCAGTTCAGCAACTGGTTTACCATTCGGCTATAATGGTACTAAGAGACTAGAAAATTTATTAGTAACAGTAGGTGGTCTTTTTTTGCCTTTTGGAGGCAAATTGGAAAAAATTACTATGAATAGGCAAAAAGTTGGGTAAAATGATTAGATATCGAAAAACAGTTATTTGGGAAAGTCTTCACTTGACAGTTGTAGATGAAAATTAGTCGCTTTCAAACGAAATATTGTTACCAAGGAATATATTTGGAGTAATAATGCACAGATAGCGAACTGGTCGAGGTTTTAAAAGCTTTTGTTCTCACCCAGGCGACCCGGGTTCGATCCCCATCGCCATCACGAAACTAAAGTGGTTCGGAATCCACTTTTTAAGCTTAGGACCCGGGTCTCCCTTGCTCGGACAAGCTTTGATTTTGAGGGGTTTTCTAAGAATACCTGGGAGATTCGTAATAACAAATTTTCACAAATTTCAACAGAGTGCAATAAAGAGCGAACAGAACTCACAGCGGTTTGAAGTCCTGTTCTTAGAGTTCTTCGCTTCAAAAGTCACATAAATTAGTATCATGGAATATTATCGCGACTTCAAAGAATTACATCAAAAAATACTTCCGACCCGAGATGAATACAGAAATATAACCGGGAAGTTTTCAGCGTGATCAAACGAAGCTTGCGTTTCGTAGAAATTCAGAGTACTGAATCTTTGTGGAATATAATAATAATAACTTTATTCTTCCCAAGAAACATTACATGTTTATGAATAGGGATACAGATAGATAGAATACACACAAAGTAATTTACAATTTAATTAATAGACAAAGTTAGGGAAATATGAAAAGTTATAATTTCCCCGAATGACATTTCAGCAGTATGCTGAATGTGCTATGACATGTTGAATTTGAGGAAAGATGAAAATTTCTTCGTTTGAGGTCCTTAGAAACTGGGTCGTTTGTGATGAATCTGAAAAGTTTCGTTTTGTAGTTGTTCAGATTCTGGCCTCGACTAGTTCGGCTAGTTCAATCGAATTCAGTTCAATCACTTTTCATATAACAACCTATACAGGGTGTCCCACGACGATTGAGACAGGGAATATCTCGGAACTTGCGAGTAGTATATAGGATTGTAATTTTAGGGTTGTAAATTAAAGCAATTGGTGCAATTTTTTCGGTCACATGACATCAGATTCAGAATAATCAATGGGACAACCTGTATATTTTGGCATTTCTATGTTCCTCCCGATGAAACAATTCCAACAAAGAATCACACTTGTGGTCTAAAACGATTAATTTAAGAACTTCAGATACTTCAATTTCTTTTGCCCCATGACATTTTTCAGTAAAATGTGAAAGATTATTATAATTTTGCTTTGTTTTAACCACCACAGAAAATATAGGACTGCCCAAAAATGCAGAGCGATCCTAAACAAAGCTCGTTTGAGACATCGTGGTACAAAGGATATTGAAGAATACCTGTTGTAGTTCTTAATTATTCGATTTAGACCACGAACTGTGATAGTTCGTTGGAATCGTTTTATCGGCCGTAATGCCAAAATCTACAGGTGGTTGCTCCATTAGTAATTTTTAATCTGATGTCACGAGACCGAAAACAAAAAGCTCATTGAGTGAAATAATATTGAAAAATCTGCAACAATTGCTTCAATTTACAACCCATAAATTACATTTCTCTACTACTCTGGAGCTTCATGATATTCTCATTCTTAATCGTCATGGAACACCCTGTATATTCGTTTATGGAATGAGTGGTTATTTAATCAATCAAAGCAATCACTATTTGAATTCAAATCATTTTTTCTCTGACTTTCAGGGTGTTATTTTGAATGACAGTACAAAGTATTTTGGAAAATAAAAAAAAGTGTTTTTTTTCGTCGTGATATGTTTTATGATTATGACAGCAATAGTAAGCGATGGAATGTTCACATACGCGTATATTAACTCAATTTCATTTTCGTATTTTTGGAATTGAAGCTTGAAATGACGATTTCAAATATTTCATCTACTCATTTTCATACTAGCAAAAGTCCTGAATTACTTGAAATATCCAAACACGCAAATCCAAAACGTCTCTTCAATGAAACAAAAATAAATCAAAAATATAATCCTGTAGAAGGAATAAATCCGTACAACTTTAGCAATAAAGGAGCAATATTTCTGAAAACTAGATTTTGTGCAGTGAAATGTAAAACTCGTACGTGTGCAACATTAGCCGAGAAACTCGGGAAAATGGCTTTCGCAGCGGCAAGAATGATCCTCAAGGACAAAAGGAGGAAACCGTCGAAGGAGGAGTACGTCCCAATCAGGAACAGGAGTAAGGTAATGCTTTTCATTAATATATCCTTTGTGGAAACGTTCAAAGAATTATTATCGTTCCCTTTGACAAGAGAATGAAATGCAACAACTGGAATTAGACAATCTGTTTCCTTTGAGATCCTCTCAATATTGTGAGCAATGCGAATGAAGGTACTACTATTGATCAATACAGGGTTAGCTTTTCATCCATCACGAGGGTCACAAATATGTAAGCAGAGGAAACTTGACATTAAGTAGCATGCATTTGGGGATAGTCTCTTATTATTTTAGAGTAAGTAATTGTTTTATTCAATAAGTATTTCTTGGTTTTTATGGATGTTTTATGGGGGCCAAACCACAGGATCCCCACAGGAATGACCAGCTATCTAACTAGAGGGTTGCAGTGGAGATGAGTTTTATCATGCATGTACCTCATATTGAGTCTCGTTCCATATGGCACATTATCCAAGAGCCCTTGCAAATATTCTTGCAGAAGATTTTCTGATCTTGGGCATTATTATCATATAAGTTGGACTCTGTCCTTTTCTTTAGGTAAAAAGTCACATTCAAATTACCGTTTTAGAGTTTTTCTCAATGCTATGTATAATTTGGGTTGTGCTAGTTATTGAGCTTCTGGTCACTTGACTCTTTGAGCAAAGAAGCATATTTAGGATTAGTCGATATATAAAACGGAGCATTTTGACAGTATTTCTGACTTTGCGAAAAACTAGGCTTTCCTGGAAAAAGGTATGAGGTCAATTAAAGTTGTTGAACAAAAAGTGATCACTTCATGGTCTTTTTTCTGATAGACGTTGTCTTTTATACTTTTCGTTTTCTTCCTGGTGTAATAATATAACTTCCAACAACTTTTTTCTATGGGGGTATCTCAAGAATAAAGTCAAAATCTTGAGCATTGAATACACTGAGACCAACAAGAGAAAAATATGAATCGTATACACATTGTATCACCGCCGAAAAATACTCAATTTTCGATCGAAGTCTGTCTATAAACATGCACCTTTTAAATTTCAACTGAGAGTGGGGATTCTAGTCCTGAGCAATAGCAGATTTTTTTCATCATTATTCATTTATTGGCAGGAATATTTTACAGAAATTGAGGTTATTTATGATAATTATAGATAATATACAGTGTGACCCATTTGAGATGGAACCACCCTTATAAAACTTACATGTTTCAACCGATTGAAATGATTTTTTTTAGTTTGGTAGACATTCAAAAAGTCTACTGGGACATCAAATTTCATGGCTAAATTTCCATTTCCAGGGCAAACTAATCTCATTTTTCAAAGTAAAAAATCTAAAATAAAATAATTACCAGTGATTTTTCTTTTGAAAAAATCTGACTACACCACTGGATTCACCATATTTTCAAATGGTTCATATGTGAATTGCGTTGAAATGCGTCAATCAATAAACATGTTATTGGGGAATGAAATATTAGAAATATGCCGTTTAATCAACCTACCACTTCAATTTCAGAACTTTGACTACACCACTGGATTCAGGGAGATTCGAAATATCACTGACCATTATTCCATCGAGACCTGTTGAAATTTTCCTGAAATTCTATTAACGCATATTCTTCAAATTTTATTATCTTATGATTTTCTTATTTATGAACAGATTTCGATAAAATTTTGAATATTAATATATCGAGACCTCCTGGATACAGTGGTGTATTCCGAATTTCAATAAAAGTTCTGAAATTGAATTGGTGGGTTGATTGAACGGCATAATTTTCAATTATTGTATTTCCTTATAACTTTTTTATCGATTGACACATTTCAACGTAATTCACATGTGTACCATATAAAAATATTGCGAATCCATTGGTGTAGTCAGACTTTTTCTAAAAAAATTGATAATATTTTTTTGGCCCTGGAAATAGAGATTTATTCATGACATTGTTGTCATGAATATCATTCCAATCGGTTGAAATATGTAAGTTTCATAAGGATGGTTACATCGTAAATGGGTCACACTGTTATATGAAAAATAATCAAATAATCCCAAGATAGCAGAATAATTGCTTTATGGAACTGAAATATTTTATAACTAATTTATAATGACGAATACTTTCGAACATAAAAATATATAATTCATACAATTATGTACGTTTCACAAAGATTCGCTCGTTCGTTGATCAGGCGGAACCAATGCCCCCATGAATATAGTAAGTTGTTGATTTGCCATACAATAAGCAAAAGTGAGGGGAACCTGTATCCAGGAAAAAGTCATTACTTTACATTTGGCTGGATTTCAGAAGTAATTCAGTCAGAGACTAGTCAGAGTCACTCTCTTTCTCTAAAAGTTTACAATCACGAATATCATTGATCTCACCGTACAGCTTCAAATCATACACGAGAGTTTGAGAGTTCAGAGAATCACATATGTCATTGACCAATAGAAAAAACAAGAGTAGTCCCAAATTCGAACCTTGCGGTACTTTCGAAGTTGATACTGTTGCAAATTCGAATGGCGGCCAAATTTACCTAATTTGTCTAGCAACCTATGATGGGAAATCTTATCGAAGGCTTTGGCAAAGTCCAAATACACGTTATCGACCTGCTTTTTTAATCCAGAGAACTAGATATATTTTCTGTTAATATACATAAGTTGATGGTTGTATTAGGGATCGACATGATTGTACTGTGATATCATATGTTGAACATGATTACAAATTTACTATGCTATAATAATTTCGACTAATTTAGAGAACACGGAAATCAAGGAAATATTTTCAGATTTGAATACTGGGCAAACCTGTGACTCCAAATATTAGAAAAACTCTTCAGTTCCAACAAAAGGTTTTACAAAATGTATGGAGGTACAAAATTCATGGGTATATTATCTGGACCAGACGACAGTTTGTTTTTCAATATTTTTGCTGTATTCTTTATTTGTTCGATCGTGATTGTCTCTATGCTGGAATAGGTTCAGAGTGCTTTAGTACGTCTTCAGCTCTCACACTGTACTCAACTTGTTGTTCGTGAAATAGTTATTTATTATACAAGGGAAAAAAGTATTTATTATACAAGGGAAAAAAGTATTTGATTTTAGCTCTTGGTTTTTTGTCTCCCTCCGCTTCACGTTTTTTCTGTGACGGGAAAAACGACGATTTAATAGTGAAAAAATCAAATGTATACGGCTTAAGACCTTTCGGTTCATGAGATCTTCACATTTTCTCTTATGAACAACCATTTCATCAAAATATAAAAAACACGGTTCATAGCCACATCGATAGGATTGCGGCTTACTACGCTATAGGAACGTGGTTCGAAGCGACTGTTAGGCATCTTTTTTTTTTCATGTTATCAGCTTTTTTTCGTACTTAGGAATAAAGGCCGGTTAGGTTAGTAGTGTGGAGGTTGAGTGATGAAGGTAGGAGGTTGGATTAGAGCCCAGAGCTGAAAATCGGATGCGTGCTAGATCAGCTTTTGCAAAAGCAGAAATCTACTTTTATCTATGTATATATCCAGGGAAAAAGTTTTAACTTTTTTCCCGGTCAAAGTGTCAACTTTAGTCCCGTATAACAGGGACTGAAATGTATCTTTCAGTCTCTAGGGAGATAAAGATGAATTTCAAATCCCTAGGGACATAAAGTAAGAATCAAACTTTACCGCAGCTACACTATTAAAAACTAGGACAAAAATTAGGAAATATTCCATTATAAATTTTTATTGATTGAATTAAGATTGCATGTTATATTAACATTATTACAATTGATAAAACTAAATTTGATAAGTGAATATTAGAGGAAAGTGAAGATATGTCATGTTCTTGACGTATCGGTTAATGTCAACATTAACTGAAATGACACTGAATTGAAAAAGTTTGTTGACACTGTTGCTATAACGTTACCAACCGAGTAATCCAAGTACCATGTTTATATAACTCATCAAAATAATTAGTTGTATTATTATTGAAATTTATAATAAGTACTGGGAAGTGCAAAAAATAGCGTATATGCCGCAGGACTAAAGTGATATTTTATCCCTTACGTGATTATTGGCATCACGTGCAGGAATAAAACATTCACTTTAGTCCCTTGCTATATAATATACTATTTATGAAAAGTCATAATTTAGTACCTGTCAAACTTTTTTCCCGTTATGTTTGTTGGTAGTTGTTGTGCCTTTCACAGCACCTATTCTCATTTCCAATTTTTATCATCAGTGATAAAACTATTTCTATGTGAATTTTCCATCATTTGAGAGACACTAATTGAATGGTGAATGTGCTCAGGTTCATCTCATCTCATTATGAGAGGTATGCTTTGGAAATATTTCAAGAAGCAGCTATTAAACTTTTAGAAATGCTCATATTTTATCCCAATTGACAAGCTGAAAAGCTTGAGCTGAAGAATTAACTCTCAGGTATTCCTGGTGGAAATGATATCAAATTCTGGGACGTTGGACTAACATGACATCGAGACAGACTGAGCTTCATTAAAAGTTTGTAGTATACAAGAGACAGTTTTAACGACATGATCGTTTCTCGGGACTAAACCGCTTTCCATGAGAAGCACGATTTTGGGATAATTGTGTTTGTTGGAGGATTTTATATCATACACAAAAGATAGAAAGAGCATTCTTCTTTCTGAATATTGAATAATTTGATTGACTTGTAAATCATAACAATAGGATTTCAATATTTCGTATGTTTTTACCATGTGAATGTAAAATCAAAGCTCCTCAGAAAAGTAGACTACTTTATCATAAACGAGAAAATTCGAAGTATGAGTAGGTCTCCTCCACTAAATATCTGGGATGTTGATGTTATATGATAGGCCTTTTTTACAATGAAATAATAGAATATATCTCAAGACATGTACAATCGAAGATAATAAACTTAAAATATTCCCATATGATACAAGGAGACTCTCCCCCCAATGAAAATACCCCTGTAAAATTGGATATCAGATTACATTTGAAAGACCAAATTCGGAATGGTAGGCAACATGAATGGAGCGCAAATCCGCCGAAATTAAAAAATATCGAACCACTTGTCACAAATTGTGGAAATTTTGCACAACAATAAACGAAAAGATCAAACCATTTTAAGCATATTAAGAATAGTACATAAACATTTTACCTCAATACACTTACTGCTTGGAGAACCCCAACCTATATGTGAAGAATGTGAAACCCCAATTACAGTGGAACATATAATGATTGATTGCAGAAAATTCACCAATCAAAGAAGAAACTTATGCCTACCACAATTTATGAGAGAATGTCTGTCAAACCCGCACTTACAAGGAAAAACCATTCAATTTCTGAAAGATATAGAGCTGTATACAAAAATTTTGCGAAATGGGACAATTATGTGCTAATGACCTTAGCAGTCGATGCACTCAACTAGGAAAAAAATACAAGGAGAGTAAAGAAAAAATCAAATTGCTGAAAATATGAAAAGTATATAGACAGCAATTCATTTGAATTATTCCTGCTGAGTACAATAATAAAAATATGTACAAAGTACACAGATTTTTTTCAGTATGACTTTGAACCAATCCGAATTCAAATAAAAATGAACTATCGGCGAACTGTGAGTTACTTTCTTTCCTTCCTTCATTTTCGAAAAAAGTTCAAAAAGTGCGCCGGATAGTTTGAAATAAATGAAACGAATAATTTCGACAAAGTCAAAATCTCCTCCCCCTTACCACACTACAAAATCAAAAATTTGAGACGAACATCTGCCAGAAAGCAACTACTTTCTCTTATGAACATTAAATTACATTTGACATGTATCTGTGCAATGTTCCTTCAAGAGTACTCAATTACCAGTGCTAATTGCAAACAAGCATTGAATAAATGAAATAGTAAAATCGACAATGTTGAGGTATACTTCCCTTCAAATATTTCCACCATGTGGAAAATATGAGGCAAAAATCTGACAGAAAACAACTACTTCCATGGCTAATACTACGACGGACATTCAATTATATGACAGATATTTGTGCAACGTTCTTCCAAGAAGACTTCGTTGCAACTGCTTATTATCGACAATATCCATTTTACTATTTCATTTATTTGATACTCTCCGTCAAAAACTCTCGAACTCTGTTCACTTCCTGGTGTCATTGCTACTGGGATTGCTTATTGGTTTAACCGTGGGTGGCGCTGCGACTGGCTTTTACTGTAAGTCGCTGATTCATTTGTGAGGAAATATTAGTTATAGACTGATAAAAAAATTTACACTATTTTAAGTTGGCAATTTATTACTACAATTTATAGTGTAATTATATTACACTATTTGTCATGTTATTGTATTACCATACACGTTACGTAGAGGTTCAACCTTATCAGATGACATTTCTTGGGCTGATGGTAGTTTATGATTTGTAAAAACATCGAGATCGAGAGGTCCTAATATTTGAGAAGATATTGTTATTATTACATACCACTGAGAGCGCACATGTTATTCTAGCTTTTGGCTGTTTAAAATGGCTATATAATATATATAGAAATAACTGTTTTTCATTTAACGTAGTGCTATTACAATCAATCAAATGGCATCTATTAGTTCTCAATGTATTTTCACTCCGAGTATTATAAATAATGTCATTGTAAGCCCTAGACATCTGAATATATGTTGCCTATAACCTGTATATATCTTCAAAATCACGCCACAGTCAATTCGTCGAAAAAAAAATTGCACTCTACTCGATGTAAATAGTAATGAATGTCGTATTTTCGGAAAGTTGTGCTCTGGAATGTGCAGAAGTTACATTGGTACATGACTTAGAGCTTATATAAACAAAATGAAATATACTTACTGCGGTTTTTCCAGGATGAATAAAAAAACTTTTATACTCAAAACGAACTGACGCTTCTTGGCATGATTTTTTGGGTTTATGACCTTCCATTTGCGATTTTGCGATTTTGGTCTTATTGCCAAAATCGCAATTCAAATTCAGTTTCCTCAGCGTCTTTCTAAGAAGTTTCGATAACGGAGGCAGATACAGCCTCCGAAACGTCAACAGTTTTCAAAAAAAGAGAAGTATTCTTTGTTAATTCGATCTCATTTTTTCAGATAGGCAAATTCAGTGTAGGGTACGTTACTGATAAAAATTAATTTCTTTCAAGACAGCAGTCTTGTGAACGCAGTAACTTATCGGGCATTAATTAATTTGCCCTTCTATACTTGTACAGATTTCTTTGGATTAAAAATTTTTTTTCATTTTCAGATTGTGGAAGGTCATAAACCCAAAAAATCATGTCAAGAACTGGATTTCCTCCACAAAATCAAACTTTCAATCAATATTTACTAGAACTGACGCTGTTCACATGCACGATTAACAACAGAAACAAAGACGATGCGCGCGCCGCGCTGCAGCCTGCAGGTGCAAATGGCTTCTATTTCCATTATACCACTCAATTTTACACGTTTACGCTGTATGCTCGATAGAATCACACTGTAAGAGTTTTTTGGGTCTAAAAGTTCGGTATTGATATTGGAATTATAGTTTCACTGATTATATAGCGAATATTCACCATGTAATAACACAGTACTAATGATTTACGTCGTGTATATCAATTCAGTACGATATCAAAAAGAGAATATTTCAAATTTGAAATATACTTTTGCATTATGCGTACTGTATGAATAAAGGTATAGTAATTTTATAGGAAAAATAACTTCTCTGAAAAATACACAAAAGTTTTTAAATCAGTGTATTAATGAATAAATAATACATTCTTTGGAAATTATGCGTTAAATATTAGGTAAAAATTAAATTCCTCAACTTATACTGTTTAGCATACAGTTAATATCACGAAATTTTACTATAATTTTTTGCAGTGTACAGTGGATTATAATTCATTGGGTTGACGCAGGACGACTTTAATGTTGTCCGACCTACCCTGTCACTGACGAGCGGCAAGAACAGCGAAACGCGTCTGCGGGTGGTCTTTCCCAGCCAAATGAAGGATAATTTGCTGTATAATTATAATGAGTAATTGTAACGTAGTCTTCTTGGAGTAACGTTGCACAAATATCTGTAAGATGTAATTCAATATCCGTCGTGGTATTAGCCAGGGAAGTAGTTGTTTTCTGTCAGATTTTTGCCTCATATTTTCTACATGGTGAAAATATTTGGAGAGGAGGGTACTTCAACAGTGTCAGTTTTACTATTCTCGAAAATTCTCGAACTCTGTTCACTTCCAGGCATTGAATATTATCGACCACCTGCAGACATGATATGGTTCATGGGGTTTCACCCCTCTCATCAGTGGATAGGGTAGACAACGTCACAGTTATCCTGGTCCAGCCAGTAAACGATAAAATCCAAAACTAAAGAATCAAGAAGCTCTTCTGGGCAGCACATACTCCAGGAAGAGAAAGTTCGAAAAGTGCGACGAAGAGTTTTAGATGAATGAAACGAGCAATTATGACAAAGTCGAAATCACTTCTCTCTACAATATCCCACAAACTGACAAATTCAAGGCAAACATCTGTCAGAAAACAACTACTTTCGCCTACGAACATTGAATTGCATCTGACATTCATTTGACCAATGTTTCTCCAAGAGGATTCAGTTCCAAGTGCGAATGGAAAAATAAAATGTTAAAATTTCTTAAAACGAATCTCCTACAGCTCAAAAAGGGGATTCCGAGCCACTTTAGCTCCGTGATGGCGGTGGACATCGAACCCGTGCTGCCTTGGTGAGAACAAGAACTCTCAACACCTCGACCACTTCGTTATAAATTGCAATGAAGAATTGTCCTGCATTTGGTTGGGAATGACCAGATGCAGACATGACATGTTTCATGGTGTTGTACCTCTCTTATCGGTGCTAGGATAGGTCAGACAAAGTTAGAGTTATCCTGGCCAACCCAATGAAGGATAACACCCAAAACTCAAAATCAAGAGTCTGTGCTACCGAGGAGTGTGTTTTGTTTTTGAGTTTGAGGTGATATCGTTAATTGGAAGTCTGTCTGTTCCTTGCGTTTGGCACCCCTTTCTTGCATGGTAGTCGCAGGACATACCTCGCACACCCGCTAGAGGCTGCTCTG
Source organism: Chrysolina haemoptera (assembly GCA_958298965.1). Lineage (NCBI taxonomy): Eukaryota > Metazoa > Arthropoda > Insecta > Coleoptera > Chrysomelidae > Chrysolina > Chrysolina haemoptera. The sequence goes on along the minus strand of OY282599.1, from coordinate 20,257,627 downwards.
CTCAAGCAACGAAACTAGTAACAGATTTAAGTTCGCATTGAAAAAAGAAATTGATTTACAATGTTTGCAATGTTTGCAACGGTGATTCTGTTTTCAGCAAATGAGCATCGATTCCTTTAAGCATCATTAAGGATTGCAACATCAACTTGGCCGAAGTAAGCGATGCTCGTTTGTTAATTTCCGGTCGGGTAATGAAGTTCCGCGGACGAACAGCACGTACCGTATTGAACCGGAAGACCTTCGCCGTACATTCCAAGCGGAAACTTTCCAGAAAAACTAACGTGCCAAAGATTGCCAGGATATAAGACTCCGCTCGATATATTATGTAACGAGCGTGTTATGCTATTATTAAATAATCTTCTCGAATGGTTTAAATGCAATCAGTTTTCTATGGCATGCGGTATACTCTGAGGATTTGGCTCATTAAATTTCATATATTTAAGGTAGCAACAGATATTTTATAAATTAATTTTCCCGAAACTTCCCTTTCGGAATATTGGTATAATCCAAAAATAGGGCAGTTGTAATAAGTATTCATTTTGTCGAGAAAATATACTATTCCTCCATGCCGCAAAGAGTTGTGATACTTCATCTGCCTTTTTCGAAAAAGGAAAGGAATCTTGCATGAATCAGAATCAAATGCAGAATTGAAAGATTCGATTGAGATATTGAAAATCGCCAACCAAAACAAAGAAATCATTTCCAATACTATCTTTACAGGTGCTCCATACCTGTAAAAATTAAACGCATCAACAAATTCACATATTTCTCATTTGTAAAAGTCTTTGCCAGAAACACAAACAGTTTGAAGCCAGTGAAACTTGAAGGTTTGCCACCTAAACTTGATGCAGCAAGACAACATTTTTATAGAGTATACTTGCAAGTCCAAACATGGTTGTCATATAAGATGCATCCTCAAAATTGGTGCTGGGAAAAGGGTACCACTTTGAAACCAGTCGAAATTACAAGAAAAGCTGCATCGGATTCAATTGTGAAAATGCTTGTTTGTATCTGCAAGACCGGCTGCATTAGAGACTCCTGCACGTGCAAAAATAGTGGTCTGAAATGTACTAACGTTTGTAATAAATGTAACACAGAGATCTGTAGAAACTTGCCAGTGATTATTCTGGATTGTGAAGATGAAGACGAGGAGGGTGGAGATGAGGTAGATGATAAGTTGTATGAGTGGATAAATATATTTTCCTATACATTTCTTGATGGTGATTACTTGTGAATTCGTTTCCCATACCTTTTCTCGATATCATTGAAAAACACCAACACATTTCGTTACCTCCTGTCCACGTTTGATTTATATAATAAGTTTATCTTCTCTATAATTTGCGAATAATTTTCAGGGGTAGTATAATAAGTGGTATGATTATTACCGATAATTTTTTAAAATATTAATGAATTGCAATCCCAAAGCTGAAAATACAACGAGTCCGCAGGACGGTCGAATTTTAAGAATTCGGTTTTAGGTAACAGTGGAATGATCAAGCTTATAACAGTTTGGTAACCTTTATAAGTAATTTTTGAATTGTTATCGACGGTGTTTCAAAATATCTTCCAAAATAAATGCAAATATAGATTATTCAAACGAATTCTTATGAAATTATTTATAACACATGAACAATGTGATCAAATCATTGTCGGAAGTTGCAGAAAATTTAACCAAATGTATCCTAAATTAACACCAATGAACGAGAGAAAGTTTGTAACATTACAAAATAATTTCCTTAACTATGGCTCAAAGTCTCCAGAAAACAACTGTACCAAAAATCAAGCATTTCTAGGTAAAGAGTAAGATTTTCTGGGCTTTAACATGTGAAATTACAGAAAATAACAGAATTAAGAGGATTAAAAATAACAAAGTTGTAAACAAAATATCACATTTTTACAATAAATGCTGGAAATGTTATCCATTACATTCTAGACATTTTAAAATATTCTTTTGTACGCGACTTGTGGTTGCTTTCTCAATTTCATGGGGATCTAGATCTTCAATACACCGGACTATTGGCCGTCGCAGTTCTTCTTTGGTAGGCACTGGAGTACTGTACACCCTTTCTTTTAAAACACCTCATAAAAAAAAGTCAAGTGGCGTGAGATCGGGTGATCTCGGTGGCCAATACCACGGCCCTAAACGCCTAAACCAACGATCCTCAAACATTTCGCAAAGTTTCCTGGAAACTTCCTGGGTAGAATGAGCTGGGGCTCCGTCAAGTTGATACCACGAATTCCTATATTCCTCTAAAGGCAAATTTTCAAGGAAATCGGTAACAGTCGTCCTTAATATTTGGAGATATCTCTCTGCATTTAGTGTTTCTTCATAAATAAAAAACTAATTTTATTGTTCTTCAAAATACAGAAAACGTTCAGGTAAAATTTTTCTTGAAATCCCATTTCTTTTGTCACATGAGGATTATGATCAGCCCAAAAATGTTTATTCCTTCTATTAAAAATGCCATCCCTCGTAAATTTTGATTCGTCGCTCCAAATTATTTTTGACAAAAATTCCCGATCTTCCTGTATGTGTATTAAAAGAGATTCGCAAAAATGCACTCTACGTACAAAGTCATCTGCTTTGAGAGCTTATGAACTTTGGTAAATTTCTACGGATGCATTTCATGATTTTCCAAAATTCGTTGTACTGAAGCATGTGATACACCCAAATCTTTTTCTGCATTGCGAATGGAAGCTTCTGGATATGCATAAAAATATGCCAAAACGTTAACAGAATTTTCCTCATTTGAAGTAACAGGTTTTGGTAATGTTGAAGGCGCTTTTAACTTCGAGCCATAGTTAAGGAAGACCACTTTTTGTTTTTTTTTTTATTAATAGCAGTGACTGTTGTACAAAAAAATGTGTGTGATACATTTGTTAAGAGTGATTTTATGTTGCTGACGCTCGTTTCGCAATATTCCCCACCCATAAAATAAAATGCCACTTTCAACACTTGTAGGTATCATAAATAACTATTTTTCCACAAAAACGGCTTTATTAAGAAAACTTGATGATTTAGGTATAGGGACATGCTATGTCATATTAAAGCATTTTTCATCATCTTTCAATTTATCGAGTAATATATAGGGGGTTCCATTTGAAAAAATGATCTTTTAGGCAATTTTATGCATGACGGACATAATAGTAATTTTAGCACGCCGTGTATGATATGGAGTCGATTTCTTGGTTTTAATTAATTATTTCGACTTTATACAAACTATCATCAAAATATCAACTTTTCATGAATTGGGAGTACTGATGTACTTAAGTTCAATTAGGGCTATGTTTTGGACCATATTTAACACAAATTATTTTTTATCTCGAAAACCGATAGAGATAGGTATAGGACATTATTAACAAAAAAGTATTATCATAAAATAGAGATTCCAAAAATGTGTTAATATACGGGGTGTTCTATTTAAAAAAATAAAGTTGCTAGGTCTTTTTGATAGAAGTGGCAACGCCGCAATGCTGAAAATATTTTAGATCGATATAAAAGATAACGAAATGTAAGATATGGAATTTTCAGGAAAATCCTATCTTACCTTATCAGTTCACTTTTTACTAGCCAGCTTTCCCACTACAACAACTGTCCTCAATACTTTATTTTCTAGTCAATATAGTTACTACAGGCATCATTCACAATTACCTAACGAGCAGGGAACCCAGCTGTCCCGTCTGATCCACTATCGACCTGCCAACGCCTTTGACACTTTCTTTCTCGGTCTCTCGGATCGTGCTGGAAGAAGGATGTCTCACAGCTCACAGTCGAGAGAATGTGACATGATTATTTTCTTCTCACTGCTGGTGCAGTGCGGACGTAACAATATTATAGGATGTGAGTCGAATAGAAACTTGAGTTCTCAAGACACGTAGAATTCACTCATTGATTTGTTTCAGAACACGCTTTTCCCTCGACTGCTATTCCTTGAATGAACGAAAAATTTGACGAAATTTGACGAAAACACATTAAAATTGGCTCTCGGTCAAATTGGCTGGAATTTTATTGTGTTATAGTATGGGATGGGTAATTAGGAGAATGTGCGAGTTTAAATGATTTTGTATGTGTCGTTTCTGAGATATAAGCAGCCAAAGTTCAAAGTTCAAAAAAGTACCTACTTCCCGGACGATTTTCCTTTAAGAAAGTATCACTTCCCGGACTAGTCCGGGAAGTACGTACTTTCCGGACTAGAGAGGAAATGCCCGAATTTCAATATAAATATTTATATAAATAAGAATTAGAATGTTTCTGTTAGTATCTATCTTCTGTTCGCATTTCGATATTCAATACAAATAAGAATTAAAATGTTCGAAATTTTCTTCTACAAAGTAATATAAAAAATAAATGTGTCTTGATTTGTTATTCTACACGGAAAACATTGTGTAAGCTACACGTCCGAAAACAGTTTTTTTGGACTCGCAGACTTCCTTAGAATCTTGTCCACTCGTCCAAAAAAACAGTGTTTTCCGGACTTGTTACGTAAATTACTATTTCAGGATTTTTTGGCTAACACTAGTCATGAACCAACAATTTATATTTTGGTAGAATTTCATAGTTTCAGTATATTCTAGGTGATAAAAATATGCTTTGTTTCTTGATGACTCTCTCTGTTCGAATGAATTTTTAATATTTTGGATTATACCCTTATACTGAAAACAATTGACAGATCGTTTTCTATTACAAAAAAATCATTCATTGCCACTGTTGATTCACCAAATGATAAAGGGAATTCTCTGGTGAATTTAGTTGTTCAATATTACCTTTCACATAGATAAAGGGTGCGTTTAATTCTTTTTCCTACGAGCGTGCGGAAAAGTAACTTTTCCGCACGATTTTTCGTTTTGAAAATTGTACTTTTTCGTACGATTTAAAATCGTGCTGAAAAGTTACTTTCCCGCTTTTTACTTTTCCGTACGATTTTTGTACTGTTGAAAATGAGGATATTTAGGACTAACTAAATGATCTATGTAATTATTCTGTCTTATGTGACATTTTGTAGCATTATTAGAAAGACTTGTTTATTAAAAACCTTGTTTTTTTATAAATAAGATGGACAAAAACACTCGTAGGAAAAATATTGTACCTAACTCTTACGGAAAATGTCTTTTCCGCCCTTAACGGCATGCCCGAACTCCGCACTTGTTAGGTAAATAACTATTTTAGGTCATTCACAATGTTTTTTTAATGACACCCTGTACATATTTGCCACTATCCGAAAGAGCACGCATTTTGTGATAACACTGTTCTTCAAAATTGAAAATCGGTTGAAAAATGGCGGATATACAGTTGATTGATCAAAAAAAGTTGGCGGTGAAATTCAAAGTTAAATCATCACAACTGACAAATGACATCAGAAGTTATCAGTGGAAGTTTCGAAGTGCGATACAGTTGAAAACTAAATTTCTTGTGTAATTGCAGCTACCACATAATCCAACAATTTTCATAAAATTCCTAAAAACGGAGTAGTACCCATAAAGAAATGCTCACAACTGCTATTTCTCAAATGGCAACATGTTATTTTCACTTCGTCATGATGAAAAATGATCAATTATCAGATAACTCGTGTAATAAATTTTGAAGAATTCCGAAAGAAATCGCAAATACAAGATGTTCTATCATGAGTGTTCTCAAAATTAGATATTCTTCAGCGAAGTCGGCCATGAACATAAAAAAGTTAAACAAAAAAGCAGCATTGATTAAATAAGTAGAACCAAACTTCGACTTCGATGAGATAATATAAGCTTTTATGTATTGCTTTCTCAATTATGTTCTGAGCCCAGGGTCCCCAGGCCCAGTGCTGGGGCAGAGTATGCAGCTGGGCCCCTATACCTCCTCTCCTTTACTATTTATACCATAAGTTTTCGAAGTTTGATGCAACTGGTCAAAAATTCGATTTTGTGGAAGTTTTTTTATTTCATAGATATTGAAAAAATAAATGGAACATTATAATTTTCAGCAATACAATATTTTTTTAAAAGAAATTCGCCTTTCTGACTTAGGCTGTGGCTGCCTGGCGCCTCACTCTGGGTTTTAGGAGTTGGAATTAAAATAAAATTATTTGGTTTCAAGAGGACTGTTTTCTGGGGCCCCGGGACATTTGTCCCCCCTGCCCCCCTCCCTGCTCTCCGGGCCTGTCTGAGCCGCCCACGTTGAAAAACATTCAATTTTAGGAACAGTCAAAAAACCTGATTGTATCTTCGTTTCCTTCAGGAATTCTCCAAAGCTTTTCACACGAGTAAACTCATAATTTATGATTTTTTATCAAGACATATTGAAAAGTACATGTTGCCATTCAAAAAATGGCAGTTGTGAGCATTTCTTGCGTTTTTAATTTTTGATAATTGTTGGAATATATGGGAGCTGCAATTACATGAGAACCTCAGTTTTCTACTGTATCGCAATTCGAATCTTCCTCTGATTTAAGTTTGAATTTCATGGCCAACTTTGTTCAATTGAACAATCGACTATATCTCCGCCATTTTCCATCCGATTTTCAATTTTGAAGCTCAGTTTTATCACAAATTGTGTGCTCTTTCGGATAATGAGAAACTGGAAGTGATGAATTTTCAGTAGAGGCTTCAAATTATGCGTATTCAAGTACCATAGCGACACACCAAATCTGTATCTTCAAAACTATAGAAAAATTGGGGGACGTACACCTCACCTCGTGGTCACCCGGTATATTGATTTTCCACCTATGTTTGGTCTAGTAATCAATAATATAAAAACCATCCTAATTCTGAAGTTATTTCAATTTGACAACAATTAAATAATATCATGACAAATACTGCCCGATGTAGTTATTGAAAAGTTTAGAAATATCATGGATTATTTGTTATATGATCCTGCCCGCCAAAGGTCATCGTCAAATATTTCAAATCAACCAATACTATCAAAATCACACTGAAAATTTCATAAACGTCCATAAGAGGTGTTTAATTACCGCTGGATTACAGCGACTATTCCACTTATGCTAAAATGCGCGTTTTCGATTGGTGGAAATTTTTATATTGATAATTGAAAACAACATGTTTCCGATTTTGTAGTTCGCTTCGTCATTCCTTGTTTTATAAAACAAACTTACCACCAGCAAGCTGCTTATGACACACATCGAACTTTGACCAAAACCATCATGAGCACTTACTATTAATTCATATCAACTTCACAATTAACGACAAATTTTGCAATACACGTTGATTAATACAATCACTAAAACCAAAATTATGAAGACATAACCTACAGCAAGATGATCTGTCACTGAAATAGCGGGAAGTTTGAAATAGCAAGACAGCTACGCGATAAATTTATGTTTTGTTAGTTGCATGTTCCAGATTGAATTGATTAGTGGGCTGTAAGCTGTAATATGAATGAAGGAAAAGAAATAAAAGTTGTTAATTCAAATTGTAACGTAAAAATGAACGGCAAGAGGCGTTTCGGTGATTACAATCTCGAAAAAGTAAGAAACGTGTGTGTGTGGTTTGTTTTAGTGAAAAGAGTTTAGCAACGAGCTGTCACTAATAATTTGATTTTGGTATGTCTAAACCCAGAATTAATTACTAAAAAAGGTTTCATAGCATCACAAACATAAATTACAACAACAACGAAAAGAAATAAAAGTGATATCCCTCCACAACTCGTAAATAAAACTAACATTACTAAGCCGAGGAACTGATAACGCTGCCCAGCTGAGATATAAAAACGCAAATAAACAAAACGTCTAAAGCTATCCATAAACGAACTCTTATTGAGTTATGGAAACGGATTCGATAAATGCGATTAAAAGTTTAAGGGAAGAAATAATAACAAATAGAAGAGAAATAAAATCTGCGATTGAAGCTACCGAAACAAGACTATTAATGAAAGTAGAGGAACTGAAACAAAAAGTTCATCTACTAGAAAAAGAAAACCAAACATTGAAAAATAAAGTAGAGACATTGGAAAGATACACAAAAAAGAACAATATTATAATATTCGGCCTAGACAACAAGGACAACACACCAAATACTATAAGTGGAAAACTCAATACACTGTTGGAAGCTGATGTTAAAATATCTGATCTAAATAATGTATACAACCTGAACAACACAAACAAACCTCCTGTGAAAGTTGAATTCCAATCATATCTGAAAAAACTCGACGTTCTGAAACAGTGCAAAAAATTGAAAGGTACAGGTGTTGCCATTACACACGATCTCACATTTGAACAAAGACGTGAAAACAAAATTCTAAGAACCTTCTTGAATAAAGCCAGAGAAGATCCTACCGATCGATCCTATATAAAAGGAAACAAATTATACGTCAATGACAGAGTCTACACAGTGAAAGAATTAGAGGAAATTAATCACTCAGAAGAACGCAACGCAAACAGTGCCCCTCCAACGCCGAATTTACGAAACTTTGAGAAAGAATTCGGATATCCAGAGGAAGAAGAAAATAGGAAAACTACTATTGATACCAATACACCCAGAACTATTGGAAACAAGAAGAATACCAAACCGACAGCTGATGGGCACGCCCTGAGAGAGAGAACACGAAGCCAACGCTCAAACAAATAGATGCAAACAAATACGAGTGTATGTACTTTTTTTTTTTTTTTATTGTAGTATCCTAATTTTTAAATTATTATGTAATCATTTTTAAACACCCTGTTTTCGTTAGTGCTTTCATTGATTCTTACGTCGTTGTTAAACATCCTATGTTATTGTGTTATTTCATTAGTTACTGATACAGTATGGACGCATTTATAAGAGATTTTGAGGGTAATACACCAGAGACTTTTGTATACGAAACATACGAGGACTGCAGAAACAAGCTCAAATCCATAAAAGGATTTTCGGTATATAACCAAAATATATGTAGTATCTCGAAACACTTTGAGGATGTCCAGATTGACATCAATCAAATAGAGGAGGATTTTGATTGTATAATCTTAACCGAAACCAGAATCATAGGAAATACCGAACTATACCGGCTGAAAGGTTACGACCTGATATATAGCGGAGGAACTCTCAATCAAAATGATGGAGTAGTCATTTTCATAAAGAGTTGTTATAACTATAGTACACAAAATATAAAAATATACGAGTCCACGGCAATAAAACTAACAGTAAAACTGCAGCAGATTAATCTAGTTATTGTAGGAATATATAGATCACCATCAACAGATATACCAGCGTTCAATGAGTGCCTTGAAAACTTTATTGGGGAACACTTAAACGATAATAGGGATCAAATTATAATTGGAGGAGATATAAATATAAATATACTTTCCGACTCGGATGATTCTAATGATTACCTCAATATTTTAAATGAAAACAATTTAATTTCACAAATAAATACGTATACGAGAATTCAAGGAAATGCGCGTTCCTGTTTAGACCATTTATTTACGAGGAATCTAGCTGACAAAGTCATACCAATCACCTTGAAAAGTTCCATTAGCGACCATTTTACTACAATGCTCAAATTTGAAAATACATCAAAAAAATCAGATTACAGTATGACGAACCACCATAAAATAAATTATAATAAACTGAAAACACTGATCGCCGCGGAGTCCTGGAATGACTTCTTTCAGAACGAAGATGCACACACCTTGGCTGCTGATTTAACACAAAAAATTCAAACGTGTATCCAGAAGTCAATGGTAGAAATAAAACCTGTTAAAAAAAAGAAAATTTGGATCACTAGTGGTTTAATAACATCTATCAACAAAAGAAATAGACTGAATAAAGAAAGGCATAAAGATTGGGACAATGTTGAACTCCAAAACAAATATAAAGCCTACAGGAACAATCTCAATCTTCTCATGAAGAAAACGAAAGCAACATTTTTCAGAGACAAAATTGAAAAAAATAAAAACAACCCTAAAAATTTATGGGAGACGCTAAGGGCATCTACAAATCAAAATAATAAAAAATCAGAAATAAAAGAAATTCGTCTACAAAATAATGTGATTTCAACTAATCCTTTGGAAATAGCAAACAATTTTGTTGATAAATATACTAACTTAGGAGAACTTCTAGCACAGCAAATATCAGAACCTAAAAATTTCAAAGAAACGAGAAAAAGAATTTCGAACACCATATTCTTAGAAGAGTGCAGGGAAACAGAAATAAGACAAATAATCCTCAAACTCAAAAAAAACAAGGCACCCGGTTTAGACTCTATAAGCCCAGATACAATTAAAATCATATGTGATAGTATATGCAGACCAATATGTCATCTTTCTAATATCATTTTGAGAAGCGGTACGTTTCCCAATATTTTCAAAAAAACCAAAATCAAACCGATTTATAAGAAAGGTGACAAATTGGAATGCCTGAACTATAGACCTATATCTTTGATCAGCTGCATCGCAAAGATAATAGAAACAGTAATCAAATCGCGTTTATGCAAATTCTTAGATAAATATGATATTCTTTCCCCATTGCAGTACGGTTTCAGAGAGGCCAGGTCCACTCAAGATGCAATAGCCACTCTTACCTCCAAAATATATAAATCCCTTGATGAAGGAAAACCGTCACTCTGTATCTTCGTGGACCTGGCTAAAGCTTTCGATACCGTAAGCCATGGAAAGCTGATTGAGACATTAGAGGATATGGGAATAAGAGGACCATGCCTGAAGCTAATGAAAAGTTATTTAACTGACAGAACTCAATGCGTCGATATTCAAGGAACCTTAAGTAATTTCAAGAACATCAAATATGGCGTACCACAAGGCACCGTGCTAGGCCCCTGTCTTTTCAATATATACCTGAATAATTTGTTTTTTCTTGATATTGAAGGTCAAATTGTAAGTTTTGCAGATGATACTGCTGTCCTCTATAGCGCAAATAACTGGACAAACTTATTCAATACAGCCCAAACAGATTTTACAAAAATAAAAGAATGGTTCGATTCTAGGCTATTGACCATTAACTTTGATAAGACGCATTACGTACCGTTCAGTATACAGAGAATTGATTTCGATAACTTTCCCCCAATTTCGCAATCAACCCCATCAACATTTTCAATTTTACCGGCCAATTCAACTAAATACTTGGGCTTGATTATCGACTGCAATCTGAAATGGGATCATCACATAAAAAAACTATCAGGAAAACTACGGAGTTTGCTATACGTATTCAGACACTTTAAAACGATGGTAAACATTGAACAATTGAAATCTATTTATTTCGCCTTAGTGGAATCACAACTCAGGTATGGATTGATAGCATGGGGTGGTGCATATAACCACCATATATCTCCAGTCATAACCTTACAAAAATGGATTTTAAAAATCATATATGGAAAAGAGAAAACATTTTCCACAGCAGAACTTTTTGATCTATCACAAGTACTTGAGATCAAAGAACTTTATTTTCAGTGTTTAATTAATAAAGAAAAATTTACAAAAAACAAAAACCCTATAAAGAATATATACTCTACAAGAAACCAACCTCTTGCCGTATATATTCCAAAAGTGAACAGAACAATTACTTTAAGAAGTCATATTTTTCTTGGTCCAAGATTATACAACAAAATCCCCTTGGAAATTCGTGAAATAAATTCACCTGCAATGTTCAAGAAAAAAGTTAAACAATGGCTGCGAGCGAGTACAATTGTTTTGCAACTCCTTCTAACCTAGGATATTATTTTATTTATACTCATGATGTACTTCAACTTCATTTCATGTTCCACTTTTAATGTTTTACTTCATTACTGTTGAACATTATACACATTTTATTCTGCGTATGGCTACACACCATGATTTGTATATATATTATATATTCGCTCTTTTACTTTTCTACTAAAATTATTATTAATCGTGAATTCTGTAAACCCATCTCCTTGTGCATTAATTTTATCTACATCGTAACATAATTTGCATCATATTTTAAATTATCAACTTATTCTATTTCTTAGATATTGTATACTTATTGAACCAATCATGATGAAGACAATATACCACACACAAGTAGCTGACACTACTCAAGTGGTATCAATTCACATGTTTTTTTTAATATTATGTGCATATCATACCTTTAACACAAGTGTTGTCAGTACCTAATATATAAACAATATTTTTCATTCCCAGCCCTGTAACACCACATACAAGCATCTGTTGCTTATGTGGTCCCAAACATGTTTATTCCAATGACTTGTCAATCACAGACAAGCATATTTTGTGCTTATGTGATATTTCGTCTATTTACCCATGTGTTATCTATGTTTAATTGTAGTCTTATGTTTTTGTGAAAAATTATTTTGTAAATTTTTTAGTGAATAAACATTATTATTATTATTATTATTATAACGACCCAACATAAAAAAACGTCTTTTCAGAATTATCAATAATTTTCAATAAACTTGTGGTATTATACCCGAAAGTTTCCTACATATGTAAAAACCTGAAGCCTGAAAGCCCACACTCTTTTAGTGTTTCTTGACTATGGCTCATTGAGGCAGAATTGTTAAAATTACTCATAGATTATAATTTAATCGGGATACTTGATAAAACTTTAGTGTATTAGTACATCTTGAACAGACCATTGTATTAGGTTTTTGTATTTGATTGTGGCATACTAAGTATTTCTTTATTCCCAAATGAGCTTGTAAGTGAACAAGTAAATGAAACATATAACACACAACCTATTCTTATTATTATCTTTCTTCAAACTTCTTGCAACTTCTGGTTGATATGCTGTTTGTTTACAGGCGCGCAGTGGAAGCGCATCTAGCTATAGAAGTCTCAGTCAGGTAATATTAATCAACCCAGTTCTAGAAAGATACTGCCTAAACATTAGTTTAGTGATAAATCAGTAGACAGCATGGCTTACTAGATCCTAGATTCTGCAGACACTACGTTATAGCTACACAACTTCCGGATGATACAGAAATAGTGATCTTACCTAAAAGCAACTAACGTGTACCTTTAGAGACACTGCACGACTCAGAAGTTATTGAGTAGCCAACGAAATCTAGCAAGAGATGTAGTTAGGTTAGGTTTAAATGTGAGTGAGCCCATATCAGGCCCTCCACTGCGGCCAATGGCCTATTGTGGCCTATTATATCGTGTGAATTGAAAGTGCTTTTTTTGTAATCATGGTTTATTCGGACATACCAAACGTTCAATTTTTCAGCTAAAACCGTGCTCACAGATCAGTGTTCACCAAATCAGTGTTCACCAAATCACGAGCACCATCTTAACCTCAGCCTTTCAATCAAACAATACCATTTACGATTGCAAAAACCGCAATTACAGATAAAGGAATCTGTAATGGTTCACAATGAGCGTATCAAGTAAGAAACAAGATGTCCTGCCCTACCAGAACTACTCATTGCAATGATCCCATGAAATAGGAGTAATTGGGTCAAAAATATATCAGAAAACAACTACTCTCCTGGCTAATACCACGTCAAATGTTGAACTACATATAATGAATTTCCGTACAGAGTTCCTACCAGGCTATCTCTGCAATTGCCAGTTGCATGGAAATGTTCATTGAAACATTTGGACCACCTATAGATTGATTTCTGGGTTTTGCCCTTATCAGTAGGTCTATGCTCTCTAATTATAATGAATATACGTGAATACGCAATTTTTTTTATAAATTATTTAAATGACAAGCTGAAAGTTATAAACAAAATATAGTGGAACAGGAAATCAACAAATTTCTCAATGAAGCTTCAAACAACTAAATTCAAAATGTATTCGATGACGTATTGGAATATGAAAAATAAAAGTTTTTGAAAATTTGTCTCAGTTATTCATGTTGTGCACATCTAACTGACAAGAAATGATTTTTAAAATTGACTGTTCGTTGCTTAGCAACAAGTAGATACACATTTAGACTTTTTCTTTAAGAAACATTTTCAATAATATAGGTATTTAGACTTTCACGGCTGGCATCAATGTTTTGGTTGGTTTCCGGGTTTCGCCGTGGTCTTCTTTCGTTAAAATCTCCAAACGTTTCAACTGCAACTGCGACAGTCATCTTCAGTGGCGTGCACGAAGTACTCTTCTTGACGTATCAACTGAAACTGAAGCTCTTGTCTCTGGCATGTCATTAATAGTAAAGTACGCGCGACTCGTTTTGGCGATGTCAGAGTTTATGAACGATTTTCGAAAAAAATATCCTTTTGGACTTTACGATGATACATGAAATTAATGAACCCCACTGTGTAACCAGTGCTACTGATATATCACGGTGGATGATAGAAAATTACAGTTGTTTAATTCGCTTATAGTTTAAGGAAATACATTCCGAATAAATCTGTATCAGAAGTGTCGATGCTGAGAAAATAGGGTGGGTAACCACCTTTAGTGTGCCAAGGTGAAAAATATTCCATTACAGACGAACGCTCCATTAGAATAAGCAAGGCGCAAAACTCCGAGGTCACTTATTGCGCGAGACTGCCATGGAAGTTTCCATTGATGAATGTATTTTCGTGATCTACGAAGAAACACTCGGTTAATGTCAAATTCAGGAGGAGAGGGTTCAAGAAATTGCTGGAGGATTGTCTATTCCGTGAAATTTCTTTGTAGATGTACATTAGGACTACCTATTTCAAATAAAGATTATTATTATTATTATTATTATTATTATTATTATTATTATTATTATTATTATTATTATTATTATTATTATTATTATTATTATTATTATTATTATTATTATTATTATTATTATTATTATTATTAAATATCTTTAATAGTCCAGAGACATTGTAACATAAACAATTTTCAGAGCGGCAATAGAATATACTCCAATACAATTGCAGCAGCAGAATTTGTTAAAATGGGTCCCATGTAGCACCTCATATTGTATCTAAAAAAAAATTGAACCAATATGGGTGCATATTGAAAAAATATGGAATATTGGCTCAACCTGTTCTGAATGTACATTGCTTCACAAAATATTGGGTCAATATTGGTTCAATAATTTTCACCAATATCGATAGAACGATATTTCCTACATATTGTTTCCAGCATCTAGCTCCAATATTGCGGTTTCAATATTCCTCTCACATCGATTTTAGAGATAATAAACAATATTGTGTATTCAAGTTTAATAGTACATTGGTGGAATATTATTTCATCCATATTCGAAATATTATTGACCCTATATTGATTGAGATTGTTACGAAGACCTCACGCCAATATTTGAAAGACAATATTCATACAATATTACAAAATAAATGTATCTATACCATTGAAATTTGAATATTGGCCGAATATTCAATAAATAATATTGAAATGAATTATGATTAACCTCGGGTAAGGAACCGCTAGATGGCCCCACATATAAAACGATAGTTGAATTATCTCAAACATAGTGGAGATTGATATTTTTTCTGACTCTTTGACTACCTTTGTGAATAAACTTAAGAAATACTTTGTTCCATCTTCTAATAGATAAAAATTTCGATATTTTATATATGAAAGTTTTCTACTGTATTTTCTATTTTTGTAACATATTCAGTTTCACATGTGAATACTGTTTCTGGGTTCGTCCTGTTTGTATTCCTGTTTGTGAAAATAAAATAAAATAAAAATAGTAACATATATTGAATAAGGTTTCTCACAATGCGCTTACAAGTTAATCTACTCAGTGGTTAATTGAAGTAGAAGTGAAATTGTAGAACATTCAAATTATTCGACATTTTCTGGAAATATTTCATCATTGTTTCCATTCCAATGCAACATAATAACTTTTAATATTTTACCAATATCACTAAATATTGTGAGGCCAATATTGCTTCCACAATATTTCACTAATAATAATTTGTATAATGTCCAAGTAATATTAAACCAATATCCCGAAACTATAATTTTATCTCGCCAATATTACTATTGAATATTTTGCCAATATTTTTATAATATTTTACCAATATTATTGCTACAGCAATATTGTACCAATATCTCTTAACATTTTGAGGCCAATATTGCTTCGAGAATATTACACCAATATTATTTTTAAAATATTGGACCAATATCGCCGAATGTTCACATTTTTTTCTCGTCAATATTGTGATTTGAATATTTTGCCAATATTTTCACAATATTGTACCAATATTGTCCCAATATAAGTGTGCTACTTGGGGTATATCGAGATATAGATAGCTGTTTCCGACTGATGTTCCACCCTTTTTACTCTCAAATAGATCGACGTAGGCTTATTATGGCAAATACCTGTCAAAAACAACTACTCCCCGGCTAATACAACGACGGGTATTGGATTATATCTAACAGATACTGATGCAGACAAAATTACAATTGTTCCCTGTAACAAACTAGAAGAATTTTGTTTTGATTCGGACAGGCACACCAGCTGCAGATTAGTTTCGAGGTTTTGCCTCTCATCAATGCAAGGGTAGGTCAACATAGACAGCTCTGAAATCATCTGTTCCCCGTTCGAATCAACTCATCATCCCGATTATTTATAAATAAATATTATCATTGCGCCGCACATATTGGGTGTATGGGGATATATTTTTCAAGAACTATAGTGGAGGTAACGAAGTAATTGTCCGAAAAAAACTTACGTAGCTGGGAGCGCCAATAAGGTAGATAGCTTTTAATCGTAGAATCGGTTTTGCGTCAAAACTAATGATTTTATACAATTTTTTTTTCTTCTTCTGAGTCTATAATCTCCTTGAGAATTCGGGAATCTGCCAATTTTTTTCATTTGTCAAACCATAAAAAAATTTTTTTCTTCAAAATCATCGAACCCAAAAATCAGTTAGATTCCCGAATTCTAACAAACGAATTGAATCATTTGTTCCAACAAAATTTTCGCAAAAAAATAAAACTGAACGCTCAAAACCGATTCCTGTTTCAACAAGGGTATTGTTTGCTCTTAAGTGCAAAAATGGAATGTTCATAATTATAAGTGACAATTCAATTCATGCACTAAAAATGCCATATGTCGCGATGTTTTGTTATTATTACAGAGAAAAAAGTTTGCCCTAACTTTTTCAGTGACAAAACGGAACCTAACTTTTGAAAGCATGACAACCAGCATTGTAGTAGTTATTTATGATACAAGTGTTGAAAGTGGCATTTTATTTTGTGAGTGGGGAATATTGCGAAACGAGCGTTAGCGAGTGGAGCAACCCCACGAGCAAAATAAAATCACTTTTAACAAATGTATCATACAAATAATTTTGTATAACAGTTACTGCTAATAAGAAAAAAAAACTAAAGAAATATAAGATACATAAGGATTCGAACACACGATCTTTGGGTTACAAGGCTGACTGACAGATACTTCAAATATAATAAACCCCAAGGCACTTTATTTATGAATGTCATTATTTGTCAGTGATTGGACTGAATACTACTTCGTTTGTAACTTCAAAACGAATTAGTATTACCAATTGTATATTCAACAATAAGTACGCAAAAGACAGTACAACCAACTCAAAACTGTATAAACAAATAAATGAAAAAAAATTGATACAAACCATTAAAAATACTGATTGGGAATATTTCTTTGAAATAAATGATTTGGAAAGCTCGGTTACTGAATTTATTAGACTAGTCCAAAGTGCAATCGATAGATCCTCGAAATTCATGAAAGTTAAAAACAAAGATATAAAGAGGAAACCGTGGGTTACTGGATCATTATTAAAATCCATTAATAAAAAAAATACAATATATGCCAGATTAAAGAAAACTCCACAGAATGAAATTTTAAAAAATGAATATAATACCTACAAAAAAACACTTGAGAAAGTAATAAAAGACACAAAAATAAAATACTACAAAAACAAGATAGAACAGGAAGGGGCAGATTCAAAACGATTATGGCAAGTAGTAAATGAATTAACCAAAACAGGACAACACACTGAAATATCATTGATACATACCGAGGATGGAAATATAACTTGCGATCCAATCATAATCTCTGAAAAATTCAACTCATTCTTTAGCAATGTAGGTGCAAGTCTAGCAAAAAACATTAAGCAGGATAAAAATTATACGGAAACTAAAATCAAATCAGATCACACCAATGTTCCTCTTCCCCACTGATGCATATGAAATACAAGAAACTATCTCACAGTTGAAAAATGAAAAATCACCGGGACCTGATGGTTTCAAAGCAGAAACACTGAAACTCATTTCAAGTTATATAGCCAAACCTCTCAGTTGTATTATCAATAAATCTTTGTCAAGTGGTCACTTTCCTTCCGCTTTCAAAATGTCAATAGTGGTACGTATTTATAAAAGTGGTGGAAAAACAGAAGTGTCAAAGTATCGTCCTATAACACTTATATCAAATTTGTGTAAAATTATGGAAAAAATCATAAAAAAAGACTGAATTCCTTTCTGAAGAAGCACAATTTGCTGTCAGAAGCGCAGTATGGATTCACTGAAAAAAAGTCCACCAACGATGCCATAAAAGAACTCATGAGCAAATTATATAATTCTATAGATAAAAAAACCAGCCACTGGAATTTTTCTAGACTTAGCAAAGGCATTCGATACCGTAGACCACAATATACTTTTTTATCAACCCTTGACGATCTGGCAGTGAAAGGTAAAGCACACGACCTTTTCAACTCATACTTAACTGACAGGAAACAACAAACAAAAATACAAAACATACTCAGCAAAAAAGAAACTATATCATGTGGTGTACCCCAAGGAACGGTATTAGGACCTTTGCTCTTCAATATTTATTTGAATAATTTATTCTCCATACGAACACAAGGCAGCATCATAAGTTTTGTAGATGATACGGTCATATTTTATGAAAGTAACACCTGGGATGAACTAAAAAATAAAATAGAAACTGATTTTGGTAACATCAAAAAATGGTTCGATAATAGACTACTGTCAATGAATCTCAAAAAAACTTTCTACTTGCCGTTTTGTAGCTTATCCACAAGCCTCCCAACATTTGACAAAATATCACTAGAAGATAACCTCGAAATCTTACCATCAAAAAGCGTTAAATACTTGGGTATTATGATAGGCAGCCACCTCAGATGGGACGTACATATAAACTATTTAGTAAACAAATTACGTAGTGTTCTATATAGAATCAAACAAGTCTCAAATATACTCAACTTCAAACAAAAAAAAAATCTTTATCACAGTTTAGTGGAATCGCATCTAGACTATGGCATTATAGGATGTGGTGGAGTATCCAAAACATACCTGAAACCACTAGAAGTCATACAAAAGCGATTTCTGAAACAAATAATGAGTAGAAATAACCGATATCCAAGCGATTCGCTATTTGAAGAGACACATTTTATGAAATTAGGAAAAACACAATATTTGCATAAGAATGAACTCCTGACTCATTCTCACTATCATGAGACGCGACAAAAAAATAAATATATACCCCCATTTATGAATAAATCAGTAGGTCTGAGATGCTACCAATATCTGGGACCGAAAGTATTCAATTGCTTACCGGATAATATTAAAAACGAACCCACAATCCAACGCTTCACTGAAACGCTAAAAGACTATATCAGAGAGTTACCAACCACGTACGTAAAATCAATAACAGAAAACTGAAAGAATTAAAAATAATAAAGATCGTAACTAACAATTGATATCATGTTAGAGTATCTTTTTTATATATTTTAATTAACTTATGTACTATTTTTATATATTTTTAACTTTATATTTAGGTACTGTCTTATATATTTCAACTGAGTTTATGTTTAGGTACTATTTTAGATATTTATATATTCTCACTCTACATACAGGTATATATGTGTATCCTGATATACATAATATACCTCGTAGATTAGGCTCTATTTATTTACACATTACCTCCATACAATTTGTAATTTTTATCTTTATCTTGTGAATAAATTGTTTATTATTATTGTTTATTATTAATTGTGCAAACGGCCAAATACATGTGTGAACTTTTATAAATGATTCCTCTTGAGTAGGTGTTCTGTTTATAATATCTGATTGAAGTGTTTTCATTAGAGAGATCTATATTCTGAGTATTCATCATCTTATCTGTCATTTTACTTTTAACACTAGTGTTAAAAGTGATTTTGTGAAAACGTCCGTTTTTAGTTCATGTGTCAATGAATTAAAATAGTAAGATACTTTTTTTACGAGTAGGAAATGTTGAAACCTGACATTTATAATTCGAATTTTGTTGCCATTAGGATAATTCTACGAAAAAAACTGCCCCTGGTAGTGTTTTGAGTTTTTTTTCTAGAATTATTTGGCAACAAAATTCTTATTACTACATGTCGAGTTTACTTCGACAAAAAAGCTCTCGTGTAATTATAAGTGATAAAATATGCCTTTTAGTTCACACCAACTACGCAAGGAGAGCATAAGTATAAAGTGCATGTCATCATACCATGGAAGTTCATCCAAGTATATGCATATGCATAAACACACTGTTAGTAGAACAAACAACGAATATCTCATTATACACAGCTGCTACATTTTGCTTGAATACCACATCAACATACTGAGCAAAATCAAGAGATAATACATCTGTGTGACAAGGTGGCAAAGAGTAATATTGTTCGTGGTCGGGATGGTATCTTGTAAGATGTTATATTGATGAGATGAATAAAGGTTGCCTCTGCAGAAATACAGTGCGGCTTTTTATAGTCCCCCCCCTGTTAACTTTTGAACGGTTTGCCGTAGACAGATAAAAAAAAACCGTTTCGAGGGTTTCACCGATACTACTTTTTGAAATATAACGCATTGTGATTGCTAATTTTTTTAAATGGCATGGGGGGTCGAGTGACATCGTTGAAAAGAGAATTTGATTCTCTTTTCAACCATCTAATTTTTTTTAAATTTCGTTGACACATTTTTTCACAATAAGCATTTGAAGTGTCAAGTGTAAGCGGATCTGAATTCGTTTCCTTGCCTTACCTCAATAACTTTTGAAGGGTTTGATGTGAAATAATGGGACGGAAAATATTTTGGGTGGTATTAAAATAATAATGTTTATAGAAAAATACCTTAATTGTTCTAGTGATTCACAATTGCAATCAATACCACGAAATACGGTCAATAAAGACAATTCCCAACATTAATAATTATTCATTTTGAATTCCTTTCAAAGCTTAATTAGGTATTAGGATATCGAGATTATACCCATTTCATTTATTTTTAAGGACAAAAGTAATAACAGGTACTAGGAAAGGAATATTTATTGGATTTGTTAAATGACAATAATTAATTAGTTACCTATAAAAGTACAATGGATTGATGAATTATTGTATTCATATTCACTGAGGAGTTTTGTCTACTTATAATTATTATTTACTTTGAATATTTGATATCATCTTGGTTCGTATACGTCCTTACGAAGAAAAAATTGAAGCAATTTATAATTTTGGTGAGGCCCATCGGAACTACCACGAAGCGGAGAGAATTTTTAATGAAAAATTTCCTGAACATCCTATAACTCGGAAATATTTGAGGGAACTAGTTGAAAAATTCAACAGAACTGGCAGTGTTCGTAGGAAAGGTGGAGCTGGTCGAAAATAAATTCCGGAAGAGACAAAGGTTTCGATAATTGCCGAAATGGTGGTAAATCCGCAACAAAGTACCTCTCGTGTAGCAAGTACGATTGGGGTCTCAACAGCTACAGTAAAAAAATATTTGAAGAAACACAAGTTCCATCATGTTACATCAACAGAAGACGACCCAGACCGAAGAATGGAATATTGTGAAATTATGGAGGAAAAGATAGCTAGGAACCCCAATTACATTAGGAATATTTGTTTTTCAGATGAAAGTACCTTTTTTTTGAACGGAAATGTGAATACACAAAATGTGCGATACTGGAGTGATATAAATCCCCATATCTTTCGAGAAGGTCACACACAGTTCCCACAGAAAGTAAATGTGTGAGCTGGAATTCTGGGAGACCATATTGTAGGTCCCTTATTTCTGGAAGAAAATTTAAACGGTAATTTGTACCTGGATTTACTAAGAGATACGGTTGAACCACTCATACTTGGAATATTAGAAGAAAATGAGAACAAATTTCAGGAACACATCACCTTCCAGCAAGATGGGGCCCCTCCTTTGAACAACAATTTTGCTTCTAATTATTTAAATACTACATGTCATAATAGTTTGTTTTCTTTTTGTTACATTGACACTTCAAATGCTTATTGTGAAAAAACGTATTAACGAAATAAAAAAAAAAAATTAGATGGTTGAAAAGAGAATCCAATTCTCTTTTCAACGATGTGTCACTCGACCCCCCATGTCATTTAAAAAAATTAGGTTTTCGTGCCCCCCCGCGCCATCTATCGAGCAATCACAATGCGTTATATTTCAAAAGTTAGTATCTATCGGTGAAACCCTTGAAATGGTTTTTTTTTATCGCTCTACGTCAAACTGTTCAAAAGTTAACAGGGGGGGGGCTATAAAAAGCCGCACTGTATAGTGATTAATGGTTCTTCGTGGCTTTAAAAAATGACGAAATTAATTTAGAACAATTATAGTACAGTAACCACAGACAAATGTAAGCCACAGGTGAAGAATGAATCGTAGCACTTTGAAACTCATGGGCACATGACTTATTCACATCATGTATTGTTAGAAAAAAAATTGTTTACCAAAAAATCAAGTGTGGAACCCAAATTAAAAATTATTTAAAACAATTATATTTGGTTTTGTTGTTTTTTCGGAAAGTAGAAGATTTATCAAGAAACAAGTTCAAAAAGGTGAAAGATAATTTAATTCTCCACGAGAAATATACTTAGTATTTTCTCACAAAATGCGCTCGTTTTCTCAGAAAACATGATTGAATTCCGAAATCAAATTTCGGGCTCGCTTTAACCCGCCATTGCCATTTCTGGCAGGGCCGAAAATTAGATTTGTCATTACTTTGCTAAAAATTATAGTAGAAGGAAAAGAAAAAGTGTATATCGTTCCTGAAGACTTCTACTTTCTCATGAAAATATAATATGTGAGTATCTGAGTACCCAAAATGTGTTTTATCCCACTTCACATAACCCTTCTACGAAATTTTCGGAGGATCCGAAAGTCATGAATATTTCAGTTGATATAAAATAATTATACTGAAGCAGGAATCAGTACCCTCTTTGGACAATATGCAACGATTTCAGACTACTGAGCCAAGTATCACTTATACATGCCAAAGAAAAAACTAGGTTTCACTCCTGACTCAGTTTTCACTCACCCATAATCCCGGCAATTTCTTCAGTAAATGTTGAAAATAACTCATACACATCCCACATAAAAAATGAAGTATGTGATTTTAAGCTTGAGGTTTGCACTTCACAACAGTGTTATTAAACATATATGCAGGATATGAATAAGCGATTAATTTCAACATTTACTAAAGAGAATGAAGGTTTTATTGGTAAGTTGAAAACGAGGCAGGAGTAAACCAAAGTTTTTTTATTGGCATGTATAAGTGGGACCTGTCACACTACTCTAAAATTGTTGCATATAGTCCAAAGAGGGTATGGGTTGCTGCTTTAGAGTATAATGATTCCATATTTACTAAATAATTCATGATTTTCGGATCATCCACAAACATATCCGTGAAGTGCGACAAAACATATTTTAGGTACTCAAATACTCGCATATTATATTTGCATGAGAAGGTAGGAGTCTTTAGAAACGATATGAACTTTTCCTTTTAATTCTCCGATCATTTTTAGCAGAGTTATGACCAATATTCGGCTCCGCAAGAACTTTTCAGCGGAATCATTTCTGTGGAGAATTGAATTTTCTTACATCTTGTTGAGTTGTTTTTCCGATAAATCATATATTTTCCATGAGTACAGCAAAAATCTATTTATTTATTAAAAAAAAAATTCCACCATTGCAATTTCGGTAAACAATTTTTTTTAGTTTACGTTATAGTTTCAACAACAAGCATACTAAGTTTGGTGGTGCTACAATCGATCCTCGTCTCAAAACCCAATCGTACTGGATTATTAGCATAAGAAACTTCTATAATATAAATTATGTTTTATTAAAATTTTGCGGTCCAGGAATGATCAGATTTTCAGAAAATAATAACTACCAACTTGTTTTTAAAATATGTATATAATTTTCCCAAACGGCTTGGTTTTCGAGTTACAGTGTGATAAAAATGATTTTTTTTTTAATTTTTTGGGGTAGACTTCGACCTTTTCGACAACAATCAGTTCAAATTAGGCGAGTACAATTCAATTAATAGTACACACGATACAAAATAATTCATTTCTTGAATAATTCACAGGGTCCTACTTTTCTGTGGGTATAAGATTAAATATCTTCCTGTACAAGATTATCTATTTTGTATCGGCGGAAGTTTTTGAATTTGTTACTTACAGAATAACCTAGATCAAACCATGAAAGAAATTATATTTTCATTTCCAGTGCATTTGTATAAAAGCTTGTCTTTATATTTTTTATTCTATAATTTTTATACATCGTAGATTTTTCTATTCTGAAAATATAGTTCTTACAATTTACAATAACTGAGAATGTTTTATTTTCAAATTTTTCTAATGTTATGCGGAACTCGAAAATATTCACATTAATATTTTCATTGTAGCTCCTGAACCATACAAGTAAATAAAAAACTACAAGAAAACAAAACGATGTTGAATGAAACAACATTGATAATTCTGGTGTCATAATAAGTCAGGGTTGAACAAGGCTTGACTCTGAAAAAAGGAGGACTCTGTGAATTATTTGAGGACTGAATTATTTTTTATCGTGCGTACTATTGTATGGATTGTACTTTCCAAATTTGAACTGATTATTGTCGATAATGTCGAAGTTAACTTCAAAAAATTTTTCTTTATCTTTATCACCATGTATCTCGAAAACCAAGCCATTTGGGATATAAGTTTATATGAACTTTTCGTCCTTAAAACTTTCAAAGAATCTCTTCCCGAAGTTTGTCAATGTACTTAATCAACATCCTGTATATGAAATAGAAGTGTCTTTTGAAGATGTTGAACTTGTGTTATAATCACAACAAACACCCTGTATGTGGGATGAAATGTGTCACCATCTTCAGTTTTTGAGCACCAGCTTCATGTACCGTAATTAATTTAAGGTACGTATTCACTAGAGCATTCGTTCCGCATGAGCTCATGAGATGCTCGGTTCAAGCTCGGGCTGCGTAGTGTCTCCCAGCACATGAGTACTGATGCGCAGCCAGTCGCGTACAAATACTCATACTCATCAATTTCCAAATCAAATTCAAAATCTCTGTAATAACCACAAACAGCACGTCAAGCACACTTTCACCGTCCACACTGAGCACGAAAAAATCGACAAAAAACGGATCGGCCCGAGCACCGCACGCGCATTCTGTTCGTGCTCAAATCAACGTCCAGACTGTCCGAGCATTCGCTCGTTCGGTGCATGCGAATGGTCTAGTGAATTAGTACATTTATATTATTGATCATAGTTCTTTTAGAAAAAATATAATAAATGAAATTCAATTTACAAAAAAAACGTTTTAGATGTGTAAAGACGAGTTTATACTGCAATTAAAATAATATAATGAATAAGATAAGATAATTTAAGGAATAAGGCATAAAAACCACAGTTTATACGGATCACTAAATAAAATAATGATTAAAGAATCAACCAATCCAATCACGGCTTTGGTAACAATGACGTTTTATGTTCTGTGTAAATTGTGTCAAATTGAGCTGTCATCTGTCAATATATTTTCTGCTTCTGCCCGTTTATTTATCTCATACCTAAGATGTCTAGAAACCCTGGTGAATTCAACGATTCGATTTTGTTTTGATTTTTATGGACGGCACCTCCTGTTGGATTAGGTCCTAGTTCACATTCTTTAGTACGTGGCGCTTATAGCGCTGACAAGAAACTGTTAGGCTGCTTAAACATAACGACGTTTTGCGTTCACGACTTTTATTTTTATTCTGTTCTCTTATTGGTTCCGTTAAAAACGCTCGAAGCTGTCATACATTTGACGTTACTTCGATAAATTTGAATTTTGAATTAGTTTATCAGGAATTTGATTTCATTTTGATTCTGGTTTAGTAGTGATTGGAGTTTTTGTCCTATTTTTCATTGTGTATTGTGTTGTTTCTAGTTCTTCGTTGTTTATGGTGTTTTCCGATCAAGTTTCTTGTTTTCCTGATTTTTGGATTGTTATCTATTTCATCTTATAAATTGTTCAACACTTCAGTCAAGAGTTTTTCTTGAACATTTTTGCTTAAATTAGTGCCTAGAAAATGACCCGAGTGTGCATTTTATAATAATAATAATACCGGAAATATCTCATTATGGCGTTTTCACAGTTTTCCGAAGTTAATCGATTGGAATTTTTATTAACATAACATTACTTTACATTTTATCAAAACAGACACAAACTCTCAACACAAACGTCACAAACTGTCAAAATTCAGACAGTCAGAAAGAGAAATCTATGGTCATGGAAGAAAAATGTTCACGAAAATTTGAGCACCTTGTGTATAAACATAACTGAGTCGCCCTCTGAACATCGGAATTCGGAACCCGAACCTAATTATCAAAAAATCAAGCATTTTCAAGTAGGCAGGTGTCTTCAGTTTGATCCCAAAGTTTTACAGGTATAAGTGCACGCACCAGGGTTTCTAGACATCCTACTCATACCTATATAAAAATAAAATTATCTGAAAAAAGTTCTGTAGACAATAATAAAACAAAATTCGTATCTGACATCTGTGAAAAAATTCAAATCCTTTGCTTCCAATGTGGCGCATTAATAGTTGAATGACAGAAATGACGGAGACAGAATTGATTTGGGTCATGCGCATTATCATTTTCCAAATAAAATTAAATAAAAAATATGAAAGTTGGTCATCTTTTAATTTATTCTTATTCTTATGCTTAACTTATATCCTGTATAAACGGTTCCATGGAAATACCCATGTTGAACTTTCTTATTTTATTTTTAGTTCTTATTTTGTTTTATTTGCTGTATAAACTCTACTTAATAGGAAGTATATGATTAATCGCCTCAGAACAATTTAGTAAGATACAACACTAATAGGTATTCTGAAAGTTTTAATTTTCAAAAAAATCGACGATTAACATATTATATTATCCATTTGTGAATCATTCATCATTCACTGACGCAGTTTATTTTTCTCTCAAAGTCTTCTAGTCTCCAGTCATCATTTCCATGAATTCTGAAAAAAAAATACTCGGATTAGATTACCATTCACAAATATTCATTCTTTCTCAATAACATCTTCAATCAAACAGCATACTAGATATAGTATTGAAATACATATACAATCGATGAATAAATTTCAGCTCCAACGAGGCCAAAACCCTGTGTGTAATAGATAATGAATGGGACAAGTGAAAATAATACTTCATTTATTTACACAATTGTCCACTTGGCTTAATTAGGCCAGTTATCATTAGAGCCAAGGTAATTATGCAAACATTATGGGGGCTGCAGATATCATGAGATGAGCCTGTTCCTCCTTCACTTATTGGGTGAGGTTAATATGCGCAAAGAGCAGGTTGGCACCCCTGAAGGTGATGACTTCACTCAGACCAGAGTTATCGCCCGCTGTCGTACTGGCTAACCTGACCAACAAGGTCGCTTTAAACTTAGATTGCGTAATTTCGAACATTTTTTACTATTCTGATTCTACCATCGTATTTTCGTGGTTGAGAACAAAACCTACACACTTAAACTTTCGTGGCAAACTAAGTTGCTGAGATTCAGCAGATAAAAAATATAAACCATTGGCAACACGTAAATTCAGAAGAAAACCCAGCTGATGTTATATCTCGTGGCCTTGTGCCTGATTAAAATTTGTAGTGGAACGGTCCAGAGTTTCTGAATGACAATAAATCCATACCGAATGGAAATATAAATGATTGAATTCCAGTTATCTATTGGAATGTATATAAATTATAAAACTGATAATAATAACTAATAAAAACAACTTAGTTCTGAATGATCAACTAGAGATCTGTATAATACAACAATTACTAATAATGGTATCAGTAATTTCTCAAATGCTTCTTGATACCTCTCTCTACTTACCTAAATCTAACTTTTATTATTTAAGGAGATAACATCCTGTACTGAGGTTAGTTTATAACTTGCTCAGAAGATGACAGAGTGTGTCGAAACAGCTGTTAGCATTAAATGTTAGTATTGTGTAAATTTTTGAAGTATTATTTTCACTTGGACCCATTCATATAAAATGAATTTAAACATATTAAATGCCGAAACTGTAGAACAATATAGATAATTCTTATAATGAAAACACGGAAAGAAATCTCCATTGTAGATTTTTACCCTTAACAGTGTAAAAAAATGTATAAGTAATGTATACAGTTGTCGAAAATTTGTACACCGGGTTGTAATATATTTTTACCATGATTGTTTATTTCAGTTGATGGTGAAATTTTCCCCAGCCTTGTGACTTTTATATACAATATGTGTGATACATAATTGTGGATAAATTTTACACATTTTTCATTCAAAAGATACAACAAGAAATGTGTAATAAATCACAAACAAGACTACCCGCCAAGAGAGGGCTCTACCTGAGCTATACTAGAATTCACTAAGGTTGAGGCTTACTAGCAAGACCAAAGTAATCTTCAACACCAGTTTCATTCAGCGACCGGTTAAGAAGGAAGGGATAGATAGAGAACGAGGAAGCACCGATGATCTATTTAAAAAACTAATTGTGTTTCCACACATTTAATCCAGTACGATAGGGTTTTGAGACAAGAATCGATTGTAGCACCACCAAACTTGGTATGCTAGTAGTTGGAACTATGACAAACACGGAGAAAAATTGTTTACCAAGATTTCAGGGGTAGAACATTTTTTTTTTCATTTAAAAATATATAAATAGATATTTGCTGTAATCTTGGAAAGTATATAATATGCGAGTATTTGAGTGTGTTTTGTCGCACTTCACGGAGATGATCCGAAAATCATGAATAATTAAGTTAATATGGAATTATTGTACTGAAGCAGCAACCCATACCCTCCTTGGACTATTTGTAACAATTTTAAAGTAGTGTGACAGGTGCCACTTAAACATGTCAAAAAAATATACTTTGTTTGAAATCACATACTGCATTTTTTATGTAGGATGTGTATGAGCGATTATTTTCAACTAGACCAACCAATATAAATTTTTTGTGGAAATTAATTCTAATAGTAAGCGACTTGCGCCATGACTTCGGGGATACTTTATAAATAACTAAAATCCAAATTGCAACTCAAAATTTTTTTTGTGCAATTGTTTAAACAATGATTATTAAAAAAAAGGGTCCTTTTTTTGTTTTTTTGTAAATATCTCAAAAGGTACTGGACAAATGGCTTTACTCATATAAGACCGTTTGTAGAGAATGAAAAAACCTACAAAATGGTTTTTGGAAAATCCCGATACGACCATTTTTCGCCGAGAAAAGCCGGAAAAACTTTTGAAAAAAGGCCTTTTTTCAAAAATTCGTATCTCCCTCAATTTTCAATATTAAGAAATATTTTTTCGGGAAATGGTAGCTAATATCATGTACGTTGAGCTCCCGAAAGGTGAAAATTGTCGCTTCAATAGTTTTCCTACAATCAGGTTTTAAAAAAATTACAGCCATATATTGCATGATGCGTCATATTACGGGAAATGGTCCGATTTGAATTTTTAAAGCGGCATTTTGAAGTTTAGGTTAAAAACTACAATTTGTCTATCTCACATTTTCCCATAAGTTTGGAGAACATTGTTAAAACACAGCGCTTCGAGTGAAAATTCGTCGCCGAGTCGTGCTAAGGTAGTAGTGGAGGGGGCGCCGAGAAGCGGAGGAGAAGTGAGAGACCGGTTGCGCGCACAAGGCGCTTTTTTCTATACAGCGAAGACGTCGCTTCTCGGCGCCCCCTCCACTACTACCTTAGCACGACTCGGCGACGAATTTTCACTCGAAGCGCTGTGTTCAGAAGCATTGTTAACAATGTTCTCCAAACTTATGGGAAAATGTGAGATAGACAAATTGTAGTTTTTAACCTCAACTTCAAAATGCCGCTTTAAAAATTCAAATCGGACCATTTCCCGTAATATGACGCATCATGCAAAATATGGCTGTAATTTTTTTAAAACCCGATTGTAGGAAAACTATTGAAGCGACAATTTCCACCTTTCGGAAGCTCAACGTACATGATATTAGCTACCATTTCTTGGAAAATTATTTCTTAATATTGAAAATTGAGGGAGATACGAATTTTTGAAAAAAGGCCTTTTTTCAAGAGTTTTTCCGGCTTTTTTGGCGAAAAATGGTCGTATCGGGATTTTCCAAAAACCATTTTGTAGGTTTTTTCATTCTCTACAAACGGTTTTTTATGAGTAAAGCCATTCGTCCAGTACCTTTTGAGATATTTACAAAAAACAAAAAAAGGACCCTTTTTTTTAATAATCATTGTTTAAACAATTGCACAAAAAAATTTTGAGTTGCAATTTGGATTTTAGTTATTTATAAAGTATCCCCGAAGTCATGGCGCAAGTCGCTTACTATTAGAATTAATTTGCAAAACAGGCTTTATTTTTGTTATATTGGTTGGACTAAACATTTACTGAAGAAATTGCCGGGATTATGGGTGAGTTGAAAACTGAGGCAGGAGTAAAACAAAGTTTTTTCTTTGTTATGTATAAGTAGGACTTGTCTCACTAGTCTTAAATCGTTGCATATGGTCCAAAGAGGGTACTGATTCCTGCTTCAGTATAATAATTTCATATCAACTAAAATATTCATGACTTTCGGATCCTCCGTAAATATAGTAGAAGGGTTATGTGAAGTGGGACAAAACACATTTTAGGTACTCAGATACTCACATGTCATATTTTCATGACGAAGTAGAAGTCTTCAGAAACGATATGCACTTTTTCTTTTCCTTCTACTATAAATTTTAGAAAAGTTATGACATATCTAATTTTCGGCCCTGCCTGAACTTGCAGTGGCGGGTTGACGCGAGCATGAAATGTGACGTCGGCGTTAAACCACGTTTTCTGAGAAAACGAGTGTATTTCATTAGGTATCATTCTTGAAGAGAATTGAATTAACTCTAAACCCATCGATACAGTTTTTTGATATATCTTATATTTTCTGAAATAACAACAACAAAAATTATTTTTTTTAAATGAAAAATTTTTTAGGTTACACCCCTGATTTTTTGGTAAATATTTTTTTTCTATAAATAATACATGATGTCGAGATGTCATGTGCCGAGCTTGAGAGTGCTACAGTTCATTCTTCACTTTTTGCTCGAGTAATTAGGGAGTATTTTAAATTGATATTTTCTAACAGCCAGTTTAAAAGTTTTCACTCTATGATTTGTATACAGACGTAAATATCTTCACATAATTTTGGTTTTTCTTCATTTTTCAATATCAGTTTAGGTTAGAAACTCCTATCTGTTATATTTTAACATTCATACTGAATGGAAGGCAGAAGAGGTTGGACAATTAGAAAATATTGGAGTTGGTAAATATAAATTAAGTAAAAAAATCTTCTTCTGTATCTGAATTTCATTCAACGTTCTGATGAGTAGATTTTCTACCCTTCGAAATTAGATGAAGCAATTTTTACTTCAAATCGCCTTTCAATCCAAAACTTTTCGGGAAATGGATCATTCAACTACAGTTATTAAAAACGTTCCCCCAATCGCAATCATTCCAACAATGCCTGAAGTGAAGAGAGATCCTGGACCCTTCGTCATTTCGAGTCGCCTTTCACATAAATCGATATTTGAGGAGCAAGCGATTTGGGAAGTTGAAGCGATTTGTAGCTATCGAAAGTGAGGCGAGAGCAATAGCTTTGAGATTCTCGACAATATACGTTCAAGAATCGTTTCCAAGCAAATTTATTGCGAAAAGTTCAGGCTGAAATATTCTATTTCGCAACATAAGTCCATCTATTGGAGGTTCTATCCAGGTTGAAATTCGAGTCAGGGGTGGATTTTCAGTACAATGAATTATTCTTCGAAATACAGTGGATTGGTTAGTTTTTTTTTTTGGGAAAAAGACTTCTCAAAATCAGTGTTGAGTTCAAAAGCTGCTTCTCTTAACAAGATCACAAGTAACAAGTGTATACGAGTAAGAGTACAGTCCATTATTCTTTCATTGTTCAACATTAAAAAAAATCAAATTCACTCAAGGTAGCAAAATATATGAACTTACGTTCTATTTTATACAGGGTATTTCATAATTGAATGCTGATTGAGTTTTATATTTAAAAAACTAATAGCATTCTATCGAGAAAAACAAAAAATCGAGTAGGTGCAAGCTAATGAAGGTACTTAATTTTTTCAATCGAAAACGGTTTGCGAGGCGAAGAAAAGGCAAGATACCATTTTATTGAGAAGATAGATAGCAATTACAAAAATAATATTTATTCGGGAAAAAAAGTGACATATCATTATATTGATCGAAAATATGGCAGGGCATGTTAACAGGGACGCCATTGATCAGAATTAAGAAAATCGTTACTATGGAAAAAATGTGTTTTTATACGTACTTAGCATGTACCAAAATTGAAAAAACACCAAAATCAGTTTAAGAGATATAAGGGTGAGAAACTGAAATTCTTGTTGAATTTTAATATCCTGTACCTCAGATATAAGGCGGTTGCGGACCTAAATTCATATGAAGAAATTTTCTTAAGATGAATCAAGGATTATTGCCCTTCAGGATCAGCATTCAATTATTAAACACCCTGTATGGTTTTATACGTCTGTATATCTCCATTCGCATTTTGAAGTCTTCTGGTGTGCTCATTGCTACCGCTTAGTTTGATGACATTCATCTACTAAATGATGCTAAAAAGGAGATTTTTTTGTTTCAAGTGACAAAAATTTAACGACTTTGCGTTAACGTTGCTATGAAATTGTTGGAATAGCAAGTTTGATACCTGGTATTTCAGAGTTATTGAAAGAAGAGATACTGTGTTTTAAAGATTTTTGTGGTGGTCCAAGAGAGATAATCGTTTGGTAATAATCCAGTAACGACTGACACCCTCGAGCAGAAAGTGAAGGATGAATTGTAGCACTCTGAAACTCGGCACATGACATCTCGACATCATGTATTATTAGAAAAAAAAAATATTCATCAATCAGGGATGGAACCTAAAAAATTTTTCATTTAAAAAAAATATATTTTTTTTGTTATTTCACAAAATATAAGATTTGCCTATCAAAAAACGATTACGATAGGTTGAGATATAATTCGATTCTCCACAAGAATAATTTTTAGTAACACCTCATGAAATACGCTCGTTTTCTGAGAAAACGTGGTTTAACACCGACGTAACATTTCATGCTCGCGCTAACCCGCCACTGCAAGTTCAGGCAGGGCCGAAAATTAGATTTGTCATAACTTTGCTAAAAATTATAGTAGAAAGGAAAAAAAATGTGCATATCGTTCCTGAAGACTTCTACTTCTTCATGCAAATATAACATGTGGGTATGTGAGTACCCAAAATGTGTTCTGTCCCACTTCACATAACCCTTCTACTATATTTACGGAGGATCCGGAAGACATGGATATTTTAGTTGATATGAAATAATTATACTGAAGCAGGAATCAGTACACTCTTTGGACTATATGCAACGATTTAAGACTAGTGAGACACATCTCACTTATACATGCCAAAAAAAAAACTGGGATTTACTCCTGCCTCAGTTTTCAACTCACCCATAATCCCGGCATTCCTTCAGTAAATGTTGAAAATAATCTCTCATACACATCCTACATGAAAAACGAAGTATGTGATTTCAGGCTTGAGGTTTGCACTTCACAACAGTGTTATTAAACATATACACAGGATATGAATAAGCGATTATTTTCAACATTTAGTGAAGAGAATGCCGATTTTATGGGTGAGTTGAAAATGAGACAGGAGTAAAGCATAGTTTGTTTTGACATGTACTAGTGGCACCTGTCACACTTCTTTAAAATTGTTGCAAATAGTCCAAATAGGGTATGGGTTGCTGCTTCAGTATAATAATTCCATATTTACTAAATTATTCATGATTTTCGGATCATCCGTGAAGTGCTACAAACCACATTTTAGGTACTCAAATACTCGCATATTATATTTGCATGAAAAGGTAGGAGTCTTCAGAAATGATCTTTTTCTTTTTCTTCTCCGATTATTTTTAGCAGAATATTTGGCTCCACCAGAAATTTGATGTCGGCGTTCAATCACGTTTTCTGAGAAAACGAGCGCATTTAATAAGAAATTACTAAGAATGATTTTTGTGGAAAATTGAATTGTTTTTCACCCTGTTGAGTTGTTGTTCCGATAAATCATATACTTTCCAAGATTACAGCAAAAATCTATTTATATATTTTTAAACGAAAAAAAAAAATATGTTCCACCCCTGGTAAACAATTTGTTTTCGTGTTTATCATGGTTCCAACTACTAGCATACCATGTTTGGTGGTGCTACAATCGATTCTTGTCTCAAAACCCAATCGCACTGAAATAAAAAGCCGCTATAAGTTTGATGTTGGCATCAGCATTATATCAAAGCAACCTATGCACAACAATCTGAATATGTTGAAAAAGGGAACATTCTCCATGAAAACTGAAAAATGTGATTTATTTGTAATATCTAACAGAAAAAATTACTACTTCCCCGGCACAAGCCACGCTGGACATAGAATTACATCTGATAGATATTGTGAAGAGACTCTAACTGAAAAGGAAAGAAAAAATCTGAAAGTAAAAATTCGCATTTTCATTCAGATAACTGATTTTTTAAATTCTCTCTAGTTTTCATTGATAAAATCATTAAATAAATCAGATAAGGAGAATGTTATTAAAAAAATATCACTCACAGAAATCGTTCATGGCGACTAAAGTTTGTCTTTCAGTAGCAGATGATTCCACAACAGATTTTATGAATGTCCTAATCATATTTTCGAACTAAAATCTGAATATGATATTGATCATTTGAGATGAAGATGAAGATGAAGAGGTAGTTCTTTTTTCAATTTTAATTCCATTTATCATATCCCAATGCATCATATCCCACGGAATATAAATACTCCTTTATAAGTTGAACTACTTTTGCAGTCCAATTCACAGAGATGCTGAAGAACTTGGAACTGGAACAATGAAGTGGATGTCTTCAATTGAGATAGGATTGCACACAATTTCAATAGACTTGTGCTATATTTTTCATATAATCTACGGATGAATCACCATCCCATTCTTACAATATAACTTTAAACCACAAATAAAAAACGTTTTGCGGTTATTTCGGTAATTTCGTTTCGTTCCGTTAAGTTCAAGTTTCAAGTTATTTTTCCGTACAATATAATATATGCTTTAGAGTACTTATAATCCTAAGGAATAACGAATCTCGAATATATAAAAGATGAAAGATATAATCTGTTTTTCCTGAATTCTAGGTTTGTACCAACATGTTTCAGTTTAATGAATCATAAAATGTTCACAAAGCGGTGAATTTTCCAATGGTTTTACCAAGTTATTCTGTCTCTCTCAATATGAATCCGACTATACAGATAATCTTTTTTCCCCTTTGAAACATGCTTCATAGCGGGCAATCTATATATTCATCGTATCATAATCCAATTTCTGGAAAAATGTTCATTGTTTTTATTACATACCTTCAAAATCTACGGTTCCTGATGCATCTGTATCAATTTCTGATATCATTTCATTTAGTTGATCATTGGTGAGTTGGTCGTCAAGTGCTACCAATATTTCTCGCAAACTGGATATTGGAATATAACCGTTACCTGAAAGAGTTTAAAACACTTGTTATATGATAGATGTAAAGTTCTAATTTGCGAAAATTGAATTTGGTATTACTAACATTGGTTTTTATTTTCTTACGATAATAGAACTTGCAAAAACATTGTGATTGTCGAAAGGCGGGCCTATGAATATTCACAGGTAATCATAAGATGTTCGTTCAATGCTGAAAGCCAAATTCAAATAATATTTTTTATTTTACTTGCATCATAATCCTTGTCAAATGCACTCAAGAGCAAGTGCAATCTTAAAGATTATAAAACTCATCATTGAAGTAACCAATTGCGACTGCGAATTCTACCTAGTTACCATGTACCTATTGATAACTGAATATTTATTTATTTATTTATCAGAAACATACAGAATATCTTATTTGAATGTGTATAAATTTCTTAAAATTAAATTAATTTAATGGGGGGGGTCAGTACAAAGACAACATCATCAACATCAATGTTAATTTTTTTTTTAATTTTTATTTTTGAGATGGCTTTCCTGAATGATCCAAGACTTGAGCTGAATATATCGAGGTTAAATTCTAAATGGTATTCATTGTATAATTGACATATTTTTTGTAAGCTATCTGTGGCATTGGCAAAAAAAGTTAGTCGTCTGGGACTTGTACGATAGTCAGGCACGTATAAGTTTATCTGTTGTAGTAGTTCCGGTGAATTGACAGGAAAATTTAAAAATTTATAAAGAAAAAGCAGACAACGTTGGATTCTCCGGTATTCTAACTTTGTAATATCAAATTCAATTCTCAAGTGTTGGTAAGATGCAAAGCCTGGGGTCACGTTGAATTTCTTGTAAAAAATATACTTAATAAATTTGTTTTGGAGGGACTCTATCTGTTTTATATTGCCTTTGGTAAGAAAATGTGTCCAAATCAAGCATACCCTTGACGTTGTGGTATAAATTTATTGGGTGTTTCGAACTGTCAACAAAGTTTACCATTAGCAACTTAATGTTGGCGTTCATTAATAAACTTCCTCTAAATGTGACAGTTATATCATTGTAAAAAATATTTGACGTTTGTCAGTTGACGTCGAAGAAAGAATCATCAAATTCATTTGATGTATAATTGTAACGAATATCACTTTCTCAAATTCCTCTACATACCAATTATGAAGAGAATCGGACCATAATAACAAAACTCGTCCACCATGTTGGATTTATGAATGTCGATAATAAATTCATAATCCTATTATAAATTTTACAAAAATATTCATAATTTCTGGACCCAAATCCCCTATATACAAATTCTTAATGAAATCGGACTATAATCACAAAACTATTCCATCTTGGAGCCGCCATTTCAAATTTATAAACTTTAACAAGCAATTCATAATCTCCACCCAAGAACCTCCAAATACCAATTTTAAATCGAATCGGACCATAATCACAAAACTCGTCAGCCACCTTGGAACCGCCGCGCCGTGTTGAATTTACAAATTTTCGACCTTAGAAACCCCCTCATTCTCATTTTGAATGAAATCGGACCATAATCATAAATCAATCAATTACGAACATCTCCCAAATTTTAAATTAATTGGACGAAGTGGGTCAAATTCAACTTCCAAGATTTGATAACAGACAGACAGACACAGACACAGGTGAAACTGAATAAAAGCTTGTGAACTGAAAAAAATATCATATGATACACGAGTACAGGGTGGGTCAACTAGAAACTTTCGGAGGAAATGTCCTGTTTTGAGAAAAAATGGATGAAAAGTGATGTGTTTGGAGGTCAATTTTCAAGACAAATTGTGAAACAAACAAGACTTTCCATTCAGAAGTGTCCAATTTGGCCCACACTGTACAGATGTCTTTGAAGCATCTGGATAGCTATATTTTCTGCTGAGAATATGGAATGGTTGAAAAAGTCACATCATGTTCATAAAAGATTCCAAATATTCTGTAATGAGAACTTTGGCATTTTCATAGAATATAAGAGCCCGAATTCAAATAAGGATCAGGTAACCGTTGAGGGTTGAAGGACTCACAAAAAAAGTTGCCCTTCTTGAAAACACAATTGACCCCTTTTTATAAATTTTGAATTCGGGATGTTACCTTATTGATGAATTGTATTTGTGGCAATGAACTATTGCGTGTTTGGTATTTTTGCCAAATTTTCAATGGCCTTGATTCTCTTATGTTTGAAAATTTTCTGCGTCACCATCCTATTTAAAATGAGCATTTATAGCAAAAGTACAATATGAAAAGCAAAATGTAATGATGCAACTAACAAATGGTGGAATTTTCGATGAAATTTGGTTTTTGTTACACGAAATTAATAATGAACATATTAACTGCTTATATGCTTATAGTCGTATTATTATAAAAATTATAAAGATGAAAATGAAACTTGGTCTGTTGTTTCAAGCAATATATTCAGTCGTTATTGAAGTGACCTATCTTCTGGATCCAGGAATGTACATCACCAAAGAGTAACATTATGTCCGAAATGGAAAAAACTTATTGTATCAATAATAATTACCTTCTTTGTCATATAATCTAAAAGCTTCTTTGAGTTCTTTCTGGAGGGCTTCGTCGTCTTCATTTTCCAGGAAATGGCCGGCCACTCGACAAAAGGAATCAAAATTCAAGGTTCCTGTACCTACAAACAAAAATAGTTTTTCAGTATATATCAGTGAAAACATTTAAACGTGTGAAAAGTGCTGAATTCAGTAGTTTAACAATTCTAACGAATTTTTGTTCAATTCAAACAGAATCAGTATTTTTTTATTCGCGAAGCCCGCGAAGCTCACGCAGTGGACGAATTCCTTATAGTGTCAATCAAAACGGGTTCAGCACATATTTTTTCATGATCACCAAGCATTTCAGTAGCGGAAAAACGGAAAATTTTTCCTAAAAGTAAAAGAATTTTCGGAGGAAAATCGAAAAATCTATTTTTTCCAACAACAAATGAAGTTTTAATATACTACATGAAATTCTCTACAAAAAAGGCACAAACAAATTTTTGTTTAAAATGCACCGTTTTCGAGTAAAAACATGCTCGAAATTCGAAAAAATGCGATTTTCTCAATTTTCTGTGCTCTCTCATTCAGTCACACTGATATTTTCACACGAATCCACACGAATGATTTTTTCAAGGATTTCTCTTCTGTTATTCATTGTCGAGACATATATGAATAATTTGGGACATGGTGATCCTGAAAATATCATTATGTGACCAAATGGGAGGGCACAGAATATTGAAAAAAATAGCATTTTTTCGAATTTCGAGCACATTTTACTCGAAAACGTTGCATTTTAAAGAAGAATTTGTACAAATCTTTTTTGTAGAGAATTTTATGGAGTATATTAAAGCCTAAGTTTTTTTTAAAAATTTTAGAATTTTTCGATTTTCCTCGGAAAATTCTTTTACTTTTAAGTAAAATTTCCCGTTTTTCCGCTGCTGAAATGATTTGTGATCATGAGAAAATATGTGCTGAACCCGTTTTTATTGACACTGTGAGAAATTTGTCCACTACGTGAACTTACGAATAAAAAAATGTCGCTTGTATCGGGAAATTCAGTGCCGGAAAATCCAAACAAATGCCTTTTTCAAGGATGTCTCTTCTGTTATCCATAGTCGGGATGTATATGAATAATTTTGGAAAAGGTGATCCTGCAAATATCATGTGACTGAATGAGAGAGCACTGAAAATTGAGAAAATCGCATTTTTTCGAATTCCGAGCACGTTTTACTGGAAAATGGTGCATTTTCAAGAAAAACTTGTAGATACTTTTTTTGTAGAGAATTTTATGAAACATATTATGACATCATTTGTTTTTCAAAAAATGGAGTTTTCGATTTCCTTCGGAAATTCGTCCATAAAAATTTTCCGGATGCTTTCACGGCTTATCACCCTCGAAATTCGGATCGGGTCAAAATACATCAGAATAACTTGGGTGATACCGTCGCGTTTCATCGGTTACGAAAACACTTCCTGCCACCGGACTATTAGTTCTAGTCATAAATAGGGTTTTTGAAATGACTCAACCTCTAGCGTTATTCCAGTCATGGGTGGTCCAGTTACCTCGAAATTTATTTAGAAATGTAGTATCTGGGCCATATTATAGTTAATAAAGTAATGCCATAGTTACCCAAATAGCAGAAAAAATAATTTTCAGGATCCAAGTAACGTAATCATGTTGGTAATGTTGCAGACGATGGTACGAAACTACCAAAGGAAGAACCAAAAGTGAGCAGGGTTGGCTTACTTTACTGAAGATGTTGAGCGCGCTGTTGATGATGTGAAAAATGGCAATGAAACAACACGAAGAGCTACTGCTTTCTACAGTATCCCTCGTGAACAAAGAGTTGGAAGTGCAAAAAGTATGAAGAATAGAAGCGAAAAAGTAATCGAAATGAGTGTGACACCTATTCACTCCAAGAAAGTGAAGAGGATTACTGTTAGAGATTCAAAGTGTACTGTATATTTTTTTTTGTTTTTTGGATCAACATTGATATGCGCGATTCTGATGCACTTAACGGCGCCTGCGCCGGTTAGATGGACTCAAGCATGTGTTGTCGAAAACGATATATATGGCCATCGTCGCCGCTACCCGGGATTATTTAATAGTTTTAGTGATATTGTATGTTAGTATCTTGGCGTTTGTATCGCCACGCCACAACGAGGCAGTTTCATCATCCTCATTTCAACAGAGGCTAAAGAGGTGAGCCGTTTAATGCTGTCGTTCATTTCAATTGACAATAATTTCTCTATTTCCGACTGCTACAACTGAGCTGGTCGGTGGAATAGTGGCCCATCCCACAAAATAAGTAATATTGGGTTAGTGTCGCCATCCAACTATACAGTCAATTTAACAAACCAAAACCGGAGTCTTAATTGACGTAGGAACATGAATAAAAAACCGTTTCGAGGGTTTTACCAATACTACTTTTTGGAATAAAAAATATGGTGATTACCCAATAGGGGGCGCGGAGGGGGGCATCAACTCAAAATTTTTTAATGGCATGGGGGGTCAAGTGGCACATCGTCGAGAAGGAAATTCTATTCTCTTTACAAACATCTGAATTTTTTTGAATTTCGTTATTATTTTTTTTGCAATTTTAATTAGAAAAATCAAATATAAATGTGGAACTGAATACTACTCATACCTCGATAAATTTGAAAGGTTTGATGTGGAACAATGAAACCAAATTTTTTTTGAAGGGTATTACCGATACTAATTTTTGAGAGAGAAAATATTGCAATTACTCGACATATGGCGCTGGAGGAACATTTACTAAAAAAAAATCGAAAGGCATAAAAATCGAAATGGGGAAGAAAATTATGAACAAAATTCAAAAATATTAAGATGGTTGTGAAGAGAATTGAATTCTCTTTTCAACGATGTGCCACTTGACCCCCCATGCCATTTAAAAATTTTGAGTCGATGGCCCCCTCCGCGCCCCTTATTGAGCAATCACCAAATGTTTTATTTCAAAAAGTACTATTGGTGAAACCCTCGAAACGGTTTTTCACTTATGTTTCTACGTCGAACCGTTCAAAAGTTAACGGGGGGGGGGGACTATAAAAAGCCGCACTGTATAAGTTACAACGGCCATATGATGTATTTTGATCACTTATTCAGCCAACCATCACGTAAACCCAGTCACTTTTTCAGGCAAACATCACGTAAACCCAGTCAATAAACTGCTTAGAAAACGGCCCAGACACCCCATACAATTGCTGCAGTTCTCTAATGGAATGTAGTCTGGGGTGGTTCAGTTGCCCCAAAATGAAGGGGGAACTGGGCTCATATGAGCTACAAATTATTTTTATTATTTACCTACGGCCACTGCAGAAAATAGGCAAAAACACACGACTCACAGCCTCAGTAAATAGCTCCTTACGCACGGTAAACAAATCGCACAGTTTTCGTAAACAAATCGCACAGTTTTCGTAAAGAAAACGCACAGTTTGATATATCTCGGAAACGGCTCAATCGATTAGAGAGAAATTTGGTGTGTTAATAGGGTTTTTCTTTTTTTTTAAGTTTATCTATACAGGCGTCTTTCTTGGAAAAACACGATTTTACTGATAATAATAATAATGACAATTTTCGGATTTGGAAAACGGCTTCAACGATTTGGATCAAATTTTGTATTTAAATAAGGTATTGCTACTTAAGTTCATCTATATAGGCGCTTTTCATGAAAAAATGTGATTTTAATCATATTAATAATAATACTCATATTAATAATAATAATATGAATTTTAGGATCTCTGATTTCGATCAAATTTTGTACTTGCTTTTTAAGTTCATCTACAAAGGCGTCTTTTCTGAAAGAAGGCGATATTACAAATAATAATATTGTGAATATTTGGATCTCGAAAACGGCTTCAACTTTTTGGATCAAATTTATTATTCAGATGAT
Source organism: Chrysolina haemoptera (assembly GCA_958298965.1). Lineage (NCBI taxonomy): Eukaryota > Metazoa > Arthropoda > Insecta > Coleoptera > Chrysomelidae > Chrysolina > Chrysolina haemoptera. The sequence goes on along the minus strand of OY282599.1, from coordinate 20,215,486 downwards.
GTATTGCTACTCAAGTTCATCTGTATAGATTTTTTTTCTGAAAAAAGTCATTCTACTAATAATAATAATAGTATGAATTTTTGGATCTCGGAAACGGCACACTGTTTATGGCCGTGGGTAAAAAATAGTACGTAATGCGTACTGTAAAGCAATTGCGCACTCATGGAATTACGCACTTATGGAATTACGCACTCATGGAATTACGCACTTATGAAATTACGCACGAATGGAATTACGCACTTATGGAATTACGCACTTATGAAATTACGCATGAATGGAATTACGCACTCGCCGCGTATCCATTCGTGCGTAATATGCCTTTCACAACACTTGTTACGTAATATGCTATCTTCTCCATAGTATAATGAATAAATGAATGAACTCCATGTACTTTCCATTCAAATGAAACTTGACATGTTCCATTCCAGCCTTCTGTGGATTGAATTATTCACATGCTCATTTTTATTTGTCTAGATTGTCATCTAACCTGCCGGAATTTCAAATCGATTCCGCATTCTCAAAGTTACCCGCTGGGAGAGAAACGTTTTCAGGCAACGCCGACTCCAAAGGTCGCGCCCATCCGATTTGACAGAGCAGGAAAACTTTATCTGGAATTGTTGAACTTTTCTTCGTCCTAACGGATAGTGGGATATTTCGGGAATGTTCATTTGATTCTTGTAACATTACATGAAGGACGATTATACAGATCAATTGATCAAAGGTCTATCGGGTGTTACCAAATATATTGGCCCGTGGAACTATAATTTTGTCAAAAATTCACTACCTTTTCATTTTGTCCTCATATTATTTTGTGAACAAACGAGAGTACAAAGTCGTAGAAGGGCCACAGTAATTATTTTTTATTGCCTAATCGCGGAATTATACAAATTCCGACCTATTAAGTCGTAATTAGGAGTTACCAACTCTGAATCTACAAATTTCCTAACCGGTTTTGTGTAGTATGAAAGAGATTGTTCATATGCTTGGATAACAATAATCATTCTCCTAATTATTCATTTAAACAGCTCGTGAACCAATCAAGATATTGCAATTTTTATGAACTTATTTACTTACCATAATATTACCTTTCATATTAGATATCACAAGGATATTGTGTTATTTAGCTTTATTTCGAGGGAGTTATTATATGATTATTAATGTTCATATGATCGAATTGAATTGTTTCGAAATATAATTTACTCTAGATGAATTAAAGAAAATAGTAGTCTTTATTCGTCATGGTCGAGTGATATTTGGAAAGACTATTTCATGAACAGCGTGAAATAATTCATACATATATACATATATAGGCTTCAAAAAAGACATACAGTCTCTCCAGACATACTCTCCAGAGAGACAGACAGACTCTACCCCTTTTCGGTGTTTTCTGGGATGAATTAGCTCATATATGTTCACTGACTTCAGGATTAGAAAATAAACGAAAAATGAGTTATATCAAACTTGACACTTTTCTCCGTTTGTTTACCCAAATATCCGTGTTTACCTAAATTTTCGTGTTTACTTGAATATCCGCTGATATTGCATATTATGTGACCTAAATCATGTAATGTTATTTGATGCAGCTATGTGAATAAAATAGTCGCTGTAATTTGCTACTAACAAATCATCAATGTAATTTTAATACTATTGGTCGATTTAAAATGTTCTCTCATGACGACAGGATCGTATAAAAATAATCAATGCAATTACACTACTGATTATACTGCTGAGTGACATCCAAAGGCGTGCCTGAAAATTACCGATGCTGCTCTAGGGGTACACCAATCACATGAGACACACTGGGGAAATATGAGAAAATTATGGCAGATCCAATTTCAGGAACGCCCGTGGACGATATGGTCTGCAAATATAGCTTCGAAAGAACATTTAAAATAACCATCCGCAACATAAAAACTGGTGGAAGGGACCTGGTACACAGAATGCCCAGAGACCAACGAAGGAGTCGGATCTGAAAAATAAAGAGCTAAAAGGAGATTCAGAATCCCGTTCAGCATGAGACAGGTACTAGATCAACTTTCTGCTGGTATTGGATTCCTCGATCGCCCTAAATGAATTGAATTTCCACGAAAGAGTCTGGGGTACCTGGACATAAAAGACATCGGGAAAAGTATGGGAGATAGAAAGAAAAGGAGAGAAAGGGGAAGTATTCAATGCTCTGAAGGACCTGGAGCTCTTCTCTAGCATCGTGGAAGCAAATATACTGGAAAAACAACCCGAGATTCCGGCAGGCAAATGAGATCGTTGAAGAGCCCGCGCCCAAACTCGCAGCAGACTTGCTTAGCCACAAATGGAAGGGCATTAGATAATTGGTAGATCTGTTGATGAGCCATCGCCGACTCAATAGGCATACGTGCTTGAGATCGCACGTTGAATGCTAAGACAAAGTTATTATCAGACAGTTTTTTTTCCATTTTGTGAACATACACCTAATGAGTCTGACAGATGAAAGATCATGTAGGTTCGGTCAGGTAGCCGAAAAGAACTTAGTGAACTTTTATGTCATTCTGAAGGGCTAACCAGATGCAAGCACATGCAGTACAAGGGAAAGAAACCGCAGCTGAAAGGCACCATTGTCTCATTAGGGGGACCAAGGTAGACAATGTACTCTAAGGGCGAGTTGTACAAGATGAGTTCAACCACGGTTCAAGTGAACCGAGTTCAGTTACTGAGGAACTAGAAATTTCATTGGCTAATCCCTAGCAACTGACCTCAGTTCACTTGAACCGTAGTTGATCTCATCTTGTACAACTCGCCCTAAATCACATACAGTTTCACAATAGACCTGCGAATGTCGCAAGTTCGAGTGGACCAGGTCAAAAAACTAACTCCAATTTATTGCACGTTCTACATTACTGAAAGTTAGTAATGACAATACTATGATATTATAATGTATTTTTCCCATTCTAATATTACACATTACAGGTGGATATTTAGAAAACAATACCTGCTTGATTGAAGTCTTCCTGATATGAAAATTAATTTTCTTCTACTTTTATAGATACTAAAGTATTCATTTTGTTATTCAAAGTTGTAATTATGATCCATCGTAATTAATTTCATTTGAATTTGATTTAAATCCTACTATAAGAACTGATCTGCGGATAAATGAAACTGAACAATTCCACAAACTATTTACAGACCCATCAATTACAGAAAATCACATATTGACCTGTTTCCATTCTGGTTGGAATCACGTGTAAATAGTCTCGTCGGCGGTTGCCCTTCATTCTAGTGCCTCCTGGTTCAGTTTGCATTGAAGCCCCGCTGGACCAGAACGAGAAGGAGGCGGCCATGGAATCCGACAGAGCGGGACTCATTATCTCCATTCCTCGGTGTTCTTCATTAGTGCCACCTCGGCTATAATTCTCCCATTTCAATTTTGATTAGCAGTGTTACTTTTTGTGAAATTTGATACGGTGTATTGGAGATAGGTCTTAAAAAGATCTAATGAGAGCTGTATGAAATAAAACGCTTGATGAAATGAAACGCAAGAAATGTTCCAGAACTGGAGGTATCGGAAAATGATTACTTAGTATTGTTACAGAATTGATTTCATCAAGATGTTTATGATTTGTTTTATTATGTTGTTGTCATGTTTTTATGTACACAATATATTGAAATAAATGAAATTGTCCAGAAGTCGTTAAATTTCTTTATCATTGAAATCTGCTGAAAATAAGAAATAGTTCAACAGGTTATGGGCCCAGAACGATTCTGCTGAAGCTACAGTAGACCCACTGAAATACCTGTCCTATAAGCGCTGAAATTTGAAAAGTTTTTTGCATTTGTCATTGTGACAAATTTTGAAAGTGTTCCAGAAAAATGAATGAAAAACTTGATTTTGCAAGAATAGTGAAATTTGATGGTTCAAATTTTCAACTGTGGAAATTTAGTATCTTCATTGCTCTGAAAGCTAGTGAATTATGGGAGATCACAACTGGTATTGAACAAAAACCTCTGCAGAATGATCATGATGCGTTGAAGTTATGGGAGAATAAAAATAACCGGGCAATGGTTATTTTACTAGCCACCATAAGCGAGTCTCAGCTGACCTACCTCGTGAACTGCCAATCTGCTCGCGAAATGTGGACCAAGTTGAATACCATACATGAACAAAAAACTGAAGTATCGAAACATATAATGTATCAAAAGTACTATGAACTGAAGATGACGAGTGGTCAAAGGATTGCAGGTTTCATATCTGAAGTGGAATCTGTTGTAAAACAATTGAAAGATATGGGGGAAGAATTATCAGATGTTGCTGTTATATCAAAAATTATAAACAGTTTGCCTCCTAAATTTAACATGTTTGTAACAGCTTGGGATTCAGTTGATCAGACGAGACAAACTCTTGAAGAACTGATAGCTAGATTGTTGAAAGAGGAACATAAAATGAGTATTAGTGATGAAAGAGAAGAAAATTTAGCTTTAGAAGCGCAAGCGATGAAAACCTACAATGCCTCTAAGTCAAAAAGGAAACCTGATGTTGCGGAACTGAAGAAGAGAACGAAATGTGGTCATTGTAAGCAAATTGGCCACTGGTGGAGAGAATGTCCTCGAAGAAATGACAATGAAAATACAACCCACGCAGATCGGAATTTAGAAGCATTTGCTGTTGATAATTTTTTTGATTTCATTGACGATAAATCAGATGATTTCGTAGAGGCAGATGCTCTCATATGTGATATAACTTCAATAATTGAAAATTCCACTGAAGATGATGAAGATATATGGCTGGCAGATACTGGTGCCAGTGTTCACATGTCCTTCCATGAAGAATGGTTTATAAATTTGAAACCAGTTGAAAATGACCTAATTGTTAGAGTAGCAAATAATAAGACTATCAAAGCTGTAGCTGTCGGTGATATAAAAGTCAAAGCTTTGGTTGACAATGTATGGAAGAATAAAATAATAACAGATGTGCTGTTCGTTCCTGAACTGAAACGAAATCTATTATCAGTTGGAAAGATGACTGACAAGGGTTACACCATGATTGCAAAGCAAGACCGTTGTGAGTTTATAAATTCGTCTGGTGAACTTACCTGTGTAGGCGTGAGGAAAACATCCATGTTCAAAATGTTACTGAAAACCGAAATATCTTCGGAATGTCACTACGTGTCAACAAGAAGTGATATCAATTTGTGGCATGAAAGATTAGGTCATTTGAATTTTGAAGCCGTCAGACAAACAGTAAACTGTGAAGCTATTGATGGTGTTATTTTATCCGATAGAGTTGGAACGTTTTGTGAGAGCTGTCAATATGGGAAGCAAAAACGTAGAACTTTTCCTGTATCGCATAGGACGAAATCTGAAATCCCAGGCGAAGTCATTCACTCCGATTTATGCGGGCCTATGAATATTTCATCTCCAAGAGGATCCAAATATTTTTTGATTTTCAAAGATGAATGTAGTGATTTTCGAATGGTTTATTTTTTGCAAAATAAATCAGACGTTTTCGAAACTTTCAAATATTTTGAAGTATTAGTAAGAAGGCAAACTGGAAATTCGATTAGAACACTTAGAACAGACAATGGTGGAGAATACACCAGTCATGACATGAAGAAGTATCTGCAACAACAAGGAATAATACACATTTTCTCCGCTCCATATGCACATGAACAAAATGGTTTTATTGAGAGAGACATTCGAACAGTTACAGAATGTGCAAGAACAATGATGTGGGCAAAAAATGTTCCAACAGAACTATGGGCAGAGGCAGTGAATACTGCAGTATATATCCTGAACAGATCAATCACGCATTGTTCAAGAAAATTGACTCCTTTTGAAAAGTGGTACAGAAAAAAACCGAGCTTGAAACATCTGAGAGTATTCGGTTCTATAGCTTACATTTATCAACCGAAAGAATTTCGAAAGAAATGGGAAAATAAAAGTCGAAAGGTAATACTTGTTGGATATGACAATGATTCTAGTAACTATCGCGTTTGGAATGCGGAGAAAAGAAAGATATTCATAAATGCAAACATTATTTTCAATGAATCAAAAAGTAATGGAAATGAAGGAAAAGAAGAAAAAGAAGAAAGAGATGTGTTAGTTTACCTGAAACTGAAAGAATCAGGAAATGAAGAAAGAATGCTGAATGAAAATGATGAATATGAAGAAAACGAAGAGGAATATTCAAGGGAAAATCATCAGCATCAGTTGAGAGATAGGAATACTTTGAAACCACCAGATTTCTTTTCGTTAGTGACCGAAGTTGAAAATCCACAATCATATCATGAAGCTTTGAACACATTTGAACATGAAAAATGGTTCAAAGCAATGGAGGAAGAAATTGAAGCTCTGAAAAGAAATAATACCTGGTCACTGGTTAAAGCTCCTGAGAATGTCAGCATCATAGATTCCAAGTGGGTATTCCGTAAAAAACACGATATTGATGGTTCAGAAAGATACAAAGCAAGGTTAGTGGCCAGAGGATTTTCTCAGAAAGAGGGAATCGATTACCAGGAAACTTTCGCACCAGTTGTGAGATATGAATCAGTGAGACTACTTCTTGCCATAGCAGCTGCCGAAGACTTAGAAATCGCACAGTTCGATGTGAAAACAGCTTTTCTCTATGGTGAATTAGCCGAAACGATTTTCATGAAACAGCCAATAGGTTTCGAAGAATCTGAAGGTCTTGTTTGTAAGCTGAATAAGAGCCTTTACGGACTGAAGCAAGCTCCGCGATGTTGGAACTTCAAATTCAAAACCTTTTTGACAACTTTTAAATTCAAACAGACAAACGCAGATCATTGTGTTTTTGTCGGAAAAATGAATGGAAATAAAGTTTATCTAGTTCTCTTTGTTGATGACGGATTGATATTCACGAAATCTACGAATGTCATCGAAATTATTCTGTCAAATCTGAGAGAAAATTTTGAAATCACGGTTGGGAATTCGAAATGTTTCATTGGACTTCAAATTGATAGAAACAGAAGCAAAAACTTGTTATCAATCCATCAAGGAAACTTTATACGAAGACTTTTGGAAAGATTCAACATGGTGGATGCAATACCAGTAGCTGTACCAATTGAACCAGGTACCCAGTTGATGAAACCCAAAGAAAAATGTTCAGACCTTGACGTTCCTTTCCGAGAATTGGTCGGAGCACTGTTATATGTAGCAATGAACAGTCGTCCAGATATTGCATATGGTGTAAGTCTTGTCAGCCAATTCTTCAATAATTTCAACCAAGAGCATTGGACTGTGGCAAAAAGGATTTTGAGGTATTTGAAAGGAACGTCGAATTTGAGATTGGTTTATGGAAAAACATACACGAAACATTTGATCATGAGTGGATTTACCGATGCAGACTTTGGAGGAGATTTAGAATGCAGGAAATCTAGAAGTGGATATATTTTTATGATGTTTGGTGCTCCAATATCGTGGACTTCTCAATGTCAACAAGTCGTAGCTCTGTCGACGACCGAAGCAGAATATATATCGTTGGCATTGGGTACAAAAGAAATAATTTGGTTACGACTTCTACTCAATGAACTTGGATTGCTTCAGACTAGTGCAACTAAGATATTCGTTGATAATCAGTGTGCAATCAAATTGACGAAAAACCCTGAATTCCATAAACGAACTAAGCACATCGATATTAAGTACCACTTCGTTCGGGATGTCATCGGAAGAGGTGACATTGACATCGAATTTATTGAATCCAAGTTCCAGTTGGCTGATATTCTGACGAAACCTTTATCCAGAGATAGACTTAAATTCATACGAGGGGAGTTGAATATACTGAATTTTGATGAAATAGAGGGAGTGTTACAGAATTGATTTCATCAAGATGTTTATGATTTGTTTTATTATGTTGTTGTCATGTTTTTATGTACACAATATATTGAAATAAATGAAATTGTCCAGAAGTCGTTAAATTTCTGTATCATTGAAATCTGCTGAAAATAAGAAATAGTTCAACAAGTATAAATGATAAAGTTGTTGAACTAACACATTTTTTTTAAGATAGTCATCATTCAGAAATTTGTATATCTATGTGAAAGTTAAACAAACTCAAAAAAATTGGTTGAAGTCCGTAAAGACTTAATCTAGAATAGAATCCCTTGATAGAAATCTTTCTGGAGTGGTACCTTCGACCGAGCAGCTCAGAAATAATAATCTCCTCGGAGATAATTTTAATTGAAATAAGAGGTCTCCAAGGCTGGCGGGATATTTGGAATCAAGACGTCAGTATTTGAAAATATTGTTGTTTTCAATTTTGTAACAAACGAATACAATATTGTAGGTAGGTAATTAAATGTTTTGTGAAATTGAATCAATATATTCAACAACCAAGAGGGGTAATCGAAAATAAATACTGAAAACAATGATGGCTCCAGAACACTTTGCTGTGGTACACCTCAATAATTTTCTTTCAGACCATGAATAGTCATCCAGTTTGATATTTTGTGAACGACCTGTAAGATGACTGGTGATACATTTCAGAGAACTGTCATCGAATTCTATATGTACTCAAGTTTTTCAATGAGCAATTCAAAATCAACTTGATTGAAAGCCTTGCCTTGATCAAGCAGACTGTAGAAGGCTGAAACCAGACCTGCTGTCATCTTTGGTCAATAGAGTTTCATTTAGAACGGAATTGGTTTTCTGTTGTTCATCAACTCGCTCCTAGGTGGATTCTGAATATGTCGAGGATCAGTGACCTAATGCATTCCTTATGAGCTGGCGACAAGCAGGCGGATGTAGTACACAGGTCAGTCTCCAGCTCGTTACATTTTCATATCTAGTAAAACTTTTCGTCGTGTGTATGTGTCGATACATGCGAGATTCTACATATCTGCACCGTGAAGTTCAATAATAATAATGATAATGAAAATAATAAAGCTTTTATTGCTCAACAGAACCAGTAATGTAATTACAAAAAATGGCTTATTCTGAATGTGAGAAAATACTGATCCCAAAACATACTGGAACATACTCAGTTGTCCAACAGATACATACCTCATCTCTCTTTTTCTATCTCAACATATTTTTCTTCATTTGAAATTGTCCAGAGTGAAAACCTTTTCTACTATGTTTACACTAACAATGGAAGGGTACAGAAGAAAAACCAGTTCATCTTTAAAAAAATTACGGTAGCTTCACCATTTGGTGGCAAATAATCTACTTTCTCTGAAGTATCAAGCGGTCAGGAGAATAACCAGTTAAGTCACAAGATCTGGCCGAATTGAAAACCCCCACACAATACAAACTTATAATGAATTTTAACCTAAAAATGCCAATGAATCGGATATCGTTATTTGTTACTCAGCTGTACACTTCAATTAGACTGCTGAGTGGCTAGCGTGCCTAAGTATTACCAGAGCAACTCTCGAGCTCCTACTAGAGCACTATAAAAAAAATGTCTGAAGAGAAGTATACTCTCAACAGTTATAAAAGCGCTCAACATGTACCAGATGAACTCTCGTCTGATATGGGACTACTTGAGGGTCCTGAATAAAGGGGGTAACCACAGAGTCAACTGACGTAGCTATTGGAGATGAAGAACATCTGGCTAACGAAGAGGCAGATGCACCTACTGGAGAGATGGAGCATTGAATATTCTTCTGTAGCATTGTGGAACGAAATGAATCCATAAGCCACTGGAACAGCTACCCAAGAAGTTCGTTAAAGGGCCCTTGCCCGAATTCAGAGCAGACTTGCGTATCAAAAAACAGAAGGCCGTTAAAATAATGGTGAGTCTGATGAAGGAAAGCCCAAGCAGGTCCGGTCAGGAGGTAGAAAGCGGACTATTATGTTATTGGGAAGGTCTAACATGAGTAACAGAAGAAAAAACCGATTGGACTGCTACGTAAGGGAACCACTTTCGAAGCCTTGGAGTCTCATTAAAAAGACCAAGATAGACATTGTGCTTGAAATCACTTGAACTTCCACAATAAACCTGCAAAGGTCGGAAGGAGACGAGGCCAAAAAGCTCACTATACGTTTTATTCACAATAATGAAGTAAGTAATCAGAAAACTGTAATATTTAAGTGTACCTATCTACTTAATGCTAATGTTACACAATACAAATCGAAGTCTGCTTAGGTGTGATCTTCCTGATATGGAAATCTGGTGTTAACATCTTAGCTGATATTATAGATTCAATTATGAATCTTCTCTTTTTATATACAGTATCGAAAAGTTTTCATCTTGGGTATAGTGGTTTCATGAGAGCGTGCAGAATGGCTTGCTATATGTTGAGAGAGCAGTACAATTTCTTCTCTACTCGCTCGAGGAAGGGATATCAATGTGAGCTGTCAATTCGTTGGGTGGGGTAACAGGATATGTGCATCTCTCTTACGTTTGTGGTATTATCCCATCATTGCGTTCCTTTTTGCTCGAGTAGATTTCTGTCTGTACCCCAGATGAACAGTTTCCGATACTGTATATTGACTTATTGAAATGTTTGAATCATTTTTGAATCCAGCGCTGTGCCGAGCACTGACAAAATATGCTTCGAGCACTAAGCACTCTTGAAAAGTGCTCCGAAAAATTGAGCATCAAGCACTTTTATTTATAAAATACTCGCAATTACTAAGCACTTCCAAACAGTGATCCCAATAAGGAAGCACTAAGCACTAAGCACTTCTCAATCTGTTAGAGTAAGAGAAACTCAATTTAACAAAAAAGATAAAAAAAAAAAATATTACATCGCGACATGTGCAGCTACACTGTAGCTTTTCAAAGTGGTTATTATATTTACCGCTTGCAAAGAAGCTACTGTGAAGCGGAACATATCACGATGTAATACCATTTGTTGAAATCTTATCGTGTTTAATCAAGTTTCAGTAACAGTCTGATAAGTGCCATGGATTTCCGTCAAGTAACTACCGAGTCAATTAGAAACTTGTGTTACTTTTTCTACTCACATTAATAAATGGCATTCAGCCATCTATCGGCTATTGTCACAGATTCACAATGTATCTAAATGAAATTTTACCATTGCAACTCCATTTTTTAAATATATCGCTAGGGTTACTGTTCGGTTTAGAGGTTGAAAAACCTTCTGACAGAGTATGTCTTGACCTGTCAATTGAAACTGTAATGATGACATGTTATGACAAAAAATATATCGCAAAGCGTGTATAATCTCCTCGAGATACTTTTGTTCATTAAACACTCGTTCCGATACGCTGTGATTGTGATTAAAATACTCGTTACTGAAAGGACGTTTATAACACTTGTTACACAATATACTATGAAACAGAGTTGCTGAAATCAACAATTTGTTTCAAATACAATAGGAATATTATTGAAATGTTTGAATTTTTGGTTTTCCTGTCTTTTGAGTGTTTAACCTCCCATAGTTTGAAAATGACAGTATGTTAATAAAAATCATATCGAAATGGGCCGCATGTGGTTACCCTTTTCACAGATAAGAAGTGAGAAATATACCGAACATTTCCTGTATCAAGATAGCAAACGTTTTCCCAACGATATTTTTGACAGATTTCTTCTGACTTCCTTCAAAGAAATGTTGAATAAGTATGTGATCAAAAGTTTTTTTTTTTTGTGGGGGTGTCGCCGGGTAGTATCTGCCCTGACGTAATGTTTCGACAAGATTCATTTATATGAAAAGGCTTAGTGCTTAGTAATCCCTAAAAGTGCTCTGGAGCACTGAAGTGCTTTCGAGCACTTTTCGGGATTCCTAAGCCCTAAGCCTTTTAGTTAAATGCTTCAGAGCACTAAGCACTAAGCACTGAGTTATGAAAGTGCTCGGTGACACAGTGCTTGGGAGCACAAAAGTGCTTCGAGTGAGGACACCGCCCACACTTTTATAGGGAAATTGGCCCCCTGTCAAATCAGCTGAATTTTTGATATGTTGTAGTCCAAGTCATTCAAAACAAAAAGTCCAATTGGCAAAACTTTTTCTATAGGCTAGTTTTGACGGTAGAGGGCTCTATTGTTAAACAACAAAAAACGTTACCCTGAATAATTTTCACTATTCTGAGTAATTAAGATATAAACATTCATCAACATAAGACAATATTAAAAGTATTGTTTATTGGTGACATTACACATGGTCAATTATACAGTGTGTTCCATCTTGTATGGTCAAACTAATACCTCAAGTTGATGACAAAACTTGTGTTATTAACACGCTTATAATATTAGCTTCACTTGTATGTATGTATGTGTCAATGTAATTAATTTCGGTGACAATGCAATATGTAATAGAAAAAAGAAAATGGCGGCTCCATGATGGCAGACGAGATTTGTGATAATGGTCCGATTCAATTCAAAATTGGTAAATGAAAGGATTTTCGGAGTCACAGATTATGACGTATTTTTCAATATTCATGAATTCAAAATGGCGGCTCTAAGATGCTGGATGAGATTTGGGATTGTGGTCAGATTCGATTCAAAATTAGTGTGTGAGGGTTTCCAGAGTCAGAGATTATGAATTTTCCGTAAAAATTCATGAATTCAAGATGGCAACCCAAAATGGTGGACGAGTTTCGTGGTTACGGTCAGATTCGATTAAAAATTGGTATAAGGGGGTTTTCGGGGTCGGAGATTTAGATTTTTCAGTCATAAAAAAATATTATGTAGTTTAAAAATACTAAAGAACACGCTTTACTTCCAAAATGGACTAAAAAGTAAAAAATAATTGACAATTCAATGTAAAAAAAGCATAGGATGCTTGACGACGTTCTCTTGAGCTCTTAGACGCTCGCTATTGTTAGATTAAACTAAAAAATATGAGAATGTAGGTCGGAAGCACCCAGGCTTTTTTACATTTGAGTAATTCAATTGTCAAATATTTGTTTGTAACGTTTAGTCCATGTTGGAAGTAAAGCGTATTCTTTAGTAGTTTTAAACTACATAATTTTTTCGGCAGTTGGGATGCAATGTTTTCACATTATCCAGTAGCCCATTCTCGAATAATTTTTAAACCGAATCTGGACTATAATATTTTCATAATGCGTTAAAGTTCAAGTTAAAGAGTACTGTTGTAATATCTTTACAAAAGAAAGGTAATCAGGCATCAGGATCCAGAATAAGAATGTATTGCCTCATATACAGGGCGATACGAAAAAAATTGGGTTGGATGGTGGAACGCATTATTTTTAAATAAAATGTTACTTATAATTATATATATATATATATATATATATATATATAGGTGATACAGAAATAGGTGAAGAGAAAGAGTTTTCGATTTAATTCACAAGAGGTCCACCATCCACCGACAGCTGTTTCGTGGTCTACCACTCGTCAGGGAGGCTTTATGGAGTCTCTTGGAATTAAATCGAATACACTGAAATAGTTGTGCACTAACACAAAGAAGAATAAGGTGAAGAATTGCTTCTGACACATTTGACTGTAGATGTCAGAAGCAATTCTTCACCTATATATATATATATATATATATATCAGTGAATTATTCAAACATCTACGAAACCTTCATTCACCTCTCTACTACTATTGATTGCCTCTGAATCAGTTGGATGTTACGAATTTTTGGTCGAAATAAGTCCATTTGCAGATGCATACCGTAAAAATCCCTGACGATACAACGATAGATTTAGAAAGAAAATTAATACCATCTTATTGACATATTTTCAATATTTCTTATTCTTTCTCATTCCTTCAAATTATACAGGATGGTCAAAGATATTTTTCAGTATGGAACTTTTCGAATTTAACTTTCGCTTTCTTTTAAAACGAACCCTCGGTATAATTTTCGACTATGTGTGATGTGACTATGTGACTATGTGTGATGTAGCATACGGTGTACAATGGGACTCATAAACATTTTTCCATTAAAGTTCCCCAAAGCGATTTGTAACCATTTTCGAATTATTGAACTTTAAAAATTGTGAGTAGCTGGAACATACTGTATAATTGACCAAAGTAACAACTCCAAAGAACAATAGCTAAATAGTATATTAATGAATGTTGAATCTTGATTACTGAGAATACTGATCATTATCCAGGATAACGTTTTGTGTTGTTCAACAATGGAGAACAAATGAAGCTTTTCATGGGCCTTTAGCGCTAAAACTAGCCTAAAGAAAATGTGCCCATTGGACTTTTTGTTTGGAATGACCTCGGCTACAACATATCAAAAATTCAGCCGATTCGACAGGGGGCCACTTTCCCTAGTAAAGTGTGCGGTATCCTTTGATTCAAATCCTATTATGAAAAGTGATCAGTGAATAAATGGAACTGAATAATCCTTTTACCCACAAACTATTTGAAATCCCATCAATTACAGGAAATCACGTATAGATCAGTTTCCATTTCGGCCGGAATCACGCGTAAATAGTGTCGTCGGCGGTTGCCCATCATTCCAATGCCTCCTGTTTCGGTTTGCATTGATGCCCCGCGGGACCAGAACGAGAACGAGGCGGCCATGGAATCCAACAGAGCGGAACTCATTATCTCCATTCCTCAGTGTACGTCATTAGTGCCACCTAGGCAATAATTCTCCCCTTTCAGTTTTGATTAGCAGTGTTATCTTTTGTGAAATTCAATACGGCGTATTGGAGATAGGTCTTCACCCAATGGGCACACGTACGTTTTTCAAACGTGTTATAAACGTAGCATTGGTTGAATAAACGTTTCTGGTTGAAAATTTCAACGGCAATAATTCAGTGTAATCTTCAACGTTGAAAGAATACGTTATAAAGATGTGTTTTCTACGTTACTTCCTCAACAAGTCGTTAAATATACGTTTTCCGTCGACCGTTCATTTATGATGTTATTTAACGCACTCAAAATCGTTGATTAATGACCCCTGTTAATGAATGATTTTCTATTAATCAACGATTTGCTTATATGCAACACAATACACATTGTTCTAATACATTTTAGATTGGGTAGTACTATCTGTCATAATTTATTTGTCAATTCCCAAATAAAATTTCAGAGAATCTTCAATACACCAGTAGTTGTCACGTAACATTACATGAGTCTCGTGGCGTAATGGTAAAGTTGGGCAGACAGCTGATACGTGATCCAGAGGTCGATAGTTCAAACCCACATCACGTAGCTTTTTTTTTTGTTTTTTTTTCAATTTCAATTTGAAAAAATAAAATAAAACTACCACGAAGGAAAATTAAACTGTCTTTGAGTTAATATAAATAGGAAATAGGGATTGTTTTTTATCGTATCGTTAAATAAATAAACATTGAAAGTAAGATATATCTATTTTTGAAAACTATGGTCGACGGAAAAGTTTTGTAACAAACTCGTGAATTAAAATGGCGATTAACAATCTCAAACATTAACGCGCTCGCTCCGCTCACACGTTAAAATATCTCGATTGTTAATCGCCTTTATTAATGCACTTGTTCGTTAAATAACCATTAACAATCGTTATGTTAATTAAAAAAGAATTTTTAATCAAATTGGCTTTATGCGATTCATTAATCAATGTTTATGATACCTTCTAAACCTTTTATTTCGTCAAAACAATGCTATTTCATTGAGTATCTTCGATGTTCAAAAAACCTGAATGAAAACGGCAATAAGTCGATAATTAGTGAGCAATTGGTTTAATATTACGTTGTTTCATGCGACATTTTTTCGTTGAAAATACTTACGTTCGGTTTTCAGCCATTTCACAACGTTATTTCAACTTCCTTGTGCCCATTGGGCAGTAGATCTAACAATAGCTGGATCAAATGAAACGCAACATTTTATTATTCCCTCTACCGACACTGTGAATAGTCCATACATGCTTAGCAACAAAACAGGTAAATGGCCTATATCATTCGTTTACTAATTCATCTCGACCACGGAATGTAAATAGTGTCATTTACATGCCTAGCGTAATAATGACTTTGACAAGTAATACCTTCAGCTTCATTTATATTAATTTTTAGGTTATAAAACTTTTCAAATATTATTGTTATCTGTTTATTCGGTAACTTAGTTGCGCACAAGCAACTTAGAATGAAATAGCGGAACGAATAATCATGAAGGAAGGGTAAGAAAACAAACTTCAATACAGGCAAATTTTGAGAAATGTCAACAAACATCGGGAAAAACGTAATAAGTAACACGGAATGTATCGACTGTTAACATCCTCGGCAAGCGAGAAGCCTCGGCTTTGCCTCGGCTCGTACCCGCTCACCTCGAATGTTAACACGTCTTCACATCAAAGGCCCTTCGAATACTTTCCTGTGGCACAACTGAATGGATTTCTTTTAGAATAGACAGGTCTATCTCTAGCTCGTTACATTATCCTGTCTTGAAAACATTTTGTATTCAAATGTCAACCTTGAAGTATGTCAATATATGCGAAAATCAACATATATGCACTGTGGAGATAGGTAATAATAATGATTATATTAATAGTACAGCTGTTATTGTTCAACAGAAAAAGTTCCATTTACAGAACAATGTAACAAAAAAAAATGGATTAGCTGAATGTAAGAATAGAAAAAAAATATTTATTTATTTATTTAAACGGCAAGCCAATTTACATATACATAGAAAGATATAAAGTAAAAATACATGTGTACACACTAATGTAATCATGGGATGAATACAAAAAAAAAAAATTACTGAGAAAAACAAAAATAATAATTACAACTTTCTAACAACTTTTCTAAAGGAAGCTAAGGATGAATCAAACAGTTCAAGTTTGTTGCTGTAAGTGTTTGCTGATCTCATTGTTTTACTGAGAGACTCGTTTTGACCATAATTTGTTCTGCAGAAGGGAATCTTGAAGATGTCACTATTTCTATTTCTTCTAACATTTACTGAGAGCGGGATAAGTTCAACAATTTGAGGACAATCGATACTGCCATTGATAATTTTATGGAGGAATATCAGACTGATCTTCTATGTGTTAAAGTGTTCAAGTTCAGAGTTTTTAATATTTGTGGGTAAAAAGATTCATCTCTATTCATTCTCAAGTTATAGACACAGTATCTCAAGAATTTATTTTGGGTACTCTCTAAGAGTTCAATATCAACTTTATAAAAGAGAACAACAAAACAAACAAAAGTAAGTGTTTATTGCACTCGACGAGGCCGTTAGGCCAAGTTGGACAACACGTTGAGTGCAATAAACAATTTTTGCACGAGTTGCATACAATATTTTTTCTACGTTAATCCAAAAAGCAAAAAATGATTTATTAAGGTACGGCGCTAGCTGTTGGAAAATGAAAAGCGCAACTTAAATAATTGATTATTACTATTGATTTGCATTGACAGATCACTATCATCCATTTTCCATTAATAATACTCATTTTATTTATTTATTCTGTAACTACAAATGCATTATAAAAATCAAAATCATAGTAGCCGTGAGCGCGAATGTTATCTCGAGGTGTGGTCATAGTACAGACAGTTTGCTCTATGCACGTAGACGGTTTAGAACAAAGCGGATCAGTTTTGATTATGGAGTTTTTCTCAGGAAGGCATTGTTTGTTTGAATCTGGCTGCTAACATTAATACATAATAATATAAAATATGTAACTGTTTAAAACGTATTGCTAATCTCACAGAATATCTGCTAAATATGTAGTGGGTTTGAATGTTTTTGTTTGTCATTATGAAGCAGAATGACAGATGAGTGCAATAAAAACTTTATTGCACTAGTGCAATAAAGAACTTCTTTTTCCACTAAATATAGTTCAATAAAGTTTTGCTCTTTGCATGAATGCAGAAAAAAAAAAAATTATGACCCCGCACTTCTCTTATTGCATCGATCATCTTATCAAAAGTATCCATTGGCCCAACACGATCCTATGACTAGTTTTCGAGATATTTGGGTGTTAAAGTTGAAAGTGGCCATTTTTATTTCGTTATTTTTCACGCAATCAGAAGATTCAATAGTTTTCCTGGCGGTTATTATTCATATTAGCTACCTACAACTTGAAAAATAAGGGAGTTATGAGGGAAAAAACGCAAAATTGTCCATTTTTATTTTTCTATATTTACGAGTAGCTTTGTGTAGGTAGTATTCTGAAATGTCAAATACGTCGTAACTTTGGCGCCTGATGAATCTAAAAGTAGCCATAGAAGCCTATACAATCATGGACTTTCGTCAAAATATTACCACTTAATGAAATAACAGAAAATCAAAATATTTAACCGACGAAACTTTGAAATATAGGATGATTTCGATAACAATATGAGAAAATGAGCAAATATCAACTGTCATAACTAAATAAAATGTTACTCCTTTTGTAGGTATCTCTTAATGCTTCTGAATTTGACAAGGAATCGAATTAACTGTTCCATACAAAACATTTGAATTCTTAATAAGATACAATTGCTGATTCTGGTTTTTATAGACATTCCAATTATTCCTTCATGTTTCCATTTCCAGTTCATGGAATTGATTGATTGATCATTTGATTGCTTCAGTATTGTTTTTCATAACACGTGGCATTGCCAGTCGAAATAGATTACGCAATTTGTCAAAGCGCTGCGTGTCACATTTCCAAAGGTAATTTTGAATGGAACCTAATTGTTTGTCAGTTTTCCAGCGACAAACAAAGCTTTTGTTGAAATACATTTCAATTCTATAAACGTTCATATTTTTCATTCATCCATCACCAAAATCTGTCGAATCCCAGTTCAATATGAAAGTAAAAGGTGTATTGTCATTTTCATGATATCTGTTACTTGCAGATTCTTGTGGAAATCCCAATCGTAGCGCTTTATTTTACCTTTTTATTTCAACAGTTATTAAATTCAGTTTTCAGCATTGTAGGTATGACACAATTATGTGAATGGTTTCCATTGGGGTAGAGTTAAACTGAAAAAATTCTTGAGACTTCGCCTTTAGTTATGTTGGAAGTGATGGTATAAAATCCTCCTGCTTTGTAGCGAGTTTGGGTGTCGAACAAGGGTCAAATTTTGGACCATTATTTTTCATACTATTTATAAATGACAGCCGATGACATCACTTCTCATAAATTGCTATTTGTATATGTCATGAAGATATAATCGTGGAAAAAAAGTGGGGCAGACTGTTTCGTATTGTAGGAGGACTTAAATTCTTTGACTGATTGGTGTATTCGTATGAATTGTTATTAATACATATAAATTTAAAATAATGACATTCACTCGTAAAATACTACCAGTTACATTCAACTTTGTACGAGATGAAGAAAGTCCAACGCAAATTACGGAATCAAAGGGGTTCTGTTTGATCAAGAACTCACGTTTCAGAATTTGATATCAACTTCAATGGAAAGTTTGGGTTTTTGGAAACGCAACTGTAAGGAACTTATGACCTTCGATTCTTTGAAAACCATCAATTTCGCACTGATCAGGAGTACAGTAGTATACACATCTAGCTGAAGATTCGAAAATATTTACCCCCACGATGCGCGTTAGCCATTAACGTCGTACCTAACCTATTAAAAAAGCACACTTATATTCAGTCAACAACTGGTATAGTCTGAAAAATCAATACACAATAGAAATGGAGTTTCAATCTTATCTTGAAGGCAAAGTTTCAAATGGTCAGGCACGAGAAGTAATAGCTAATGTTATTCACTTTATGAAAAAGGAGGCGAAAACAAGCCATCAAAAGATTTGAAAAAGGCGCTTGAGCGCATAACGGTTCATGTATTTGTACCCTTTTTGCTTACAGACCCAAGCGTACAGCCTATCCTTTTCCTCCCGAATGCCTTCTCATGTTATTCTTTGCGCACGGAGTAGGGATTTAACATTCACAGGAAGATTGGTTTTATTCTACAATAGAGTACCTACTGCAGTATCGTTTGCATCCGTCTGGTATAAAACATAAATCAAAATTAGAAAAATGTTAAAAAAAGGTGTTTATCCCGAAAGAGGCATAGCTATGACTGATTGCTGTACGAGATTCGAATGATATCTCTGAAAAAAAATACAGGAAAATCCAGAATATGTGCATATAAAATAAATTGATTTTTATTCTCCTATAACTACTATATCTAGAAGTGTTAATAGTGTTCATAGTCATATTCAAAAAAGGAATTTTAGGTTTCATTCAGAATTGATCTTATATGAAATTATCCAGTACGATTGGCTTTTGAGACGAGGGTCGATTGTAGCACCACCAAACTTGGTATGCTAGTAGTTGGAATCATGATAAACACGAAAAAAAATTGTTTACCAAAATTCCAGGGGTGGAACATATATTGTTTTTTATTTAAAAATAAAGAAATGGAATTTTGCTGTAATCTCGGAGAGTATACATATGATTTGTCGGAAAAACAACTCATCAAAGTGAAAGACAATTCAATTCTCCACAAAAATTATTCGTAGCAATTTCTTATGAAATCCACTCGTTTTCTCAGAAAACGTGATTGAACATCGACATTGAAAGCCGACATCAACTTTCAGGTTCACGCTTACCCGCCGCTGAAAGTTCTGGCGAAGCCGAATAATTGATTGGTCATAACTCTGTTAAAAATGATCGGAGAAGGAAAAGGAAAAGTTCATATCGTTTCTGAAGACTCCTATCTTGTCATGCAAACATAATATGCGAGTATTGGTGTACGTAAAATGTGTTTTGTCGCACTTCATGGAAATATTTGCGGATGATCCGAAAATCATGAATAATTTAGTAAATATGGTATTATTATACTGAAGCAGCAACCCATACCATCTTTGGACTATATGCAACAATTCAAAAGTAGTGTGACAGGTCCTACTTATACATGTCAAAAAAACACTTTGTTTTCTTCTGCCTCATTTTCAACTTACCCATAAAACCGGCATGCTCTTCAGTAAATGTTGAAAATAATCGCTTATTCATATCCTGCATATATGTTTAATAACACTATTGTGAAGAGCAAACCTCAAGCTAGAAATCACATACTTAATTTTTTATGTAGGATGTGTGTGAGCGATTATTTTCAATATTTACTGAAGAAATTTCCGGGATTATGTGTGAGCTGAAAACCGGTGCAGGAGTAAAACCTAGTTTTATTTTTGGCATTTATAAGTGAGGCCTCACTAGTCCAAAATCGTTGCATATGGACCAAAGAGGGTACTGATTCCTGCTTCAGTATAACTTTTTTAAAATGAACTAAAATATCCATGACTTTCGGATTCTCCGTAAGTATCGTAGAACTATCCCTAATATCCATTTTTCCAGCAACACAACCTCTAATAATAATGTTTCTAATTTTTACTTGAATATTCGCGCATGGTATAAACGTGTGCACTGTGCACTGTTGTTTTTTTGCGCACTTTGTATGATGCACGTAATATCCGCGCAATTTGGGTAGCATGGGTTCGTTTTTGCCGCATTTCAATGCTGTGTGCCAGATCTTCCGTAGGTATGTTCTGTCTTCCTTCATGTTGGATTTCTGTTGGTGTTGTGCATTTCTACAGCTACTGAATAAACTTTTGTTGAATAATGACTCGACGTTGCTAGCCTCTCGGTATTTTCGAAAAGGATCTTGTGTTCTCCGTCGGACAATGCATGTTCGGTGACTGCGGACTTCTCGACAACTATGCTTGTGCTCGACTAGGCTGGTACCAATGCTCCTTTTCGTTTGAGCGATATAAACCTTCTCCACAATTACAGGGAATCCTTCAAACTCCCGCTGAGAGATCCACTCAAGTCTGCAAAATTCCAATTGTTTCAGGAAAATCACATTTGACCTAACGTTTGAACTTGTTTCGACCTGTAATATTTGAATATGTTGAAATATGTAGGGTGTTACAAAAACAAAGTTGATGCCATTTCCAGAAAGCTCGGAAGTCCGCCATATTTAATCTAATCCAAATTGACCTCTTATATAATAAAATTTCAGAAAGAAGATATTAAGAAAATACATTGAAAACCACCGATCCACTGAAGACAATATGTCGAACAAGAATAACAAAACCCTTCAAGCCGTTTGAATAGTCCGTACAGGTTTTGGAGAACGGTTGACGGTTTTTTTGGTTTTTCTGCTTCTACGTTCGCTATTTAATGACTGTTGTTTATTTTTAATTAATATTGCAAACGACCTCACGTACTGGTAAATTATAGGAGATCTGTTACTTGATCCTTTAGAATAAAAAAATCGTGGTTTACGACAACTCACCAAGAATTATACAGTGATCTCTATCCACCAAAAGAAGTGAAAAACTGAGTGGAATTTGGACATTCTGACAAAAAAAAATATATATAATTCATAAGTTTAGGAACGCTCCCGATTGAAAATAATGACTGGGCAGCCAGAATCCTTTTCTTTTTTCATACAGCTGTTGATTTAAAATAAGATTTCAGCATAACTCTCAAAAGGAATTTACAAGAACAAATGACTTTTTTAGATCACTGCACCTGCACCAAAAAAATTGAAGTGAATGTTCGACTGTTGGTGGCATAATATTAAAGGATGAGAGGATTCACAAAAAAAGCAAAAATACGGTCATTACAAATCTCAGTTACAAATGTGTTTTTTCAATTATTTTTTTTTAAGTTCTGGTTCCCACGATAAGGAATATCCTGTATTGTTCAAAAAAACATCGTGAGAGCCGAGAGAAAGAAGGGAGGAATTGATGTTCTTCTTAAATTTCTGAAGGCTGTATGCCTCAGGGAACACCTCCCTAAGCAGCGAGTTTCAAAGCTTTGCCGTTCTGAGTAAAAACAAGCCCTAGGAAGCAGATGTGCGGCATGACTCCAAAGTGACGGCATATGGATGTGAGTACTGAGCTCGACGGGTCAATCTCGATTAGACCGCTAACGGTGGAACGATTGATGATATTTCGGAAGAACATCGTCCATAAAAATATCTATAAAACAGAAACAGATTGGCAACCTTTCTGCGATGTTCCAGAGAAGTAAGCGAGCTTGTGAGCGAAGTATCACCGACAAGACGAATGGCTCTCTTTTGGACCGAATCTAAAAGTTTCAATGTGTGTTTGGGTGCTGCACTCCATATATGGGAACAGTATTCCAAAAGAGGTCGAATCTGTGCCTTATAAATCATAATCAGTTGACGAGAAGTAAAATACTTGAATTCGCATTGGATTCCACCAAATTGTTGGTGTCCAGTGTCAGTCCCATCGATACATGACTTATAGACTGACTAGACTACGCTATCACAGAGTTTTCAATTAGGAGAATTAACTTTTTTGTGTAATTGATGACTTGTTTATTTTGTGGAAATTCATGATCCCTTTAATGAAACTAAAGAAACACAATTTTGTCTTATTTCCACTAGTTTTTTATATTTACGACCGGTTTCGGGCTTTATCCCATTATCAAGTATAAAAACTAACTTTAGTTAGTTAGTAAAGTTAGTTTTTATACTTGATAACCGGTAGTAAATATAAAAAACTAGTGGAAATATACGGAAGCGCAGAAGGGTCATTATTTTTTTATTTTTATTTTTCTCCTTAATTCCGAGTTGCAACTAGAAAAATTATTAAATTTCGAGTTGCAACTCGTAATTTTCCGAGTTGTAATTCAGAATTAAGGAAAAAATAAAAATAAAAAAATAATGGCCCTTCTACGCTTCCGTAGAATTAAGACAAAATTGTCTTTCTTTCGTTTCATCAAAGTGAGAATTAACTTTGTTCAATAACTATATCCATTTGGATTTTATGTATTCAGTTTTATTATGGAGCCGATATTTTCAGTGACTTGGGGTTAACTAAAAAGACGTTCTTTCACTTTATCAGATTAATAATCGATCAACTCAAGGCTTGACAGTTGGTTATTTCTGAAGGCATTTATTTAGTAATTATTGAAGTAATTCACGTTATTGAGGTTTTTCTGCAGTTGTACGACTTATTGTTCTTGGTAGTCTGTGGATGTAGATAATTTCAAACACCGTCTTACGTAAAAAAGTTGAAACCTCAGCAGACATTCACCAGGTGTCAGGGATTTTCCACCAAATGTAATTTATTTGCGTGGAATTTTCTATCAATACAATCGATGGCGGTGATTGAAACAACACCGTAATTCGTAATTTTAGCCCATCAACCAATCAGAGTACTCCAAGGGGCGAGTTTTTAAATTCATCGATGGATAATGCGCATTCATGCTGTTATTGTCATTTTTCATTAGTTAAATAAGGATGCAATGCTCATCGATGGATCCATCGATGAATTTTTAAACTTGCCCAAGCTTTCACATGTTACCACTTCTCTCATGTGTCATCTGTCAGCTGTCACCTTTCATCCGTCACCTGTGGACTGTCCCGATCTGGGGTGGGATTCCGTGTACCATAGAATTCAAATGTCGATAGAAAAAGCGAGATAACATTACTGTTGAATTCATTGATAGACAGAGATAAAACTGTCGACTACAGAATTCTACGGTACACGGTTCTGCTTTTGCATTGTTTTAATGACACGTTGAACATTTTCATAATTTCCTCAGCCATTGGAGAGCTCCAAAATGAATCTAAACATCGTGGATAATGACTGAAATTTCATATGCCAAGATGATTCATATTCATTTGAATTAATTCGGTCAGAATTCGCTACACACTAGCATTATTAGCATTTACTCTGAATATATTTGCACATCTACCAGATAGCGGCTGTATTAGTCTCTTTTAAATGAGATTCGAGTTCAAGTATGTTACGTACTTCATATCCCTTTGAGTTCGAAACGTTCCTCAAATAATCACTGTATTTGAGCCCTCTTAATGAATTACAGAAATGTTATAGGGTTGAAAGGGCCTTAATTTTAATGGCGATATTCTCTGTTCACATTCAGAAATCGTTCGCAGGTGAGTCAGATTAAAAGAGCTGATATTAAAATAGCAACAATTCTATTCCAGATAAGTGAATATAGTAGATGGTCCAAACCGATGATATTATTCAAAGCAGTAGTCTGAAATTTGATGAACTGTATCAAACTGAAGGTCACAATTGTGATTTTCAGATGAATAGAATTACAGAGAAAATTCCGTTGTTTCGTTGCCACATTGTTCCTTTAATCCAGTAATGATAGACAAACTCAAGCAAAAAGTAAAGAATGGATTGTAGCACTCTGAAACTCGGCACATGACATATCGACATTATGTTCTATTAGAAAAAAAAATTGTTTAGGTACCAAAAAATCAGGGGTGGAAACTAAAAGAATTTCATTTAAAAAAAGTACAATTTTTTTGTTGATATTTCGCTTCGCTTCGAGAGACAACACAACCTCGAGCTAAAATCTAACCTTCTTTCCGTGTATAATACACTATTTTTTCTGTGACGGGAAAAACGACGATTTAATCAAATATCTACCTACACCTATATATCCGGGAAAAAAGAACTCACTTTTTTCCCGTGGGAAAAAAGTAATTTCATAAAAAATTATATTTTATTACCTGTCAACAGGGATAAAATGTCAAACTTTTTTCCCGTCGCAAAAAAAATTGATTTTTTTAAAAGTGATGAAAAACAATTTGGTTCATATACCAACAACTGTTGTTTGTCATACGTGACAGTAGAGCTAAAAGTTGTATGTAAAAAAAATTAGGTGCATTGTATATACAGGGAATTTAATAGAATACGTGATACTTTTCAACATTTTAACAATAACTTTTTTATGACGCATGAACGAAATTCAAAAAAATAGACATGACTGTATAGAAAATTGTATACCCTTTGAAATGAGGTATCACTTGACACCCTATTCTGATTTAAAAAGTTTGGGTGTGGCAGTAACTGTGATGAGGGTGGAAGAGGGACAATTTTTTCAATTTATCGGAGAGTTTTTAAAAACATAAATCTACGTGTTTCAGGGTTTTTCTTGAAAATGGCTAATACCGTAGAAAATTAATTTATCCGTTACTTTAGGACCTCACTGTATATCTATCTTCAATAATTCAGCAATTCCCTTCATTCCGAAATAATAAATACAGACTTCTTCACACACGTATTACTTAAACATTTTCGGCATGTAATCCTTCATAGGGTCCACTCGACTTCAGGGTCCATCGTTTTAGGAGCGCCTCTTTGATAAGTGGATTCCCTATTATTACAAAAATACTAAACAACTATAAATCCTTCATTTCGATTTCAATGGAACATATTCATTATGGTACATTGTTTTACCTTTTTTTCAAAAGTTCCTTTAGTAACGGGTGCCTCAAGCACGTTCATAGCTTAGCGCAGCGAGTGTTTAAAAAACTAGTGTCTAGAAGAGCTTATAAACGCGTAACATACAGTGATTTTTCTACGAACTCATTCAAACAACAAAATTGTATTCTTTGAAATAGATTATGTTCCAATCCGATCCAATCATCTTTATTTGGAAATAGGAAACATAATATACATTCTTCTTGTATCATCATAAAAGTTTTTATTGACAGAGATCAAAACCTAGTCCTACAGCCGGAACTTTAAACACTGAAATCGAATGGTAACCGTAGTGATGTATTTGAAGACTGGAGTCGCCATGGTAACGTTTCTGAAAATTTGCTTTGAACACAATTTGTGAATCTATGATTAATCAATCATTAAGCACGGTACATATCCGTACGCTAATTGTCATTTCAGTTATGTGAGTAGAATCATTATACATTTCAAATTTGATCATTTCAAAGATTTCGTTTTCGAATTTATTCGAAAAACCAGTAGAATGTAGGTACATGAAATATTCATTATATTCTCAGTTTCTAGTCCACAGACATTAGCATAATAATTAGTCAAAAGTTTCGCGAAGTTCTCGGTACGATATTATACGCAGAAATTGATTCATTGCATGAACTTTGAATTCAGGTTAACTTAGGTCAGTTCTAAAGATGTTAGTGGAGGTCCGTGTAACATGGCAATTTCATCCCAGAAAGAACACCCGTATCTTATTTGATTTTGACTGTGAGACAGCCAACGATATGATCCGTAGTAATACCAAGATATCATCGAAAATAATGGATATGGAAAACAGCGACTAAATTTCATGATGATTCCACAACTGATTTCATCCTTTTTATATCTTCAAACAAAAATCAAAATGCAATATCCGTGTCAGGTTTATGTCAAAAAATATATTTCAAAGTGTTACCGCAGAAGAAATATTTCCATTCTTGCTGTGTGAAATTGCTTCTGAATCCCAAGTAGCACACCCATGTTGGGACAATATTGGTACAATATTGTGAAAATATTGGCAAAATATTCAAATAATAATATTGGCGAGAAAAGAAAAAGGGAACAATCGGCGATATTGGTCCAATATTTAAAAAATAATATTGGTCTAATATTCTCGAAGCAATATTGGCCTCATAATGTTAGGCGATATTAGTACAATATCGCTGTAGCACACTAACATTGTAATGATATTTGTAAAATATTGGCAAAATATTAAAACGTGATATTGGCGAGATAAAATTATAATTATTTGCATGTAGTGGACGGCTATTTATGTCTTTGATATTATTTCCAACTCACCTTTTATTAGTTTGTTAAGATAGGATAGTTTGATTATTTCAGATAGATGTCAAAAAGAATAGAAATAAAAATGTCATTGTTCTGAAAGTATATTGAATTAACTCTATACTTGATTCATTAAAAACGAATATATGATTCCCATATTGGTGACCCCGACAAGAACGAAAACATTGGATGAATATTTATGTCTTTGATATTATTTCCAACTCACCTTGTATTAGTTTGCTAAGATAGAATAGTTTGATTATGTCAGATAGATGTCAAAAAGAATAGAAATAAAAATGTTATTGTTCTGAAAGTATATTGAATTAACTCTATTCTTGATTCATTAAAAACGAATATATAATTCCCATATTGCACAATATTACTTGGACATTATACAAATAATATTAGTGAAAGTTGAGACTTAAATCAACCAAGTAAGAATCCCATTGAGTGAACTCTCAAATGAATAATGTAAAGCTAGAAAATTGTTATCAGATTGAGACAATTTTTTACGAACTTTGCAAACCTTTTCATTTAATAACATTACGTTATCACTGTCAGTCTTATCTTTATTTGGTCGCCTTTCTTGGTAAAAATATTTAATCGCAGGATTAACGAGTTGAGAATAGCAATGTGCATGCCAGAATGCGATAAATTTCAAAGAGTTGCGTGACAAAAAATCGTATGAACTAATGTACTCTACTATACACACCTTTCGTTAGTTGATTGCTGAATGATATATACATTTGGATAATTTCGCAGGCAGACCGTAGAAAACATACCGCCTACTTTATTAGGAAAATGATACTCAACAGGACATACAGTGACATGAATGAACTCAAATATGTCGAAATATCCTCACTTCAAACGCTCCCAGTAAATGGAAAGTGACGGAAAAACCAAAAACAACAGTTTTCCTTGCGTATACTACGACTGATACTGAACTACAAATGATAAAGATTAGTGCAACGTTCCTATCAGAGGAAGCAACTACAAGTGCTTTTCGTAATTTGACAGTAAATAATATTCATCATTTGGCTGGGTAGACCACCTGCAGATATGTTTCGAGGTTTTTGCATTTCGTCAGTGTTAGAGAAGGTTGGACAACACCAGAGTCTGTCTGTCCAAGCCCAAGGAATGACAATGTCTTTTTCAATAATTTTTCATCACAAATAAAGCCACGACCATAACACAGAGAAATCCCAGGTACGTCCCTTTAAGGTCCCAATATGTCCCGCCGGTACAATGGCATGAGACTTTACAAGGATTTCATGCAAAAGTTATTCGTTGAATGCCGTAGCTGGTACATCTCTAGGACAACTCAAGGAAATCCTTGGTAACAAATGTATCGTGTGACATCACATATTGGTCCCTTTGGTCGCAAGCAGATGTCCGTACGAAGTCCTTCGTAGAAATTGGGGACGTCCCCAGAATGTCCAGAAGATGAATGTATCTGACCAAATGTCTATAAATATCTATACTTGGATAGGTGAAATCGACTCATGCAGAAAAAACCTGCGTAGAAAGCCAGTATAAATAC
Source organism: Chrysolina haemoptera (assembly GCA_958298965.1). Lineage (NCBI taxonomy): Eukaryota > Metazoa > Arthropoda > Insecta > Coleoptera > Chrysomelidae > Chrysolina > Chrysolina haemoptera. The sequence continues at coordinate 20,186,643 of OY282599.1, read as the reverse complement.
AGCGGAATAGTATAATATCATAGATGTATGGTTTCTGGTCTCTACAAGGGCATTTTGTAGTTGAACAGTGGAGATATTTGTTCATTTGGTTATGTAGATCACCTGCAGACAAGTTCTTGCCTCTCATCAGTGCTAGAGGAGGTCGGACAACATCAGAGTAGTTATGTCTTATCCCAAGTTATGGCAATGTCTTGTTCAATAATATTTCATCACAAATGAAGCCATGACCCCAACAGCACAGGAATATCCAAGGTACGCCCTTTTTATATCCCAATGTTTACCGTCGGCACAATTACATGTTTGGGACATTCCAGGGATGTCCCCCAAAATATATTCGGTGGATGCCGTACCTGTACATCTCTGGGATAACCCGAAGAAGTCGTTGGTACAAAATTTATCATGCGACATCCCATATTGATCCTTTTCGTCCCTGACCTGAAGATGAATGTACCAGTGTTGTTGTGGGATGTAGCAACTCCGGCTTCTCAGGTTGACTGAACTGTCATCATAGAAGTATGGTTTCCGGGCTTTTAGGCCGTGGTCGGTTCATCTCCGTGAAGGCGGTTTCCTTGGACGTGTCGCTCACAATTTCGATGAGCATATAACACTGATACCTCAAGCAAACAGGTAGGTGGGTATACTAGCAATACCCCATCCGATAGGTAACTCAATCAACCCAATAAAAATAAAAAGTTATCACAACAAAGTAATTAGCCAGGCGTTTATTAATAATTAAAATTCTTTTTCTACCAACCGGCTGCCCCCTTTAGCAGAAGTCTTCGTGATCGTTGACCAAAATAACTGTCTAGATTTCTTTCTATGCATGGATGGTCGGAATCCTGCCATACTTCTTAAGTCCGACTCGGTTTTGTGCACAACGAGTTCTTGCGCCAATTTTTCTGTTTACTTCTATAGTTTTCAGACTTTTTTTCACATGCATAATTTTGGTACATTAAAAAGTGAGAGCAGAATTTCAGTAGTTTTTCTCACAGCTTGCTATGAGAGCCATAGCGCTCCTGTAGTTTTTCTGCCGTTCTACTACGAAGGCCACCGGTTTATAATAAATAGAAAAACACATTTTCAGATGGGGCTATTTTAATATTTTTTTCAGGTGTTATTGACTGATTCATGATATGAATAATTTACTAAGTGAAGTTTTGAATAATCCCATATTTCTTTCATCTATTGAATCGCCATGTTACCATACCTAGGTGAAAAATATCCGTAAGCAACTCCCTAGAGAGGGAAAATTATTTTATTCGGGATTCTTAGCTTTGCGAACGGAACAGTGATACCTAAGTCATGAGGTCTTCCATTCGATCTTCAGATTGGCTGCGCGTTACTAGTGAATCTGAAGAACAAAGTAATCTGTCACTAATCCAGTAAATCTTGTTCGTTTCGTTTATTTATCGAATATTATTATTTCAGTTGGTTTTCGGGTTTTGCCGTGGTCTTCTTTGGTTAAAATCTCCAAACGTTTCAACTATGTGCGGCAGTCATCTTCAGTGGCGTGATCGAAGTACTCTTCTTGACGTATTGCCTAAAACTGGAGCTCTCGTCTCTGACATGTCATTTATAGTGCTGAATTTGGGCGCACTTTCTGTGATGTGGGCTCGCGCGTACTTTCCGCGCGATTCGGGTGACATGGCTTCGTTTCGGCGTCTTTCAATGCTGTGTACCAGATCTTTGGTTAGTATGTTCTCTCTTCATTTCTGTTGAAGTTCTCTTGGTGTTTGTGTATTTCTATCGCTTCTAAATACATTCTTGTAGAGAAATGATTCGACGTTGCTAGTCTATCGGTGTTTTCAAAAAGGATCTTGTGTTCTCTGTCGGACAATGGTTGTTCAGCGACTGCGTTCTGTCCCAATCAACAACTTCGCTTGTGCTCAACTAGGCGGGTACCAATGCTCCTTTTTGTCTGACCGATATGAACTTTACCACAGTTACATGGAATCCTGTAAACTCTCACTGATTTGAGTGGAGCTCTGCTGTCTTTTGCTGATCTTAGATACTCCTATATTTTCTAGGTTGGTTTGAAGACGGTGTTGATTTTCTCCTTCTTTGGGATTTTCCCAATTCGGTTAGTAACACCTTCTATGTATGGCAAATAGACTGTGCTTTGGGTTGCTCTTCACTGGTATTCCTCTTCTTCTTTCTTGGATGCGTAGCAAGAAATTGGATTTTAATTCCATGGTAAACTGTATTTTTGGATAAAAACTGTTCAGATAATTTAGGAAGTTCTAAAGTTTCTCTCTTCCGTTACTCCAAACAACGAACGTGTCATCTGCATACCTCAACCAGTGCTTCGGTCGTTTTGCTGAAATTTGAATAGCTCTTCTTTCAAATTTTTCCATGTAGAAATTCGCCACTACTGGGCTCAGTAGACTGCCCATGGCGCCTCCATCAACTTGTTCGTAAAAGGTTTGATTCCACTGAAAATAAGTTGTAGTTAGTGAATGTAGAAATAAGTTGATATCTTGTGGAAATATCTCCTGTATGTAACTAACGGATTCCTCAAGTGGTACATTTGTTATTAGCTTGGCTCCAAGGATCCTTCAGATGTTCGATGAAGTGAGTGGAGTCTCGGATGTACGTCTTAGTTTCCCAACATGTTTCTGCAGCATATCCGACAAATACTTGTACATGTTGTATGCTGGTGATCCTATTGCAGTTGGTCTCAGTGGTACATCCTCTTTGTGAATTTTCGGTATTTTTTTTTATAAAACTTTATTCACAAAATGCTCCTACACTTTACAAAAACAAAAAGTAAGACATCATATAATTCTACAATTACATAACTTAAGTCTACTAATCTATTAGATCGGCTGCCATAATCACTCGTTTCACTAATTATATATACATACCTATATAATTATTTATTTATTTATTATTTATATACTATTTATTTTTTTAATATATTTTTTACCTACAATTGCAAACAGTCACTGATTTTATCTCCTAATTTATTATAGTTATATCTAAAGTGTAACATTAGGTCTGCTACTTCCATAGTATACATAGGGTCTATGTATAAAATTGTATTACTATTCTATTTTTCCTACTATTGTTGAAATCTGGAAAAAAATTGTTTCAACCTCAATACTGAGATTAAGTTTTCCATATATATATAATTCCGAAATTCCGAACACATTCGAATAAATAACTTATTTTTGGATGACAGGTGAATTTATGGATGACTGTGTCTATATTTCCGCATATCAAACAATTCGGAGATGGAACTTTATGTTGGGTATGTGTTTTTTGTTTGTGATCTGTGTGAAGTATAGCTGTCTCGGAACTTTATGTTGGGTATGTGTTTTTTGTTTGTGATCTGTGTGAAGTATAGCTGTCTCGGAACTTTATGTTGGGTATGTGTTTTTTGTTTGTGATCTGTGTGAAGTATAGCTGTCTCGGAACTTTATGTTGGGTATGTGTTTTTTGTTTGTGATCTGTGTGAAGTATAGCTGTCTCGGAACTTTATGTTGGGTATGTGTTTTTTGTTTGTGATCTGTGTGAAGTATAGCTGTCTCGGAACTTTATGTTGGGTATGTGTTTTTTGTTTGTGATCTGTGTGAAGTATAGCTGTCTCGGAACTTTATGTTGGGTATGTGTTTTTTGTTTGTGATCTGTGTGAAGTATAGCTGTCTCGGAACTTTATGTTGGGTATGTGTTTTTTGTTTGTGATCTGTGTGAAGTATAGCTGTCTCGGAACTTTATGTTGGGTATGTGTTTTTTGTTTGTGATCTGTGTGAAGTATAGCTGTCTCGGAACTTTATGTTGGGTATGTGTTTTTTGTTTGTGATCTGTGTGAAGTATAGCTGTCTCGGAACTTTATGTTGGGTATGTGTTTTTTGTTTGTGATCTGTGTGAAGTATAGCTGTCTCGGAACTTTATGTTGGGTATGTGTTTTTTGTTTGTGATCTGTGTGAAGTATAGCTGTCTCGGAACTTTATGTTGGGTATGTGTTTTTTGTTTGTGATCTGTGTGAAGTATAGCTGTCTCGGAACTTTATGTTGGGTATGTGTTTTTTGTTTGTGATCTGTGTGAAGTATAGCTGTCTCGGAACTTTATGTTGGGTATGTGTTTTTTGTTTGTGATCTGTGTATAGCTGTCTCGGAACTTTATGTTGGGTATGTGTTTTTTGTTTGTGATCTGTGTGAAGTATAGCTGTCTCAGGGTTCTTGATTCTTGGATTTTGTCGAAAAGGATTTTATCCGTGTACGGAACCTTTTGAACCATTCTCTTGATATGAGGCACTTGATTGAGTTTCTTGCTTATTTGGGGTGGGTTATCAAAACTGTATTCAGTATATAAGAATAAATTCTCATTTTTTTCCAACAATAAAAGGGTCCTTTTTATCAATAAACAGTTGGCCTCATCATAAATATCGAAAACTTCGAGCCCCCCTAAATTCTTAGGCAGTATAAGTGTCTCTCGGGCTATTCGTCTGTTATGTCCACTCCGCAGGAACCAACCCATTTGCGAAGTAAGCGTTCGAGCAACTTTTTCCGGAATTGGCAATATTTGAGCCATATACCATATTTGTGATAAAACATAGGTTTTTCAGAAGAAATTTTTTTGTATCAGCAATGGAGCCTCGGTGGTAATGCTTCTGATATGCAAAGTTTTTTTTGTCTCTGATGGTGAAGAAGACTCTTTTATTAGCTGATTGGTATTTCTCAGATATCTGAGGAACATTGACGCCAGCCGTGAAAGCCTACATTCCTATATTATTATTTCACCTTCAAATATCAAATACTTACAACCACTTCTGTCGGCAACCGCCAGCTATATACGATAATAATTATTGAAGGACTTTCCTCTCAAGCACCGTTTAGTTGATGGATTTTCAACCAAAAACAAGGGAGATACAGAGATTTTAGTCGAGCGTCGGGGTAAATCTTATGATATCCCGAGTTGTTCGCACGGAAATCTGATAATATCAATTATAGTTCATTATCTCTCAGAAGGAAATTATTTTCGAGAAAACGGGTAATGACTTTTTTTTCTAGTAATTTTTGCTCTCTACAAATTTGTCATATCTTTCCCGGGAATTTTCCCCACTTTCCATAGGTGTACGCGTGCAGAACAATTTTTTTATCAAAGTTATCCTCAAAAACTGCCCGTGTACCAAAAATTATTTCTATTAGTTTCTTTGTCAGGCTTAAGTAACATTTTGTCTACTGCGTCACAGTTATTAGTATATTTTAAATATGACAGAGCATGAACTCGTGTCATTAGTCAGTGTGTAAGTAATGGCTGAACAAAAGTTATCATGGTGAATTTGATCATTTGGCAGTCCGAAGAACTCTTGCCGAAAATATTCTGGACTCATAAAAAAATTCCACTGATAAAGGACCAGGCAGAAAAACCGACTGATCTTCATGGCGATTTCAAATTTTATGGATTCCATCATATGCCACAAAAAAAATGTAGACAATGTAAGGTCGCACTTCATCCTAAAGACTGCTCCGTCATATACCATCCTAAGTAGAATTTATGTTTGTGACATCTTTATTTTCTCCATTTTGAAATAAAATATTAATTTCCGTCCTTTTAAAAGAAAACCCTGCTTCTGACAAAGTATTTGTGGCTTTGTGGAATGTAGAGGTGAAATAACTATTTTTGAAATATACCAGAGGAAATGTATACAAAAACAATGAAAGAAGTGAAAGTAATTTAGCGTTATAATCCAGTACGATTGGGTTGTGAGACGAGGATCGATTGTAGCACCACCAAAGTTGTTATGCTAGTAGTTGGAACCATAGTAAACACGAAACATTTTTTTTACCAATACTCCAGGGATGGAACATTTTTTTTCGTTTAAAAATAAATAAATAGATTTTTTCTAGAATCTTGGAAAGTATATGATTCATCGAAAAAACAACTCGACAAGGTGAAAGAAAATTGAATTCTCCACAAAAATTATTCACAATAATTTCTTATGAAATGCGCTTGTTTTCTCAGAAAACGTGATTCGACATCAACTTTCAGGTTCACCCTTACCCGCCGCTGAAAATTCTGGCGGAGCCGAATATTTGATTGATCATAACTCTGCTAAAAATGATTGAAAAAAAAAAAAGGAAAAGTTCATATCGTTTCTGAAGACTCCTACCTTCTCTTGCAAACATAATATGCGAGTATTTGTATACCTTAAATGTGTTTTGTCGAACTTCACGGAAATGTTTGCGGATGATCCGAAAATCATGAATAATTTAGTAAATATGGAATTATTATACTGAAGCTGCAACCCATGCATACCCTCTTCGGAATATATGCAACAATTTTAAAGTAGTGTGACAGGTCCTACTTATAAATGCCAAAATAAAAACTTTGTTTTACTCCTGCTTCATTTTTAACTTACCCATAAAACCGGCATTCTCTTCAGTAAATGTTGAAAAAAATCGCTTATTCATACCTTGCATATATGTTTAATAACTCTAGCGAATTTCAAACCTCAAGCTTGAAATTACATATCTCATTTTTCATGTAAGATGTGTATGACCGATTATTTTCAACATTTATTGAAGAAATTTCCGGGATTATCGGTGAATTGAAAACTGAGGCAAGAGTAAAACCCAGTTTTTTCTTTGGCAGGTCTAAGTGAGACGTGACACACTAGTCTAAAATCGTTGCATATGGTCGAAGGAGGGTACTGATTCCTGCTTCAATATAACTATTTGATATTGTAAATAAATCAATATCAATTAAAATATCCATGACTTTCGGATCCTCCGTAAATATCGTAGAAGGGTTATGTGAAGTGGGACAAAACACATTTTGGGTACTCAGATACTCACATGCTATATTTGCATGAGGAAGTACAAGTCTTCAGGAATAATATACACTTTTTCTTTTCCTTCTACTATAATTTTCAGCAAAGTTATGACAAATCTAATTTTTGGCCCTGCCGGAAATGCCAGTGGCGGATTAAGGCGAGCCTGAAATTTTTTATCGGAATTTAATCAGGTTTTCTGAGAAAACGAGTGCATTACGTGAGAAATTACTGAGTATATTTCTTGTGGAGAATTGAATTATCTTTCGCCTTGTTGAAAGTGTTTCTTGATAAATATTATACTTTCCGAAACAACAGCAAAAAATATATAATTTTTTTAAATACATTTTTTTTCGGTTCTACCACTGATATTTTGGTAAATATTTTTTTAACAACAATATATGATGTCAAGAAGTCATGTGCCGAGTTTCAAAGTGCTACTATTCATTCTTTACTGGTGGTTACATTTGTTTGTGGTTACTGTACTATTATAAAGAAGGGTATTTTTCAGACTTGATGAATCACCTGCTTCAAACATTGGACTCAGGCATAGCATTGTCACAGGGCTGAGCCGTACATTGTTCATCACTAAAAATATTCCGTGAAATACGGTAAAAAGAGAAGCATCACAAACAGAAATAATAACAGCAATCCAGTTATAAATGTATCAGTTCGCTGTTAAAATTTTAATCTAGTAATGAATGATATTTAATCAAGTAAAGTACCAATGTGTTTAACGACGAATAGGATCTGGCAAGAATCCAGGTCAGTATCTTCGCGAAAACGGTGTTTATCGAAAAATGCCAGACGCTGTAATTTTCATGTTCAAGGATCATAACACATCAATTAGAATTTCATTATGGAAGGCGGTTACATGATGGGATTTTCCATGATTTCGGTCATTTTGCAGATTAATCTTTCGTAACTTCGTAGGAATTTCACGCTATTTTAGAAACTGTGGTAGAGTGGGGTAAGTACACGCCTTTTCGTATGGTGAATCGTATCACGACTGTTTTACCAGGGACAAGGAAACAAACTACTAGGCATGTTTCGACATTGGTTTCGACAGGAACTGAAATAATACAATTTCCCTGCACCTTCGCCAATTGTTAGACACCAGGTTATGGGTGAATAGTGAGTGCATGGTCGATCTGATTTTCTTCAACTGTTTGGGGCTAGCACACTATACTTTTTCTATGACCATCTGAATCATAAACAAATCTAAACACTTTTTATCATAAACTTTCCTGCCGCCATGATTCCCATAATATATACAACCTAAAAAAAAATTGAAGATACAAATATTGAAAATTATAATAAAAATCGAAATCGATTTCAAAAAAGAAAAAAAAAAGTTGTTTATGTGGGAGTTGAACCCTCACCCCCACTATCGAAAACCTGTACCCTCTCTTCACTAGCTGCTACGAGCTCACATAATAATATGATGAAATTAACTGCTATAGAAAGTTCGTGCCAATTACTCGAAAATACAGAAATCAAATGCCATCAATCTTTATATTGAAATTAGCGGCGTCAATGTCAAATCATCCTCACTATTAATACTCATTTTCGATTACTTATTTTTTTAAACGAATTTTTTAAATACTGATGTGAAATGCCAAATTATTGGAACGTTAACAAACTTGATTCGTTCTTATATTATTTATTATCTTAAAAATGACAGTCTAGTAGTTCATGAAAGCCGTGGGAAATGAAATATCCTGTACTGAAATGATCATTACAGTACAGCTGGCGATGTAGAAATGAAAAAGTGTTTTACAAAACAACATGGTTTACTTGGGTATAAGTGGAATTGGTTTGGGATAACACTCGGGAATTCCTTGGGTATTACAGGTCTTAGTTAGGATTCTTGGGAATTAGTGTACATAATTTCTTTAGCGGTTTCCATCTCGGATTGCACCCTTACGAGCAACTCTTAGAACATTTCGAGTGACTTGTGCGACCTAAGAAAGACGGAGCCCTTACCTTTCACCGTGTGATTTCATGCACTGGATCGGTGACTACCTGGGATTTGAACCTACGCCCCTCGCTTGATTGCTTCAGAAGCAGACGCTCTGCTATCTTGACCAACGTTGCCCACAAAACGAAGGGTAAAAACTCATCTGGAATGGCTAATCATACCATATCTAGCGAGGAATAAGGTAGTGTTAAATCCTGATGAAAACAAAACTCATAAATGTCACGAAGAAACGCACTAATGTGGGGATCTTCGGGAGATTTATGGGTCTGAAAAATCTGAGATACCTGCTGGTCAGGCGGCTAAACTTCAATGAATGTGGTTTAGTGAACGCTAGGCTGCGGACGGTGTCTCAGCTTCTGCCTTTACATGGAATCATTTGTTGCAGACATCAGTTATTGTCTGCAGAGACCTACCCTATACTGCTGAGGGCAAGAACCCAGAAATCGATCTATAGGTGGTCCAAATGTTTCAATGAGCATTTCCATGCAACTAGCAATTGCGTAGACATCCTTGTAGGACTTTGCACGGAAATTAATTGAATGTAATTCAACGTTCGTCGTGGTAGTAGCTAGGAAAGTAGTTATTTTCTGATGGATTCCGACCCAATTATTCCTATTGTATAGGATTATGGCAATAAGCGTCGTCCTGGTAGTGCAGGACATCTTGTTTCTCTCTTGACAAGCTTATTGTGAACAATGCATGCAGATTCCTTTAATTTGTACTTGTGGTTAAATAAATCACGCAAGTTCTGGGTATTGCTTTGGTTGAGGTGCTGGAGTTCAGATGGCGCCCGTGGTTTAGTGAACGCTAGGCTGCGGGCGGTGTCTCAGCTTCTGCCTTTATATGGAGTTTGCTAAATTATTTGTTGCAGACATTAGTTATTGTCCACTGAGACCTACCCTATACTGATAAGGACAAGAACACAGAAATCGATCTATAGGTGGTCCACATGTTTCGATGAACATTCCCATGCAACTAGCAATTGTGGAGACATCCTAGTAGGACTCCGCACGAAAATTCATCAGATGTAATTCAACGTTCGTCGTGGTATTAGCCAGGAAAGTAGTTTTTTTAAATGGATTTTTGACCCAATTATTCTTATTGTATGGAATTATGGCAATAAGCGTCGTCCTGGTAGTGCAGGACATCTTGTTTTTCTTTCAATGAATATGTCAGCCTGGCAATCCAAAGAGCTACAGGTGTGATGTGATGAACGTATCCGCTGATAGCCAGGAGTTCCAGGCTGGAGTTGCATTCGAAAACAAAGACCGATGTATAAACAAGTCACAAGCTTCAGCCTTCGCCTGCCCAGTGTTTTGCATTCCCCAAAACTCAAATGTTGAGATTGGAGAGGATGCAAAATGAGGTTCTTGGTATTGTAACGAACAGTGATCGATACCTACACTCGGCTGGAAGGATAACGAGAGCTGGCGGACACGACATCCTTCGAGGAGTTTATCAAGAGTATTTCAGATGAGTTCTAGAGACACTACTAGCTGAGAACAGTATTGACAAAACAGCAGTCAGAGCCCACTACAACGAGCCAAGAAGGCACGGTGGGCTCCTCTACCAGGCTTTGGATATTTTCTATGAAAATCCAGATCGCCAGCCATGATACACAATAAGAGGCAATGTTTTATCCCCAATTTTTAGGGCTTTTCCGGAACCTCACTGAGACCATATAACTGAAGAGATACCCCTACAGATACATATAATAGCCCCGTATAACAAAAAAGAGACGGGGACCATCGAAGGCTGAACTTAGGAACCGGCAGGTCATAACACCTCATAACATCGCGGGGCTGTTCCTTGGATCAACTGACAGAACTCCTTCCTAACTCCACCCTGTGGTCAGTCAGTAAGAGTTTCAGTCTGTCTTCTATACAATGAGGACGTAAAAAGTCCTTCCCCCCTTAACTTTTGAACGGAACAAGCAATCGAGGTCGGGTAAAATTTAGGTAAAAAGGTACCACTTTTACTACTTCGTGGCATAAAAATGATTGTGGTCACGTGGCAGAGGGCACCATCAACTTTTTTTTTTCGATGTGAAAGTGGGTCACGTGGCTCCTGGTTTTGAAAGTCTTCCTATTCTCTATCCAATACTTCTTTGTTGGCGAAAATCGGCCGAGCCGTTTCAAACTGACAAGCGTTTGAAATTTGCCCCAAATATTTTACAAATAAATTAAAAACCTAAATAACTTTTAATTTAAACAAAATTTCAAGTAACAATTGCAACTATTTCAACAAGTGCTCAAAATGTTCAGCGTCCACTTCTTGACAAAAAAAAGTCGGTTGTGGAATTCATTCCGAACGTTATTAAATGTTTCCGGGGTTAAATACCGGAACACACATCTGTTATTCGGTTCATAAGTTCCTGGAGTGGCTGTAGCTGCGTGACGACATCTTATATTTTATGTACCCCACAAAAAAAAGTCCATAGAAGTCATATCAGGTGACCTAGCTGGCCATTCAATGGGGCCACGTCGACCTATCCAACGTCCCGGAAAATTCTCGTTAAGCCATTCTCGGACAGGTCTGTAGTTAGGTTAGGTTAGGTTTAAATGTGAGTGAGCCCATATCAGGCTCTCCACTGCGGCCAATGGCCTATTGTGGCTCACCCTATGGTTATATTTCTCCCAGTATATCCAATCTCTTAACGCAATTGAGTAACATATTGGGAGAACAGTTTACCAGATCTTCTGGCCTTACTTTTGTATTGCCAAATATTGAAAATCTGGTTCTGGCCGCTGCAGGGCATGTACACAGGATGTGTTGAGCCGTTTCATCATCCTCCATGAATAGACGGCACTCTGCATCCTGTGCAAGTCCGATTTTATGCATGTGGTGTTTAAGTTTGCAGTGGCCAGTGAGCAAACCTACTATAACTCTGAGATGTGCTCTACTGAGTTCTAGACGTTTGTCAGAGTCCTGTTTTTTCCTTGTACAAGCAATAAATGCTTTGGAATGGGCTAGTCCTGGTAGACTGAGCCAATACTCAAGTCTTTTATTGTCTGCGCAGGCGGTTGTAGCATTCTTGGCAGTGCTATATGCTAAACCGATGACCGGTTCTGGCCCAGTGAACGTTGTTTCGGCCCCCCCCTTTTGCTAAGGTCTGTAGTAGTGAGGGGGTGCACCATCTTGTTGAAAGATAACATCCATGGTAAATTCATTTTGGTTTGCCCAAAATACTTCTTGAATGCTGTGATGGATCTGATTTTGAAGCATATTTAAATACAGATTCCCAGTTAAATTTTCTGCCATAAATATTGGACCTATATGGTCACCCAAAATACCAACCCATGATCTTCTCTGGAGTTTGAGTATGACCCTCTCGAAAAACGTGCGGATTTACATCTGACCAATAACGCACATTCTGTCTATTTACTGTTCCATTTAGAAAAAACGTACTTTCATCACTAAAACAAATAGAGTTAATGTAACCGGGACTTTGGGTTATGCGATCAGACATTTTTTCACAAAACTGCATTCTTCTATCTGGGTCATCTTCTGTTAATTGATGCAGAATTTTTAATTTATATGGGTGAAATTGTTGTTTTTAAGATATTTTTTCACAGTGGTCGTAGATACGTCACAAGCCGCGGCTACCGTTTTCGTTGTTTGTTGCGGAATTGCGGATTATTAACAGCTGCCAGAACGTCGATTTGCTGATCTTCTGGAATAGATTTTCTTCCAGATCCTTTTTTCCTCGTTACGCAAGCAGTTCTTTGAAATTTACTGACCAATTTACTGACCTTTAGTAGGTACGAGATATTTGATTATTTGGGAAGCGATCATTAAATATTCTTTCTGCTTCATGGTAATTACACCCAGCTTCAGCGTAAATTAAAATTGCTTCGGTTTCTTCTTCTAAGAGGCGAGGACGAGGCATTTGAAAATTATAAAGAAATGCTGAAATCTATGAAAACTGTCGAAAGTATTGATATAATTAACGTCAATATTAGACTGAGATTGAAATGAAATGCTATTTGGAGTCTCCAGCAAAATAACTAAGGTATCAAAAACTGAAACAAAAACCACAGTGTAAAATACCAATAATATGTGCACCTGTTTCACCACAAAAAAATGAGGTTTTCGGCCAGAATCAGTAACGGAGTTGAAATTCTGCAACAATTATTAGTTAGAATGATTTATTTGTTAAATATTTGAAGCAAATTTCAAACGCTCGTCAGTTTGAAACGGCTTGAGCGATTTTCACAAACAAAAAAGTGTTGGATATAGAATCGGAAGACCCAAGAGCCACGTGACCCCCCTTTACATTCGAAAAAAAAAAGTTGATGGTGCCCTCTTGACACTAGGCCACGTGACCACAATCATTTTTAAGCCACAAAGTAAAAGTGGTACCTTTTAACCTGAATTTTACCCGATCTCGATAGCTTGTTCCGTTCAAAAGTTAAGGGGGGGGGACTTTTTACGTCCTCACTGTATAGTTTTTATGTAATAATTAATTACATAAACCTTGTTGGAGTTGAAGTTGACTGTGGGTTTCGAAGATATACTTCAGTCATTAGACACCAAAATAGCCCCAAGTAAATACTAATAATAACATGTCTTTATTCATTATATAATTACATAGTTAGAAAAAGAAATAAAAATTTCTGAAAAACAAATACTAAATAATGAAATGGCGGAAATCAGCTATAAGGAGCTGCTTTTAAACCCAACCAGGGAGTATACACATATGACACAATAACAGCACAAACGCACGACATTTTATTCGATCAACTTAAAAGCTGTGAGCAGATATCATAGATAACCATGGGGAATATCTACTCGTCGTAAATTGTCACTGTTGTCTCGCCAGGAACAGGACTTTTAATCTTTTTTGAAATTTCTCAGGGTGAGTTCCTTGAATTTCGAAGAGATCGTATTATATAGTTTGGCAGCATTGTATGAAAAACTTCTGGTATAGATGCACGTCATGCAATTTTGAAAAATCTAATTAATTTACAAATTAGATTTTTGCAGATTGCATTAAGTTCCGGATCGTATACAAGATTGCAAATTTGTGACTCCATCAGAATAGATGTTTTCAAAACTTGCAAAAAAGTTTCAAAACTTTTGTAATTATTTTGAGACCACCTTGATCAAAAAAATTACTACGAATTGAGAAAATATATGTTCCGGTCAACGTAAAAGGTTGCAAATCCGCACAACTGTTCGGAATAATTTTCCGATATAACTGCCAAGTTTGCAGAACTTTTTGAATTTTCTCTTATGGTATATACAGTGTGTCCCCCTTTAAGCAGCCACACCCTCGTATTTTCTTGACAGTACAGTGATACCAAAAGTTATTTTTTATAGCATATAGTACCCAAAAATATCTAACTTGACGTTTATGAAATATTCCTATATCTATTTTCCACGGCTACCGGAAAAATTGGGAAAAACATACTAGGCATTTTTTTATCGCAAAAATAACACCAGATTCTGTTTCAGAACACCCTAAAAGCCCTAGATCTAAGTGTTTTATTCGTTAAAATATACAGGGTGGCATCTGTTAGTAGCAACATTATTAATTATTATTCATCCGAAATGATCGGTCGCTTTCGATTTTTTTTTTCACAAAGGGCCTGAACGTGTTCAATTGATGCTGAGTATAAGAAATACCCAAATTTTACTTTTTCATGGCTTGCTATGACCAGTTGAAAAGTGAAAAAATATACTAAAAGATTTTTTACTTCGAAGCTAACACCAGATTCTGGTTCAGAACATGCTTAAACCCCCAGATCTCATTAAAATATACTGGGTATCTTACAGACTAGCAACATTTTCAATTTGTTTTCATCCGTAATCTTTGGTTGTTTTTGATTTTTTTTCTATAGTAACAAAGTACCTAAATGCTCAATTACTGCTATAGAAAATAAGCAAATATTACTTTTTCATGGCTTCCTATGACGAGTTGAGAGACGAAAATACATTAAGGATACTTTAAGCACAAACATTTCTGGATCAGAACACCCTGATATTCCCACCTCAATACTTAAATCTAAAAATATACAGGGTATCATCTGTAGCTAGCAAATTTGATAACTCTTATTTATCGCTACGAATAAATAAGCGTTATATTCTGCCAGCTATAGTATAGATGACACCCTGTATATTTTTATGATTCAAGAATTGGGGTCTTGGAATTTTAGGCTCTCCTGAACCAGAATCAGCTGTTACGTTTGTGCTACAAAAGTCCTTGATGTGTGTTCCACACTTTTTCACTTTTCGACTGGTCATAGCTAGCCATGAAAAAGTAATATTTGAATATTTTCTACAACATTATTGGAACATTCTTAGGTAATTAGTGATTATGGAAAAAAATCGAAAACAACTAAACATTACGGATGAATAAAAATCAATACTATGTCAGTTACAGGTGACACCCTGTATATTTTAAATAATGAAGTACTGCTATTTGGGGGTTTCAGAGTGTTCTGGGATAGAACTTAGTGTTATTTTTGTGATAAAAAAATACCTGGTATATTTTTCCCAATTTTTCACTTTTCAATTTGGTCGTAGGTAGCCATGAAAAAGTAATATTGGAACATACCCTACAGCATTATTTGAACATTTTCAGGTACTTCGTGACCAAGGAAAAAAATCGAAAACTACCAAACATTGCGAATGAATAAAAAATAAAAAATGTTGTCAGTTACAGATGACACCCTGTATATTTTAATGAATTATCAGTGAGATTTGGGGGTTTTAGGGTGTTCTGAAATAGATCCTGGTGTTATTTTTGCAATAAAAAAATGCCTAGTATGTTTTTCCCAATTTTTCACTTTTCAATTGGTCGTAGGTAGCCGTGGAAAATGGATATACGAATATTTCATCAACCTGAAGGTAGATATTTCTGGGTACTATATGTAATAAAAAAACAAATTGTAAATGACTTTACTGTCAAGAAAATACGAGCGTGTGGCTGCTCAAAGTGGGACACACTGTATATCAAAGAAAAACATTAGTTTTTGATAAAGAAAATGTTCCGTACATTTGTACTGAGCCTCCAAATGCAGATAATCTTGAATCAAAAATGTATTGCATTATGAAGAAGAATATTGTTCGTTATTGAAGTTGAAATATTCTTGCCTCAACCAACTCACACTATCGAACAAAGAAAGTATTCACAATTGTGTTCATTATCAAAGTTGAAATATTCTTGCACCAAACAACTCTCATTATTCAGTGAAGAAAGTGTTCATATGTCTCAAAACAGTTTTCTTTCAAGTGGTCAAGAGGATTCTGTCAAAAAATCAAACTAATACTTGGTTAGACCTATTCAAGAATACAATCGACTTGAATCAATGCAATTATGCATTGATGCAAAATATACTTTTTATCAGTGTACTACTTCAAGTTTGCAGAACTTTTGGAATTGTCTCAATAAGTATACATCAAAATTCAAGTAAATTGCCATTTTGACAATGTTGTCTACTTCGGAATAGGTTGCCAACTGAGATTTATTGCTTTCTCGATGAACCATTTCACTTGACCAAAGTTTGAAAACTTTTGGAATTAATGTGAATTGATGGTCTATTTCTACAAATTTCATCAACTTTGGTCCCGGTTAGAGGAAAAAACCTCTAACGACTGGACTAATATTCGTTTTGGATATTCTTGAATGACAACCTGACAGAGCTATACGGTACGAAGGCACAATTTTTCAAAAAAACACAAACAATGCAGAAAATAGTTGACTTACATTCGGGGTCTTCTCCTTCCAAAAGAGCGTCCAATTCAGAGTCGTCATATGAATGTCCTAATGTCCTCAATATGGTCCTCACTTTTTCCGTTTCGATGTTGCCCTTTTTACTTGAATCGAACATTGAAAACGCTCTCTTCAGAACTGAAAAATAAAATTGGGAATGTTATACAGGGTGGGACTAGTACGTCATAGTCCGATTGCGCCACTTCTATGAAGAACCAGGAGGGTGATTCAAAAACAAAAATACCAGATCACGCAGCTTATGACAATGAATTATTGATGAAATTATAGGCTGAGCAAAAAAATATATTTCAGTATACCGGGTTAGTCTGAGAGACGACGCACCCCTAATTTGGGCAGAAATTATTCGATTTTTATAACGACAATTCAGGGGGCTAATGAAGAACTAAAATATGATTCCTTGAGATAAAAACGAATTCTTTCGGTTTCACCGGAAATGGTCTTAGTTTTAGTTTTTGGAATAGAACATTGTATATTTTCACAATTTTGAAATCTAGAATTTTATATATAATGAGTTGAATTTTTCATTTAACTTTTTTATTGATTCTTGATTTTTTTTTCAATTTTGATGATTTTTCACATGTATAGAACGTACTGTTTAGATGCAATGTTGTTCAAGAAAATTAATTTATAATTTTGATCACAATAGCTGTGGGGTTTGAATCACTTTTCTTCGGTTCTAGTTTTTTTCAAATGGCATCTCTATGGCGCACCCTGTATATCAGATATTATTCAAGAAGGCTAATCGAATGATAAGGTGCGTTGGGGCAAGTGCTACCACTGTCTGTTGAAAGGCGAGAAAATATTTCTATATCTAAGTTGCTCTCAAATGTTTTGTGTATATTTTAAGATGTTTCTAATTGAATGTGTGAACAATTAGTTTCAACCACTAAAAAAAATTTTTGGAGAAATAGTTTTAATTTCGACTAAGTAGCCTGAATTTCAGCTTTGGTGGATAAATCTAAACGTGTATCGACTTTTACGGGGCAACAGCATTTTACTTCGGTTTTAATTTTTACTTTCGTTTATGTAGAAAATTTTTTTCGCCCTACGTGTTCAAAAGTAAGAAACTTTTTAATAAATGCAAACAAGATTGGAGTATTCGAACAAAAACTTTATTCCTTACATAACATTCTGTGTTAAGCAAAAGCCTGAAGAAATATAAACTTAAAGAGTTTATTTCAGATCATTGCTGGATGATGAGAAAAAAATATGCAATAATTATAAAAAGTTCTTGTTCCATGTAAGTATAGGTACTTATATTGGAAAGTATTACTGCAAACGCACTTACCCCACCAACAAATATCGCACTTGTCCCATAAGCAGATTCTTAAGGGACAAGTGCGATCCACGCCCTAACTGAAAAACTAACTACAAAAGTCGAATTAACAATATTATATATATTCCGTCCATGGCCTGAATCTAGAGTTCGTAGGATTTTTTCCTATAGGAAGACGTTCCCATACATTCAGTTTCCATAGGATTTTTTTTTTTAATTCGTATTCTTGAACCATGTGGAATGGAGCACTCTCAGTGACGTAATATGACAGTTGCGGAACAGTGTCATAAGGGGACAAACAAACCAAACTGAACAAAAACAAACCCATCGAATCCATTTTCCATAAGGCTTCGTGAATCTTGTTGGTCAATTTTCTGCGAAAAGTGATTTCCTAGAAAAAAGTTCTTTGCATAATTGTGATAATCAATTCATCAAATGTCAAATGATTTGTTTGTCCCCTCATGACTGCCATGTTGTGACGTCAGCTGATGGTGCCAATGAAATATGAGTAATTTATGTTGGCAACAATCATTTTTGAAAGAATTCCGTTATTGGATATTAACTGTCAGTTTGAATTTGAATTTCGAGTTTTGACTGAAAATCGATAAAATTACTTTTAAAGAAGGACAAAGAGCAAAAAATAGTTTTCAACGAGTTAATGTAGGCGGTTGAAGTCCTTCGAAAAGGTAAATCCCATCCACTTTTCTCATACAAAGTTTTTCAGCGTCAGTGGAAAGAAATAGAAGAGAAGCTTGGCTGCTCTAGTGAAAAACCAAGTGACATATTTCGCAAAAATAGTTTCTTTACGTTTTCTATATGTATAATGCCATCTGCATCCAACAAAACAAAGCAAGTGCATGAAATATTAGTGGAAGTTGAAGTTTTAAAGTTTGGAAATACCAAGTAAACGCCAATGTTGACAAGATTTTTAATGACAAAGAGAGCACGTGCACATTTCCAACGATAAAAGAAGTATGTGAAATTCGCTTATTCGCTTAATGCTAAGAAAATGGATTTGCTTTTTATAATATGACCTTTGGGAGTATTATATTACAGTATTCCGAGACGTACAGGACGGCTACATTTTTTATTTGACGAATAGGACAAAAGTCGTGGGAAACAAAAGTGTTTAGAATGAAAAAATTAGAACTTTGAAGATTTTTTTGTCTGTCTGTTTGTAGGTTTGTGAAAATTTCGAACCTCCGATAACTTGAAGATATCGCTCTGAAACTATAATCTTATGTAAAATCCAAAAACTGTATTCCTTTTCCTTAGTTTTTTTGTTTCACGATTGGGGAACCCGGAAAAATTTTACGGAATTCTAAATTTTTTTCATACTTTTCTCGATAGCGAGTCAAGTGTTGATATTTTATCTGAAAAAAAAACTCGCCATAATGTCCTCAAGGAGTGTATAAAATTTAAAAAAAACAAATGGGTGATCAAAAAGGTCTGTCTGTCTGTAGCTTTTTCGTTATAACACACAGGGGGGCTAACTTTTGTACTAGTTGTAAGGAACAAAAGTTAGAAAAATAAGACGTATAGAAAAAAAAAATCCCGATCGGAAAATTAGGAAAAATTTTACGGGACTTCTTCCTGATTTTTTGGTCTCATTGCGCTAGAGGTCGGAGCCTTGGTTTTTTGACATATTTCTTTGAGGAGTACTCCTAAAAGTCTTACAGAGCTGTATATCTTTTGAAAATGTTCGGAAAAAGTATTACGTTTTCCTGGGCTATTTTCAGAAAAGTGAAAAACACCAAAAAAGAACCGTATCGATGATCGAAACTAAATTTAGAAAAATGCAATGTTTAAAGCTGGAACAGACGAGAAAAATAAAGAATAAAATAAAATCGCGATAGGAAAATTAGTAAAAATTTTACGGGACTTTCTATTTGTTTTTAAATTATTCATAATTTGTCGGGTAGGGGTCGGGGCTTTCGTTACGTTTTTCGAATGGAACACCTATTATATTTTTTGATATGGGATAAGGAAACGAATAATTTCTGTACACATACAAATACATACGGCTAATTTAAGACGTTAAGATTTATTGAGTTTTGAAAAATCATTTTCACTGACACACATTCCTTTTCTCCATAAAAATACTATGCGTTTTTCTGTTAATTTCGAGTTATATTTCTCGATATGGATTTTTTTGTGAAATTAGCGTTTTGCATGTACCAACATTATTTTGGTTTGCTATAGTGAGTATTATGTGAACGTCAATTGAAATTCAATAAGGAAGAACTTGTTATGATTTTTGTTCTGGAAATGCTAAATCCCCAAACCTCATTTAAATGGATTTTAATTATGGGGATAAAAGAAATCGTGTATAAGAATACAGCAACAACCACTCAGAATATGAAAAAAATTATTGATACTTTCAGAAGTATACAGAGATTCACAGGCTCGACTTGAGTTTGGCTTGAAATCATACCAAGCTCAAAACAACCAAGCCAAGCCAAAACTACATTTTCATCAAGCCAAGCCAAACTTTGGAAGAAAAAAAGATTGACATTTCCAGCTTTCCATATTACCATGCTCAAACTTCATCACTCCAAGCTTCAAGCAATTATTTAGCTCACTCAATATTTGAACCTACACTGAAGATGACTTTTAGAAATCTTGCCAGGAATATCTTCATTTCCTGAAAATAAGGAAGAGTACAGAATAATGTCAGTAAGGGTTGTATTCTATCACAGGCAACATAAAATCGGTATCATTAAATCTCATAAAAAAATATAGACGAATTATGATAATTTATAAGGATCTACCTGGAAAGTCTGTAACCTATACGTACATATTCCTGGCACATACACTTTTTGAAAGGTTGTATGAGGATTTGTAAGTAAATGCAATTCATAAGGATATCCGAATACATAGCATACAAGTTTGTATCTGGCGGTGATTGTTTAAGGAGACTATAAGTATCAAGAGATATTCCACTTTCAATCACGACTATATTATATGCTCATTCACAAGCATGTCAACGTATGAGGAATGTGTGGAAATTCACAATTTATAATCTTATTGGGTATCGTATGAAGAAATCAGGTTTCGATGGTCTGTATTAGGAATTCCTTATCCAATTGTATTGGGTATCTTGTGGAAACAGTGGATTGAGGATGTAATGATTTGGATCATGAATCACTTATCAAAAATTATGCGATTCCTATAAGTTTCCATACAAGTGCGAGAATTTAGAAGTGTCGATAAGAAAACAAGGATACGGAGTACAAGAGTTTGTTTTAGGCAGTGGTGGTTCAAAAAGGAGACTATACATTTCGATGATGTATTCCAATTTCAATCATAATAATGTTTTATATCCTCATTCAAGAGTTTGAGAACCTATATGTGGAAATTCACAGTCTATAATCTTAATCGGTATCGTATAAAAAGTGGATCCAGGATTCGATGGTCTAATTTGTATTTGGAATTCCGTATCAAATTTAATGCGAATCCTATGGGATTTCATGAGATCCAACCGAAGGAAACAAACCAAATGGACATTTCTGAACAAAATGTTTCTAAGAATATTACCAAAATATTCGAATAGATTATTTATTATCATTATATTACGCCAGAATATTTCAAAAATATTTTAGAAAGATTACTGAGACACAAGATTAACGAAATGAAACAATCCAGGAAAACCTACTCGGAGTGCTTATTCCTCTACTCGGAAGATGGCGCGGCCTAGATCATGTTTTGTAGCGCGGGATCAGAGAACACGAATAGCCAGCCATGGTATGATGCGAGTTGTGATAATACGGACCAAGAACATATCATGACAAATCTGTCTAAACAGGTCTACCAGCTTTTCGATTCTGTTAGAAATGAATGTGTAATTTACATATTTTTCTATCAGCAGTTGAAGTTGATTATTTCTGTATGTGAATATTATAATCCGTTGTATTTTTTATTCCGTCTTCTTTAAATGGATGGAAGATGGAACGTGCCAGGAACAATCTCGCAGAATACCAATGATTTTTTTTTAATAATCATATGACTGCTGTAAATAAAATATCTCATACGTTATCATCCATTTTCAACCTGCATGATCTCATAAAAACATGTTGCATTCATCCTAGGAATCGCGGATAGAAACAGATAACAGTTATGTCTAAAAACACATTCAAATATCATAGATTCACGTTAGGAAATGCCATTAGAAATTAAACGAATATATATTTGTAATGTCTTTTAAATACTGATGAATATCGAATATAGCTCTATAATTCAGTAAATTTGTATTCGACAGGGCCCCTGGCTGGAAAGTTTTGGGTAGTTCTGATTTTTTTCATTTTACACGTTTTTTGGAGTGCTGAATCCGAATCTGAAGTTTGCTAACAAAATTTCTTGACGGAACATTGAAAAAAAATGCAAAAAATGGTAAAAAAACAATTTTTTTGTAGTTTTTCGAAACTCAAAAATTATCAGTTTTTCGTGAAAAACTTTTATTCAGAATTGAAGTATATAAAATTTCCTACAAATTCCAGTTTTCAGGTTTTTTCTCCGACAAACAGTTCGGGCTCAAACGCTAAATAAAAATTGGCGTATTTCTGCAGACACCCACTTTTTCACTCCAAAACTCTTATTGACTATTTAATGACAATTTCAGTGAATTTCTCAAGGAATTATATTGTAATGAAACTAAAAGTACTCTTGTTCGTCATTGGGGCAGTTTCAATCAAAGGACTCATCTGAGGTTACATCGATGACTGCTAGTGACAGTGCGATAAGAAAGGAGTGTTTGAGAATCTCAAACAACGCAAAACGATTCTGGGCCATTCAGGGCATTACTTGCTCCTTCTCGGGCTAGTATATCGGCCTCTTCATTGCCTCTATAACCTGTGTGTGCTGGTACCCAGGCTGGGGTTAGTCTGTTCTGACTGACCGAGCTCTTTTAGGGTTTCTATGCAGCCCCAAGCAGGTGTTGAGGTAACTCATTTTTCGCTTGGTTCCGTGAATGCCGGCTCCTGATCCTTCATCATTTTGTGGAAGGTCCTTCCTTCCACGCATCACTCTCCGTTATACTTGTCTTCAAAGTTTTGTCAGAGCAATATCTGGAAAGTATACCATCTGATGGCATTCTTGTAACCGGATCGTTTTTCAACTATTCGTATAGGTTGTTGTAGTCTCTCCCGTTAATATTGCTTATGGGTGCTCGGTCTCTGGCCACCATCCCACCGAACAATACGTTATCATGGGTCATTCATCATTGAGGGTTCACTATCAGCTGTATACCACCTTTCGATTATATCTAGGGCTCTCTGTGTAAGCTCCGAGACTGTCCTTGCGAATTTGTTTTTTGCAATAAGCGCGAGGTTGAAAAAATATCCTAGGCAATGAAAGCCTCTGGAAGATAGCCCAAAGTAGGTGCGATGGCACTCTTCCCTGCGGACATTCTCTGTTTGCTCTAGGTAGCATTGTTGAAGGCAACCTTATAAGATTTTGTTCCCTTCTTAAGGGTTTTTCACCTAAACCTCATATAAACAATGCGGAGGACTAACTCTTATTGCGGAGGCAAAGGTCGTGGTACGATTGTTGGTGAATTAACCCAAAGATATTCTTAGAAATTCAATGTATGGCAGTGAGAATAAAATAGCTAAATAAAAGTTGTCATTTGGACGCCATCTACAGAAATTCTGATATAGTGAAATAGAAATACAACCGTTATACCCTTAATGTCTAAAAATGTTGTCATGGCTATCTCTTTACTGATAGCCCACCTGGTACTATTTGTTCTCGATATTCCTGTAGCAAGCCTCCATTCCAAAGTGGTTCACCTGTTTGGATGGAAACTGTGTTTCTGTGAGCATCCTTATACTTTCCTCGAATGTTGTAGTATAGGCATTGTCATTATTTTTCAAGAAACCTACTTGGTTTACAGTACCTTCTTTGGCTAAAACCTTATGGATTCTTGAGTAAGTGATTGTGTTCTGGCCTTACTAATTTTTTTGTTGTACTGCGTGAGTTTAGCCTTGTATGTGGTCGGTGACTCGGTTGTTACACTGTGGTTTTCCAAGTGGTTAATATAATAACTGCTTGAAAAAGCGACAGTGTAGCGAAACATCTCGCGATGTAATATTATTTGTGAAAATCTTACGTGTTTGATTAAGTTTCAGTAACTTAAGTATCTAACAGACTGAAAAGTGCTTAGTGCTTAGTGCTCCCTGACTCGAATTACTTTTCGAAAGTACTTAGTAATCGCGAGCATTTCATAACTAGAAGTGCTCAGTGCTCGAGATTTCTGAGCACTTCTTCCAGAGTGCTTAGAGCTTAGTGCTCGAAGCTGGTAATAGGAATAATGCAGATGCTAAGAACCCCAAGAACACTGAAGAACAATATTAGATCATTTGCGCTCTTTTTATTTTTGAAACTCAAGATTCAAATAATTATATATATGATGTAAAACCCACTGTTTTGCAGGTTTTGTAAGTTTATTTATCTGGTATATATTTAAAAATACCTATTCAGGTAAATAAAATATTCTGTGTTTTTTCATTTCAGTCCCATACGCAGCAGTGTTCACACAAAATTAATATTTAGTTAATTGTTTGATGAGGAGGGGAAATAGATCAATTTTTACCAGCTATTAGTAGTAGAAATTTCTTTCGAAAGTATTTGAATGCGGGTGACAGTAAATCGGGGAGCGATGGGGGTGGCTGGAAATAAGGGGGGTGATGGGGAGGATTATTCCATGAGTCATTCCAGTTCAACTTTCATATGCTAGTAACAGATATGAACAATTCGTAATGATTGTATAATTTAATTCATGAGATATAGCATCTGAAAGTATTTGAATTGTCACCCCGTACATGGAAAACACTAATCATAGTTTTAACGGACTTAGTGAAAATCAAAACGATTATGGTATTAATTTGTTTTACATTTCTATTAACATTGTTAATGCAACACCCGTTATGAGATATTATTTTTCATTCGAATACAGGAACTCATGAGCTGCAACAAAGATGTGATAAGTTCATTTCAGTTCATTTTCAAATTAGAGCATAAAAATCAAATCGATGCAAAATACCCAAAATAACAAAAATTTTTGGCACCCTGTAGCTCCACTGGCCATAGGATCGATTTCTGAATTGGACTACGTAATGAGGATGCCAGGATCTACAATATATCAAAATTTAAGCAAAATTAACCGAAAGCCATCATATGTAATGAATGTGTAGGGTGTTTTATCGGTTTCTAATAAAATAGTTTGGAATACAACAAGATCAAACGAACGAAATCAAACGAATCTGAAATAACTTTCTCCTATATCTTTGACAAAACTAATTTTATTTTCACAGTTCACCTAGCGCCAACCTTGTGACATATAAATCAACATAAGTTAAAGGAAAGCATTTATCAAGTCGATCCAGAAATATTCCTATTATTATCTTTTTCACAGGACACGTTATAGCGTTGCAATTGGACTGCTGAAAAATTCAATTGAGTCTAAAGGCCGATTCAGATACATGGGTGCCCACGCAGGGTTTATGAAGCACGTGCAATTTACAAGCATATACGTGTTTGATCCGTATACTTGAAAATTACAAGACCATCCACATACGTGCCTTTCACTTACGTTTTTATGACAAGGTCATATTTTCTCTGGTTCTGTATTAATTTTCTCTATACTGGAAGAGCGACATTTGAGTTTTTCAAATTATCCCATCGGATATTCCACTGAATCTTTCATTATATGAACTAGAACATCTAACTTCGTGCGAGCTCAGCTCGCGTTTTTCACGCACGCCGACAGGCACAAGTGTGAGTGTCGATGGGTATGAATTTCTCATGCAGGGTCAAAAATGCAGGGTGGGGATGCATGGATCTGAATCGGCCTAATGAAACATTACTGCTTTTTTCTGAACAGCACGTGAAATACTTCTTCATCCTCGACGTAAAAGTTTGTTAGAGCCTTCCACTTTCATCACAGAAAAATTAAATCGAATGTTAAATTTATATTTCAGTTCATTTGATGATGATATACAGGCTGATTCACGGTGGATGGCACATTAAGGTGCGTATTCACTAAAGCATTCGTTCCGCATAGACACCGAATGAACTTCATTTGAATGGGTTTTTTCCATCGTTTTGAAAGTATTTGCAACTTCTGAAGTTACGGAAATGTCGATATTATTAGGAGAATGTCACAACGATACTGTCAAATAGTAATCATGGCCTGCTTACCAAATACTGAATGGGAATACTATTCTGAAGGGACATTTTCACAAATAAATGCTCATAAGTCTGAAAGTTGACTATAGTTAGGTTTAGGTATGCTATACAAAGAAATAAAGCAAATTTCAGCAGCTTTCCGAATTCTTAATGATATACAGGGTGATCTATTGAAATAATCAACTAACAGTCACTTCTTCAAGCAAACGAAATAACTTTATTTTTTAACACCCCGTATTGAAATAACGGAGATTAGGCTGAAGAGTGGAAAACCTCCAAGTAAAACCTAACTCTGAACCAAATTTCGATATCATAGTACTCTTTAACTAAAAGATATCGGCATTTTCAGAGGTCATGATTTTCAAAGAAAAAAATTTAAATAATTTTTTTTTATCGAAAATGGTAACAGATAGCTATAGAGAAATATCAAGAGTAGTTGTTGGGAAATTGTTGGAGATTCCAAAGATAATATTATATACATATGTTTCATTTGAAAAATCAAAGTTGCTACGACTTTCTGATAGAAAGACCGCATTGTCGAAAATATTTTAGTTGGATAGACAATGTCCAAATATTTTCTCCATCAAATTTTCAAAGTGATCCTAGACACCGCCCGCAGCCTAGCGTTCACTGAACCACGGACGCCATCTGAACTCCAGCCCCTCAACCGAAGCAATACCCAAAACATGTGTGATTACCCACCAATACAAATGAAGAAATCTGCAATAAGCTTGTCAAGAGATAAACAAGATGTCCTGCCCTTCCAGGACGACACTCATTGCCATAATCCTATACAATTGAAATATTTGGTTCGAAAATCCATCAGAAAACAACTACTTTTCTGGCTAATACTACGACGAACGTTGAATTACATCTAATGAATTTCCGTGCAGAGTCCTACAAGGATGTCTCCGCAATTGCTAGTTGCATGAAAATGTTCATTGAAACATTTGGACCACTTATAGACCGATTTCTGGGTTCTTGCTCTTATCAATATAGGGTAGGTTTCTGCAGAAAATAACTAATGTCTGCGACAAACGGTTCAACAAACTCTCCATGTCAAGGCAGAAGCTGAGACACTGCCCGTAGCCTAGCGTTCACTGAACCACGGACGCCATCTGAACTCCAGACCCTCAACCGAAGCAATACCCAAAACATGTGTGATTACCCACCAATACAAATGAAGAAATCTGCAATAAGCTTGTCAAGAGATAAACAAGATGTCCTGCCCTTCCAGGACGACACTCACTGCCATAATTCTATAGAATTGAAATTATTGGGTCGAAAATCCATCAGAAGTCAACTACTTTTCTCTTTTATACCACGACGAACGTTGAATTACATCTAATGAATTTTCGTGCAGAGTTTCTACAAGGATGTCTTCGCAATTGCTAGTTGCATGGAAAAGTTCATTGAAATATTTGGACCACTTATAGACCGATTTCTGGGTTCTTGCCCTTATCAATATAGGGTAGGTTTCTGCAGAAAATAACTAATGTCTGCGACAAACGGTTCAACAAACTCTCCATGTCAAGGCAGAAGCTGAGACACTGCCCGTAGCCTAGCGTTCACTGAACCACGGACGCCATCTGAACTCCAGACCCTCAACCGAAGCAATACCCAAAACATGTGTGATTACCCACCAATACAAATGAAGAAATCTGCAATAAGCTTGTCA
This sequence comes from Chrysolina haemoptera, assembly GCA_958298965.1. Taxonomy (NCBI): domain Eukaryota; kingdom Metazoa; phylum Arthropoda; class Insecta; order Coleoptera; family Chrysomelidae; genus Chrysolina; species Chrysolina haemoptera. The sequence goes on along the minus strand of OY282599.1, from coordinate 20,159,011 downwards.
AGAGATAAACAAGATGTCCTGCCCTTCCAGGACGACACTCACTGCCATAATTCTATAGAATTGAAATTATTGGGTCGAAAATCCATCAGAAGTCAACTACTTTTCTCTTTTATACCACGACGAACGTTGAATTACATCTAATGAATTTTCGTGCAGAGTTTCTACAAGGATGTCTTCGCAATTGCTAGTTGCATGGAAAAGTTCATTGAAATATTTGGACCACTTATAGACCGATTTCTGGGTTCTTGCCCTTATCAATATAGGGTAGGTTTCTGCAGAAAATAACTAATGTCTGCAACAAATGGTTCAACAAACTCTCTATGTCAAGGCAGAAGCTGAGACACCGCCCGCATCCTAGCGTGCACTAAACCACATGGGCCATCTGAACTCCAGCCCCTCAACCAAAGCAATACCCAAAACATGCGTGATTAATTTAACCACCAATACAAATGAAGAAATCTGCATTGTTCACAATAAGCTTGTCAAGAGAGAAACAAGATGACCTTCCCTACTAGGACTTATGACTTATTGCCATAATCCTTTACTTACAATAAGATGGGATAGAGGATAGGATAGGTTGAGGGGCTGGAGTCCAGATGGCGCCCGTGGTTTAGTGAACACTAGGCTGCGGGCGGTGTCTCAGCTTCTGCCTTAACATGAATAGTTTGTTGAACCATTTGTTGCAGACATTAGTTATTACCTTCAGAGACCTACCCTATACTGATGAGGGCAAGAACCCAGAAATGGATCTATAGGACATAGGTGCTCCAGATGTTTCAATGAACATTTCCATGAAACTAGCAATTGCGAAGACACCCTTGTAGGAACTCTGCACGGAAATTCATTAGATGTAACTCAACGTTCGTCGTGGATTAGCCAGGAAAGTTATTCTTTTCTGATGGATTTTCGACCTAATTATTCCTATTGTATAGGATTATGGCAATAAGCGTCCGCCTGGTAGGGCAGGCCATCTTGTTTCTCTCTTGACAAGCTAATTGTGAACAGTGCAGATTTCTTCATTTGTATTAGTGGTTAAATTAATCACGAAAGTTTTGGGTACTGCTTTGGTTGAGGGGCTGGATTAGTATTAGTGGTTAAATTAATCACGAAAGTTTTGGGTATTGCTTTGGTTGAGGGACTGGATTAGTATTAGTGGTTAAATTAATCAAGAAAGTTGTGGGTATTGCTTTGGTTGAGGGGCTGGATTAGTATTAGTGGTTAAATTAATCAAGAAAGTTTTGGGTATTGCTTTGGTCGATGGGCTGGAGTTCAGATGGCACCCGTGGTTTAGTGAACGCTGTTAGGACTGTGGGGTATGCATACCATTAGGAATTACGAATAAGGTTGTTACCTAACTCTAGAAAGGAGAGTGCTAATTTTTGTACAGACAACTGAATACCTTGGTAAAGTGACGGGAGTTTATTCATTGTTCTACATTCAGTATATCACAACCCTCATTCCCAAGTTGTGGACTCTAGTGATGATTACAAAAAATTGCGAACACTACTGAACGTAGTACCATAGGCATATCTGAACTAATTAGAATAGTTTTGCGATCAAGTTTGGATATTATTTAATAACATTAAACCTTTTTTTTTTTTTCGATTTATTATGGGTTTATCATTTATAGTTACCTCCTTAACGGAAATACGACCTAAGTTTCTGTATTACAGATTGTTTTGAATTATTCAACTTGTTCTGTACATAACTCTTCCTCACTTCAATTTCACATAATAGAAAACTATACAAACTATCACGTAATGGTAACAAATTTAATGAAATTACTTACGTTTTTTCTGTTCCTCGTCTAGTACTTCAGCCTGCAATAGAATAAAAATTTGTTAATATTGTTTGTAGGTACAGGTGTGAGTTTCAGGATGAGTAACAATTATCAAAATTTGAACTTTCTTTTTCATGCAAGTACGTGGAGGGTATTGAGAGAGTTCAAAAAATTCATACGTCATACTTGATCAAACAGGCTTTTTTTGGCATCCTTATTATCGGTATAAAGTAGTTTGTTGAATTGCCAAAAATTTAAATTATTTTATACATCGGTACATTTGTTGAAACATATATATGTAGTACAGTCATCTTTTACTGTTCTTGGATTCGAAACAAGTCCGAAAAGTGTGCCGGAGAGTTTCAAATGAATTACACGAAAAATTTCGGCAAAGTTGAATTCCCAATGGGTAATACTTTTCGGACTTTGTTCGAATTCATGCATTAACTCTTCCCGGAGTCTGTGCTACCAAGGAGTGCTTCTTGCTTTTGAGTGTTATCGTTCATTAGGTGGGCCGGGATAACTCTAATGTTGTTCGACCTATCCTTTCATTGATAAGTGGTTAACAAACCGTGAAGAATGTCTTGTCTGCAGGTGGTCATTACCAACCAATGGGGGATAATATTTAATTCTTTATTGCCATTAGCACTTGCAATTGTGTCCTCTTAGAGAAACATTTCACAAATTGAAGTCAGATGTATTTCAATGTTCGTAGGGGGAAGTAGTTGTTTTCTGACAGATATTTGCCTTTTTTCCAGTTTGTGGGATAGTGTGAAGAGATGGGGAATTCGACATTTTTGGTTTCATTTACTTCACCGTTCTGTTCAACGGATGAAACATTTTTCTTATGGAGTTTCATAAAAAGACAAATACGCCTAAAATGGGTTGCCTATCAGAATTTGGTCCAGACTATATACAGTTTCTATGAGTTTCAAAAATTGGCACCATATGGAAAACATTTTCTATTATGGATCTGTCAGACAATTTTATTATTCATACAAATTAGTGCTTTACAGAATACTTGCATATAAGTTGTTGAAATTTACAAACGATATACAGGGGAGGACAAAAAATAGAATTTAGATCAAGAGTAAACTACCGCTGGCTGTGATTCCAAATTTGAATATTGTTTCCATTTCTGAACAACCCCCTTGAATGAACTTTTTGGTAATGTCAATATTCACTGTTGCGTTAATGATTAACAGTGCTGTTCCTAAGGTGGCGTATGGAGTTAGTAATAAGGCCTATCCAAAACACGTGGCTAATGACTATAGCAGTCGATGCCAACACACCAAAGAAAAAAAAAAGAGGTAGGTACACCGTTTGAAAATGTGAAATTCTGACAACTCACACGTAAGTATCCTGCAATGCATTGATTTTTATAAACAAGTTTTCTGACAAATTGATGATAAAAAAGTTTTCCTTCTGGTGCAAATTTTTGAAACTCGCTGTAAATAGTTTGGATCATATTTTGATAGGCAACCCATTTTAGGTGTATTCGTCTATTTATGAAACTTCATAAGTAATATGTTTCATCCGTTAAACAAAACGGTGAAGGTCGACCTATCTTCGGCTCTTAGACTAATACCATCATACCCTTAATTGCAGTCCGGTATATTAATTAAAACGTGTTTGTACTGATGCAGACTAAAGAACCTCACGCATAATTTCATCATCGCGTTCTTGGCAAAGAAGAGGACATTCATTCATTCGATTACCAGCAGGCATAGTCTTGGTATTATTATGTTATTCCTTCTCGATATATTTATAAATTATACCTCAAGTCTCGTTCCCAAGATCACATATGTAGTACCCTATTTTTCCCCAGGCGTTACCCACATTCATTTCAATGCTGAGCTTTCTTCCCGCTTCAAGCTCTCCTTCTCGCTCATATCCGATTCCGTTTCATTCTCATTTTTGTGCCAAGGTTTTAACCACGATAGTGAAAATAAATTCAGAAAGGAGTAAAAAAAAACGATATAGGAAAATACTCCAAAAGATCATAGAAGATAAAGCGGAAGGTCGTTCCCTCTTGGACAACGCAGCCATGGTACCTACTGTGGGTAGGTACGGGTACATCTTTCCCTGCAAGCAGAGGAAGAATATACCGCCTCCTTCTGCGAAGATAATGCTGGCGTCGATATCAGTTTACACCATTGAGCAATATTAATCGGTCCTGAAGAAATGGTGGAAATTTTGCATGCTTAAATCTGCTGATCCATATGACGGCGATATCACCAAGGTGCTAAATTTCCTGAACCATGAATTTTCAAATAGGGCTACTTATGCAAATCTTGACAGAGTGCGATCAGCTCTGTTCTTGACGTTAAATTCAGAAATATTCAGCTCTGATTTTACCTTTTTAGATGTATTTTGAATGAGTCATCTATAGAGACACTGCAATCCCTCCTAGCACTTGCAACTGCTCACCGAGTCCAGACTCTGGCATTTATAGAGGTTCAGAATATACAGGAGACAAGGAACGGGATTGAAAAAAAGATTCCTGCAAGAATAAAGACTCCAGGAAAAAACCGATTACAACATAATCTGGTTTGGCCAGTATTTGAGAAAGAACCAAGATTATGTGTTGTGAGGACAAATAAATCATATATCGATATGACTTCGAGTGTTAGAGATAATTATGAGAAGTTATTTATAACCCTCAAGAGACCGCATCACAATGCAATACCCCAAACTATCAGCAGATGGATTAGGACATTGATGGGGAAGGGTGGACTGGACGTCTCCATATTCAAGGCGCACATCACCTGCCATGCCTCTACTTCGGCGGCATGAATTAATGGATCTGAATTCAATCAGGAGCACCGCGGGTTCTACAATAGACCTTTGCAGGAGAAAGGAGCGAGGAGGAGAGCTTGTAGCGGACCAAAAGCTCAGCTTTGAAATAAATGTGGGTAACACCATAGTGTGTTATCAAAGGGAGTTTGTATTATTGGTAGAGAAGTCCACATGAATATAAAATTGAAATGAAAAGAATTCTCAGTTTGAAACTAGATGAGTCCGTCTAGATTTGCGACTTCTGTCTCAGTTTTTTCCAATAACATTTTCAATTCACATAAATCATTGTGATTGAATGAATTTTAAAACAAAGCACTGAGCGGTTGCCAATTTGGGCAACTGAACAAAACTATATTATACCTAAATATTTACCTTTTGACGATAGTTTTCATATTATATGAAAAGTTCCATTGCAATATTCTATTATTGAACATCAGACAAATTCTCCAGATAGAAAAATATTTTTGTGAATGTTTACAGTCTATATAGCGGATGTGTACCGACAATATGTAACGAAGTATCGGAATGAAACTATAAATCAGTCGTTGGCGTGATACAGTGTGGGAATACAAATAAATCACTGGGATGTCGATAAATATTCATGGTAGAAGATTGAATGAATTTTATTTTATATTCTACCAGAATTGAAGGATATTTTTATGTTGTTCTAAAGCTCGTATTGATGAACTACCAGCTAATGAGAAATCCATAAATCCTGACAGAACAGAAATGAAATATTTTCTTGTATAGTTTCTCCACTAATTTATAAATGATATCTCAAGATGTTGATTTTCATCAGAATATCTAATAAAGGCAGTAAATAATCTTTTTCTGTTGCTGAAGTGAATGATTTTGTTCATTTTCGTGATCTAAGAAAAGATTCACGTCATCTTGGCCTTGTTCTCTTGGTGTTTATGTATTTCTATCGCTTCTAATTACATTCTTGTTGAATGATGATTCGATGTTGCTAGTCTCTCGGTGTTTTCGAAAAAGATCTTGTGTTCTCCATCGAACAATGCATGTTCAGCTACCGCAGGCTTCTCGGTCTGTCCCAATCGACAACTCCGCTTGTGCTCGACTACGCGGGTACCAATGCTCCTTTTTGTCTGACCGATATACTTTACCACAGTTAGATGAAATACTGGAAACTCGCTTTGATTTGAATAGATCTCTGCTGTCTTATGCTGATCTCAGATACTCCGATATTTTCTTCGTTGGTTTGAAGACGGTGTTAATAGTCTCAATTTTTCAGTTGATACGTCAAGAAGAGTTCTTCGACCACGCCACTGAAGATGACTGCCACAGTTGCAGTTGAAACGTTCAGAGACTTCAACTAAAGAAGACCACGACAAAACCAGGAAACCAACCAAAATATTGATGCCAGCCGTTGAAGCCTACATTCCTATACTTTATAATTCTTCAAAAGATTCCATAAATATATAAATCAAAATGAGCGGTAACGGCGAACTTATTTCCATACTTAATTCCTGTTAATATAGGTCAGTAGAGATAGACATGAAAATTCATCAATACTACCAAAAGTTTTTCAACTTCAGTTAAATGAATGGTACATAAAGAAAGCAATTCATCTCATTTTGCAACCTCTCCGGAAGTACGCAACATTGTCAAAATGGCAATTAACTTGAATTTTTCTGTATACTCGTTGAGAAAATTCTAAAAGTTCTGCAAACTTTGAGAAGAAATTGTATATATTATTCCATATCACGAATCAAGTTTGCAACCAATACGGAACATTTTTTTTCATCGACCAATAATGTTTTTCTTTGAGAAAATTTCTGCAAAGTTGACATCGGAAACAATTTCCGAACAGTTGTGTAAATTTGCAACCTGTTACGTTGACCGGAACATATATTGTCTTAATTCGTGGCCATTTTTTTTATCAAGGCGGTCTTGAAATAATTGCAAAAGTTTTGAAACTGTTGCAAATTTTGAAAAGCTCTAATCTGATGCATTCACAAATTTGCAACCTTGTACACGATCCGGAACTTCAATCAATTTTGAAAAATCTAAATTATTTATAAATTAGATTTTTTCGAAAAATTTAAAAATTATATTTTTTTGAAAAGGGGCTATAATTATTCCAAATTGAATTATTCAACGGTCCTATGTTTTCCACTTTTCTTATGGATGTTTTTCGTTTTTATTGTCACGAGTTCTCACAACTTTTTTTTTTCGAGAAAGGTGTTAGAAATGTATAATTTTTTTATATTAAATTATTCGCTGGTCCTATATTTTTTTCGAGAAGAGAGGTGGAAATATATAATTATTTTATATTAAATTATACGAGTTATTTGAGGATTTTTCCAATTTTATTTTCACGAGGTTTCGTAATTTTATTCTAACAGGAGGGTCCGGTCCGAATTCTCTGATCAATTTGTTGTTGTTGTAATATTAAACATACAAAATTTGTCCGAATTTCTACTCGTTCTCTTTCTAGATTTTGGAGACCCAGTGGGATGGAATTGTTTCAAATTGAAATATTAAATCATCCCAATTTCTTCAATATTTTAACGGATTTTTCCAATTTTATTTTTACGAGAAAGGGACATGGGGTATAATTATTTTCAATTAAATTATTCGAATGTCCTATGTTTTTCACTATTTTTGCAGAATTTTTCGATTTTCGCGAGTTTTTGCATTGTTTCTTGCCGTAATTTTTCGAATTTTTGAATTTCTACGCGTTCTCTATTTATTAATCGGGGGGCCGAGAAGTAACATTTTTTGTAATGATATATCGTTATCGGTTCTTGACACGTGTGCGAAATTGCAGCTCAATCGCAAGTGCGTAAAAAATTTATTGCAAGGTTTGAACCGGACATACAGACAAATGGACAGAACTACAGAACGACGGAGAGACATAGGAACAGAGTAAGTTAAATGAAAGCTTGTGAAAATGTCTTAAACATATATGAGAGTTATATTGCAATTGGGTGTATATCAAAAAATGCATTAGGAATTATGAAATTCCATTTAAAATAAATAAGTTAGTGGATTTTTTTGTATAACTAAAAATTGCATTAAAGTGAAAATATTTAGAATAAAACAAGTTTTTTGAAAAATTTTCGAAAATTCACTAACGAAAGTCAACTCAACCAACATGCATAAAAAATAAAATAAAACCACAAACACAGAGAAGTAATCCATTATGGCACTCAAACACAAACAATATGAAAACACCCTTCACTCCCTCACTCAACTAACCATTGTCGTTGGATTGTGTGTGACCAGTTATTCCCGAAATGCGGATAAGAAAGACTGGTATTTTTGGATGACTCCAGAATATATATCTTGAGGAATTCGAGTGTTCTCCCGCGTATAAGATACTTTAAAATTAGACGCATAGGTGGCAAGCGGCTATAGTCATCAAAAATTTTCGTGAAATCTCAAAAGAGTGTCTTGAAAGTGTACGTTGTCAATATTAATATAAAAGGAGTCTGTATCACAAAAGAAAACTTTCGAGTTCCGAAAGACTTCAATTAAAAAAAACATTGATAAACAAGAAAAACTTTTTGATTCCATATTTTTCACTATACCGGGTGACCCGGAACTAATTTACCACCTGTATTTTCGTTGTTATTCTGTATAAATATTTCAAATTTTGTACATCTATTTGACGTCGTGAATGTACAATTTAGCAAGTATAAGACTAAATATTACACTTCCGGTTTGACCGGAAGCGCATACATTTTTTTTAGTTCAAATGGAAAGTATAGGTACCATTTTTTGTGAAAATTACTATTTGGTACAAAATTACATTTCTAGTGATATTACAATCATACTTTCAATTCACAAACTACTGATATATTTGAAATTTTATAAAATGTTATGGAAGATGAACCACTACCATGTGAGTAACAATAATTCGATGTCAAAGTTTTCACACTATGATTTGTGCAGACGTAACTACATTCCTAATTTTTGTTTTTCTTCATTTCCAACACACATACACTCATTTTCTTAATGCTTTTTTTGGTAAGTTAGAAACTCCTATCTAAAAATACAAAACATGAGAATAACTACTCATATGTGTTTTCTATTTATTTTTCATGAAGATAATAAACAGGAACAAAAATAAATAGTTTTTTTATATTTTGTAATTCAATACAGACAGGAGTTTCTAGCCTACACAAAAAATCCTTTGTCAGCATTTAAAAAAAAATAATTTATGGGTGTTGAAGAATACAGAAAAACAAAAATTGGGAAAATAGTTATGTGTGCACACAAATCATGATATCATAAAAGTGTGCTATGGAAAATGAAACAATATCATGTGAGGAACAATAATTCGTTGTCGAAGTTCCCACACTATAATATGTTTGCAGACGTAAATGTTTTTCTAATTTTTGTTTTTCTTTATTTCTCAAAATAAATAAACTCATTTCTTTTAAATGCTAACATAGGATTTTTTTGTGTAGGTTTGAAACTCCAATCTATCTATATTGAAATACAAAACATAAAAAGAACTGCTTATTTGAGTTTTCTATTTATTTTATTCTGAAGATAATCTCCATCCTATACCTACATTTGTGTTGAATCTTTCAAATTATCTTCATAAATAAATAGGAAACAAAAATAAGTAGTTCTTTTCATATTTTGTATATCAATATTGAGATGAGTTTCTAACCCACACAAAAAAATCCTAAGTTAGCATTTGAAAGAAATGAGTTTATTCATGTTGAGAAATGAAGAAAAACAAAAATTTGGAAAACAGTTTTGCATGCAAATTATAGTGTGAATACTTTGACATCGATTTATTGTTACTCACATGCTATTGTTTTAATTTTCTTAGCACACTTCCATGAAAATGTTCCCATACGAGGGGAATACGAAAAGTAATTTTTTGAAAAAAATTCAATTATATCAGTAGGTTGTGAATTGGAAGTGTGATTGTGATATATCGTTGGAAAGGTAATTTTGTACCAAATCGTAATTTTCAAAAAAATATATATATTTTCTATTTGAACTGAAAAAAATTGATGCGCTTCCAGTCGAACTGAAATTTTAAACATTCATAAGAAATAACAACAGGGAGGTAAATTGGTTCCGGGTCACCCGGTATAATGACTTCTAAATTCTGGAAGTTTACTCTGGTGACATATTTTTCTCAGTACCGACTGACATTATAGAGAGATTATTGGAAAATATCGGAATTTTTGTTTAATTTCCAAACCAATATTATATCATTAGTAAAATAAATATTCAACTAGCATTATGACAAAAAATTATTTTGAGACCTTCGGTTTATATACGTGGAATACCCAATAGACCCATTCTGTGTTTTTTCTTCGATATTCGAATGCACAGGGAAATCCTATAATATTTTATTCGGAAGAATCCGAAAGTACTGTATCCGAAAGTATAGAAAAATATTCAGGAAAACTTAAATCAACCTCTTTTTGAAATTAATGTTCAGTTTATTCTGGTAAAATAGGTTTAAGGGGATAATTGACCCATTTCTAAATATGTTAGGACCATATCCTCTCGTATTTTGTTCTGGAAAAGCTTCCAGGTTCGATCAACACCTATACATGAGTGTTACACATATATGTGGAGGGAGTGAAAGGGTTGTTTTCTTCCCCTTTTCACATACGTCCATATGTATGACCACTGATACCGAGAAAAAAAAACAAAAATAACATGAAAATCAATGGACCCCGAAACGCCATTGTAATGATACCCTCAAATCACCCATATAAACAAAGCATCGATTATTTTTATGGTGACCAATGCAAATCCAGTATATAATTTAATAATTCCTGCATTGTTTAATGATTACAACATATTTCATGAAATAATAATATGAAACCCAATTCATGACAATAGCATATGCTGAATCACAGTGACATATTACACACAAGATGTTATTCATGTGTTTTCAGTTTTACTCACGATATAAACACGTTCTAAACATTTCTAGGATATAAAAGAGAATATTTTAAAACCAGGGATAGTTACGGTGAACGAAATTTCTGAAAATTTCTAGATTATAACAAAGAAAAGAGAAAACGTTCTCGAAGCTTCTGGAAAGTTCAAAAAAATGCAAGATCCCCGTGGAGAGAATCAAACCAGAGGGGCTCTGAAAAGCTTTAGATCGTGCTGAAAAGACTCAAGTGGAGTTCTCGAAAGTTTAGCCATGCGGGTGGTGCTGTGGTGGTGTGACTTTCTGGCTAGTATATGAAGAAGAAAATTCTTGAATGTTCTGGAAGCTTCTAGAAAGTACCTATTGAAAAACTCGAAATCGCCATGCAATGGACCAGAACAGAGGCGATGAGAGATTCTAATTGTTGATTTTTTTAACCAAATTTTTTTAAAATTTTGAAATTTATTTTTAAATCTAGAGGGCTATGAATACGTTCAAATTGTTAATTTAAGTCCTAAAGTATTGGGAAAAATACAACTTTACGGTTTTCGGTTAAAATCATTTTTATTATTTTTTTTTCAAATGGCAACATAGTGTCTGGTCGGGACAGAAAAAAAGAGCATTTCGTTACGATTAATTTGATACTGCCCAATATTACGTCTCGAAAAAACTTTCGTCAAAAAAATATTTCTTCTTTAGATTAAAATAATATTATTCATCGAGTAAACTGTGACCAACACAAATGATATAACAAAACCATCAATCCAAAAACTAATATTTTCTTGCATAAATGATATTATTAACATGTTCTTCAATCAATAGCGTACACAATAGTTTCCTAATTTAGATTTGGAGAAGTGAGGGAAGACAGCATATCGAACATTAATGTTTTTTTTTCAATACACTAACTACTTTGTTCTATTGGTTATGTAGGTCACAGGTTACCCAATATATTTGAATCTCATTTCAGTCTGAAATGCTGTTTTATTTTAAGAATGATCTTAAGTGATCTTTTCAAGTTTTTTTTAACGAAACTTTTTTTGAAACCTATATCAGTGAAGTGGTATCAACACAATCGTGATGAAATTCACAAAACTCCATTTAAAAAAATCATGAATACAAATTCTAAATTTGAATTGTATGTACATAGCAGAAATATTTCGACTGAAAACAATATTCCACAAAAATGTGAGAACTTGCTGTAGCTGAGTTACTTGCATTTGCATTTTAAAGTCTTTTAAAGTATTTTTTTTTTCTGAGTCGACCAGCCACTATGTTATTTGAAAATAATAGCAGGAATGAATTAAAAATTTCATTTTACACAGCAGATGCATTCTAACCGAAAACAGTAAAGTTGTATTTTACCCAATACCTACTTAAGGAGTAAAATTAATAATTTGAACGTATCAATAGCCCTCTAGATTAAAATTTAAATATTAAAATAAGAAAAAAATATGATTACAAAAAGTAACAAGTGATACATGGTTTTATTCAGAATGTCATATGGAGACAATAAAGGTGAAATTTTACCGGGTGTTTGTTCTCATTTAAAAATCAAAAGTTTATATCACTTCCTGTGAGGCCGAAAATTGCACGAATCTGAGTCACTTGTCAAAAAATGCAGTTTTATGTCTCATATAAATCCTCCAAATTTCATTTCAATATCTGCAAAACCAAAAAAGTTATAGGGGCCAGCCACTTTCCGTGGACACCCGGTATATAAATGCACTGAACCGATTTCGAAGAAATTTTGGAAATGTATATTGCGAAGCGAAGCTCGAGCGTTTAAATTTCTTAAGCAAATAAAATGTATCTAAAACACGCATGCAATACAACGTTTTATTCACAATCACATTCATTTAGAATCAGAATCGCGGAAATTTTTCATCACAAAATGATTTGACGTTTTGCTCTAACAGCGGCTGTCACCTCCTCAAAAATCATTGAAATAACATACAAAAATATCGGGAGGTGTTGAATTATGATAAAACGAAGAACCAAATGTCTATTAATATAAATGTTAATGTTAATATTAATAATAAATAAGTAAAATGTGATTGATATTCAAGATTGTATTTTTCATTATTCCACTAGTGGAATAAAGTAATTTCATTATTCCACTAGTGGATAAAGTGGTACTTTATACGGTTCATAAGTGTGGATAGAACTTCAATTATAAGATGATTGTGGATAAATGATATTATTAACATGTTCTTCAATCAATAGCGTACAGAATAGTTTCCACATTTAGATTTGGAGAAGTGAGGTAAGATAGCATATCGAACATTAATGTTTTTTTTTCAATACACTAACTACTTTGTTCTATTGGTTATGTAGGTCACAGGTTACCCAATATATTTGAATCTCATTTCAGTCTGAAATGCTGTTTCATTTTAAGAATGATCTTAAGTAATCTTTTCAAGTTTTTTTTAACGAAACTTTTTTTGAAACCTATATCAGTGAAGTGGTATCAACACAATCGTGATGAAATTCACAAAACTCCATTTAAAAAAATCATGAATACAAATTCTAAAATTGAATTGTATGTACATAGCAGAAATATTTCGACTGAAAACAATATTCCACAAAAATGTGAGAACTTGCTGTAGCTGAGTTACTTGCATTTGCATTTTAAAGTCTTTTAAAGTAAATTTTTTTTTCTGAGTCGACCAGCCACTATGTTGTCATTTGAAAATAATAGTAGGAATAAATTAAAAATTTCATTTTACACAGCAGATGCATTCTAACCGAAAACAGTAAAGTTGTATTTTTCCCAATACCTACTTAAGGAGTAAAATTAATAATTTGAACGTATCAATAGCCCTCTAGATTAAAAATTAAATATTAGAATAAGAAAAAAATATGATTACAAAAAGTAACAAGTGATACATGGTTGTTTTCAGAATGTCATATGGAGACAATAAAGGTGAAATTTTACCGGGTGTTTGTTCTCATTTAAAAATCAAAAGTTTATATCACTTCCTGTGAGGCCGAAAATTGCACGAATATGAGTCACTTGTCAAAAAATGCAGTTTTATGTCTCATATAAATCCTCAAAATTTCATTTCAATATCTGCAAAACCAAAAAAGTTATAGGGGCCAGCCACTTTCCGTGGACACCCGGTATATAAATGCACTGAACCGATTTCGCAGAAATTTTGGAAATGTGTATTGCTTGGTTGTAAGTAACACTCAAAATTGCTTATTGTTGATTCAAAGATTTTGTATAGAAGAACTGGCTTCTACGGGCGATTTCGACATAAAATGAGTCCGACAATATATTGGAAGGGTTAGTCAGCGAATCGAAAATAAACGCAGAAAAGAATAATGAAAATGAATAATTAACGCTGTTTTTGACACTTTACTTTATTCAAGTTCGACTAGAATTATTCAGTGCTTCCTACTTTATATAGTTTAATATTCAAATGAATATTTTTTGGCAAAAGCTGCATCTATCCACGTTCTATTGATAAAAACGAGTTTCTAGCAATTCAATGCCTCAATATATCTATCAGCTAATTTTCTGTCAGCAACTGGTGAACGATTCAACATTTTATGTACTGTAATAAATTCAATTATACTAAAATGAACTGCGAATAAACCTGTTCGAATTAATGAAACAGACACTAAACAATTTTATTCCGAGTTGATTGAGCATCTCGAATTTAATTTTCAATTCAATGGGTATGTTAAAGTTGCTGTTTGTAGAAGTAATTTTGAAACAAAATATGTATTTTTTATTCTCAAGTTTCTATGAAAAGGACATCCTGTTTTATTGAAATATTGGGTCGTATGCATGCTTTTTCTCAGATTTCTTGAAACAAACTTATTCACTTTGTTAGGTAATGAGAGAGACAAACCTATAGTATAAGCAATTGCAAGCTTTTTTGACTAACACCCATTGAGTTAATAAATAATCCATGAAAGAGATCACATTTTTAAAAAACAAAAAAGTTTATATTATATTATTCAGATGTTTCTATTCTATTTGTGTAGAATGCCACCCACTGACATTTTAATGGTATTCCGGTCCTAATATAACTTATGAAATGAAAGTAACATTAAACATTGATAAAGAATGCGCAAATTATTATTTCGGTTTGCCAAGAAAAAATCAACGGAAAACAAAAGTTCGGTATAAATTATATGCAGATTCGGATACATTCACAATGGTGGGAACACAGAGTCGTAGTTGATTTTAATTGAAAAAGGGACAGGTACAAACAATGTTTAGGGGTATTCCTTCTTTTCCTCTTATTATCAAAATCAACGGGGAAGAACATGCATCCATTCAATATTCCGAAGCAAGAAAAATTAATTTTAGTTCGAAAATATGAATAGGACATGAAATCTGTTATGGAATCATCTCTTAAGTTTTGAGGTGAAAATTGAACACCACAAGACTCTAAATTGACCCTTGAGGAAAGCCTGTATTGTTAAAGTGTGAACCAATCATTAAATCATTGAATTCAGCAAGATTGGGTTTTTGCCCGGTTTTAGAATGGGGATATCGAGAACATGTTCAAAAAAGCTGATGGTGGAATCTCTCGCAAATTATTCATTGAATATATACAGGGTGGGTCAGATTGAAACCAACAAACTCCAATTACAGATTCCTGATCTAGTTTCGAGGTGAAAAGTTCCCATCGAGGTATGGCCTGAAAAGCATCCCCTCTGAGATACAGGGTGTCAAAAAAACATTTAGTTTTAATTTTTTCCTCCAAAACTTCTGAAGTAAAAAATATCAAATTCGGTACCCAAGTAGCATTTTGACAACGACAACCACATAATACACCAAAATTAACGTTGTTTCAACGTTGAGCATGACATCAGTCAAGCTACGACGTTGTCATAACGTTTACTCAACCGACTACAAGTAGTAAATATTCTGGGAATGGGAATAACGTTCTAAAAACGTTTAATTGACAACTTTAGTTATTTTAAACGTTTTCCCGACAGTGAAGCGACCTTGTGAGATTCAACTAATCAGTGGGTGATTTTGCAGTTAAGTTGAAAACGTTTTCACAACTAACGTTCCTTCAAATATTCACTACAGAGGACGTGTAGGCCAAATTTAGATAATAATTATTTACCCAATTTATTATATATTTTTTAATTCAGTGACAAGAACCATTGTTTGCTAAATTGTTTGACAGAAAATGTATTTATAGTAAAAGAAAAAGGACTAGAATGATCCTAACCTAACTTCGAATCGGAAATGAAAAGAGCTTGTTTAATTTTTTTAGGAACAAGTGCCAACCTGAATAGAGAGATATTGAGGAAAGCAAATCCTTTTTCAGAGAAACAACTGTTTTATAGTCAGGACAAACAACTTGATTATGACCATGTACAACAGTTTAATAATTTGGAAGAACTGAGGGAAAAACGCGAAAGAGACGGATTACAAAATGTGGAGCGGAATGTATTCGTTAGTTGGAATTGGTTCAGTTTTTGGTCCGATAAGCAACTCAAGTCGCGCTTTGGGTATGAAGTTAGTTGTATGGCAGACTAACGTTAAAAATTAGTATATTTTTAGTTCCTTGACAACCAAGGTCGCGTTGACGACTTGTATACTCCTACGCCATATTGGAAGTGTGATTTTATTTGGAAACAAGGTCGGCCATCAAAACTTGGGATGTAAAACAAACATTTACAACGGATTTTATAATATAATAAATAATTCATAGGTAGTCCGTATTGAGTTCATGCTTGAATCGATATCAACATTGAAAATTGTTTATGAAAATATATATTTGTCATTCTTGATATTTGAAAACTTCGCAACAGATTGAAAGCCCACGTGTTTTTTAGCATGAAACAATGGTATATTTGACAGTAAAATGTAATGCGTTGGCAATTTCTGTTTCGTAATCGTTATTTTTCGGTAATATTGAGCATGAAATATTTCGATATTTCGTTTTTTCTTAGTGTCCATTTTGGCCATCATTAATTATTTGGCTGATAAATCAACTAATTTCTGAACACCATAGAAAATAAACTGTCATTGCTGCTTGAGAGGGCGCTGGTGTGTAGTTGTTCTTAAGTAAATTCAGCAACGTTTAGGAAACGACCAACTGCTACCTACAGTTGCAGCAGAAACGTTGTAAAAACCCAAAAATGATTTACCAAATTGGTGTAAAACAGGGTTGTGACAACGTTGTGCTGACGTCGGCAACGCAACTTATGTTTGGTTGCACAACTTCTTTGAACACGTTGCCGCAACGTTGAATTGCTACTTGGGTACACTAATCATGGTGTATCAACGTGATAATTAGAAATTATATTTCCTAATTTTCGTGAACTATGGGCGTGGTTATGATGGTATATGTTCATAATTTCCTTTGTATTTTCTTTGGACGAGTGAATGGACAAAATAAAATCGCTAGTTCAGTAATTTATGAAAGGGTTGCAGTTTTCGGGTTTTTTGAATATTTCCTTTACCTTTTTTTCAACTTTTTTAGCCTTCGCTTCAAGAATTCTTTTCGACTAGTCCATAAGTCTTTGACATTTCAAATAATGCCTTGTTGAAGAGGACCGTTTGTATTTTTCAAGAGGCTGGTGTCTTCTCTTAGTAACTCAATCACATTCTCTGTCACATCAGAGAGATGTGGAATGCTTTTTAGTTTCAAAAGGTTGAAACTTCGATATAGAGTGTGACGCAGCTTCATTTATAGTTTGAAGAATATTATCATATTTGTTGTTAATGTCTGAAAATTCTCGTTCTATATTGTTTCGACGGATTTTGAATATAATTTCCAGTCTGACTTGGCGACGTTTAATTTTCTTCTTAGTTTTCTCTCTATGCTATTTCAGTCAAATACCTTTAATAAAACAAAATTATTTTCTATCTTGATTTTTCAGGCACGAAACAAGCCAGCTGACGGAAGCGGGCATATTGCACAGAAACAAGCCGGTCAGAGGACTCCAACACATGGCCCCAAGAATACTGGTCCCAAAACTCCATGTAAGCCCGGACAAAAACCAGTGGTACCCCAAAAAGGACAACCAATCAAGCAGGCACCGGCCAAAGTTGCCGCTGCATGTGTGACGAAAACAACCAAGAAAACCAAGAAGGGAAAACACCATCAACATGACCTCCTAGTAACGATCAATTTGGTGAGTTATGCCATAATAGTATTTCTAGGTCAATTAATTTATTTCCGACGCATCTATTGGTTTTGAAGATTTTACAATTCTACGTGAAAAAAATACGGAAATCACGGTGGTGTTTCCATGAGAAGTGGGGCACATTATGATAATTATGGATGACAATAATAAGCTAATGGACATAAATAAAGAGTTATGTTTTATTTACTCAAAAAGTGAAATGGCAACAAAATAGTTGAAGACAACATTCCAGAAACTGTTTTAACAAATTACCAAGTAAATGGTATATTTTTGAATTCTATAACGAATGATGAGCTTTTAATCCAATAAAAACAATAACTTTGCCCCGGATGAGACGATGAAACTGTGAGCAAAACCATCGACAACACCTCTTACATTGTTATCCTCCCTTATGCTGACGATGTAGTAATACTAGCCGACACGGAAATTGAATAATCCCGTAAATTAGGTATTCTCGAAAGGTATGGAGCTGAAAATAATTTAGAAATCAATACCTCGAAATCAAAAATTATGCGTTTCTCCGAATATGGTTTCAAAAGTTCTTATAACTACCGTTTTCTTTTAAACGGATCAGAGATCCAGATAGTGAACAATTACACTTATTTAGGGGTAACTTTAGTATTGTTGTCAGAACATTTTGTTTTTGCTTAGCAGTTTGGGATGTGGATTACAGTGAAGTTTTGGAAAGAGTCCAAGTCTACTTTTTTAAACGACTCCTTCTACCTCCCCTCAACAAACCAGATTTCCTAGTACGCTTAGAAACCGGTTCCACTCATTTGGAAATTCCGTTTTCAAACATGTACTCAACTGAACAATAAAATTGTTAACTGTGAACAGTGACAGATACCCCCGAAAATGTCTTCTTAGAATACTCAAACTGGGCGGCGACGATATTAGGTACAACTGGACCAGTATAGTTAAGCTCTGGTACGGGACTACTGATTGTCTGGAGATATTCAACGAACTGAATCCTCGGCTTTTAGTTAGAAACAAAAGTACATTACTCGAAAAATTCGCTTCCAAATTGCACAACGAATGCCCCAATAAACTGTCATTGTCTAGATATAGTATTTTTCAGCTGATCTTTACACCAAATTGCTCTCGTCAAAAGTATCCCACTTTCCGAATACCTATTCACGTCATCAAAAAATCACTGAGACTGGCATTGAAAGAAATGTATTAACCATTGATTTCAATGGAATTTGTACTATATGCAATATGTATCAGTGTCAAACCATGAACCATTTATTATTCGAATGTCCCATACTTTCTGTTGTTAGGCCCTTTTTTTTTAGCCAATTACGAATCTCTGATAAACTCTCTGCATATCAGTTATGACGATGCTAGAATACTTTCAAATTTTCTCACTGAAGTTTTTGAACTACGAGCCTTCGTTGTTAACGAGTGAGCAATTTATAGGTAACTGTTGATTGAAAAAAAAAATGCTTTCATGTCATTACTTTGTATGCAGTGTTTTTTGCTATTTTTTTTCTTTTGTGAGAATGTTTTTTTTTTATTGTTTGAAAATAATCCAAACTTCTTGTTATGAGATGCATATCTTTAGAAACAATAAATAAATTGAATTGAATTGAAATTGAACCATATTACATTACATTACATTATATCACCCTTAACACATATCACCAATCCCAGATCAGTGAAAGGGGTTAATTCCCTTTCTTCAAATCGAATGACTCCTCTGAACTAAGAAATTACAAACTGATAACAGTAATAAACAATTGGGAATATTTCTTGAAACATGAAACGAATAACTTTTGTAAAATTTAAGCCATTCATAATCTTGTTTAGAGCAAAACTTAACGCACAAGTTGAATTCCAAAATATATTTTTAATAGAAGATTTTCTTTTATGATGCCAAGTTTTTGGAGGACAATCTATATTGAAATATTTGCCTGTTGTTCTTCATGAAATTTCCCAAACTATATGAAATTGGTTCACATTTTATATGATTATTAAAATTTTTCATTCCACAACTCTATAATTTCCGAACAAAAATTCCTCACGTGCATGTCAACCGCATTATTTTAATATAAAAATACCATAACGTTCCTCCTTAGTCACAACATCTGTCCCACAGTATTTTTATTCGTCCAAAAATAGACAAGCCACAAAAATATCGGGAGACGTCGACTAATGACTCAAAAAGTTCGCAATTATTTCCAGATTCTGCAACGAAATAAGCAGCAATGAAACAATCGAGATCAAGACATCGAAAATTGTTTAATTTTTGCTAGATATTAGGCTAATTTCGCGGACATGTCGTTTGCCAACTCGAAAACAAATAAATAGAATCTTATATAAACCTTCAGTTGGCTGAATAAAATCGCGCAAAACGGACGAAATTCCGCCATCATTCTCGAAAAAAATAAATAAATTATAACATAAATAGTTACAAGGTGCAAGTCATAAAGTTTAGTTATTTAGTGAGGAACCCGGCTATTTAGTGTTGAAAGCTGGAACTGCGATAAAAATAGTTGGCTGTTTCTTTTGAATCCCTAGTGAGACAATCGAAAATAAAATCATGACCGAAACCGAGAGGTACGGGAGAGAATATACGAGATTGAGAAGACTGACTAGCAATTTGGACGTTCAGCAAAAAAGTGTGAGTACCTACTGACGTATACGAAAATATGTAATACCAAAGTAGCTGCATTTTTTATTTTAAATTTATATTGATGATATCAGACTACGATTGATCTCATCACCATTAATACAGTTGTTTGGACTATTAACACATAAACACGTTTTCACTATTGCGTTCTGGCATGGAAGTTAATGTCTTGCTGAAAATGGTGCTTTTTCGTTAATTTTTAGATCCCACAATAAGATAATTTATATTACTGAATGAATCGAGATCCCGACTTATAACTCAGACGTCTGACTTATAGTCCGGTTCACAAGTGATATTTTGTCAAAAAGCTGACCAGAACACCGAAAATGATGAATTTGGTCTCATTCGATTCGAAATGGCATCTAGAAAAAAATGTTGAACTGGAACTGCAGATATTCCATAAACTATTTGAGATATCCAAAATTTAAAAAAAGATCCCCAATAAGCAGGATTTTCCTCTCTGTACTGTACCGGAAATATTTATAATTTCAATATACAGGTAAAACTTGGGATTGAAGCGGGTAGTGATCCTTGCAGCGCGACGACCGAATTGGAAGTATGATTAAAAAAAATGTACAATTTGAATATGAATGTTAGAAATTAAAAAATATTGGTACTATCTAAATACATGAATAAACAAAAATCCATCAACAAAAAATGTTTACGCCAATTTTTTCAATCAACTATGCCTTTGTTGCTTGGTTAATTTTTACTTGTTGTTGTTAGCATAAAAACCCTGATTATTTAGAATAACTGAAAACCTAGATTTTTTTTACTTCATCGAGCTATTCGCGAAAGGATTTAAACTCCTTTGGAAAAATTAAGACATTTCGATTTTTCGCTTTTCTATTTGAAGGTATTGAAAAATGAAAATCGCAAATAATTAAGCAATCAGATTTTTTCAATCATCCTCATTATTCTGTTCCCTTATTGTGAAAAGCTACATAACAGAAATTTTGAAAAATGTAACTTCCATTGCTTAAATAATAGTTATAAACGAGAGCATTGTTAATAGAAATTTTGAAAATATTTCTTTAAGAATTTAATCCTTGATGAAAGTAATGATTCATGAGAAAAAAATCATTTCTGAAAGAAAATTATTGCTAAAAAAATGCAACGCACATACTAATTAACAATTCGTTTTTCTTGCTACATGTTTATTTATTGAGGAACCATTTCTCAACATGATTAATCACGTTCTTCATATAAAAAAAAAATAATTTAATAAACAAACCATTTGTTATAAACAAATGAATTTTTGCACTGTATTTTTTTTAAATACTAAAACAATACTAAAAAATAACGACAGTCGTCGCCGATCGATGTTTTTACCCTCTTTACTCCCATATACACCTACTACGTAGGCTAATTGTGGGAAATACCTGTCAGAAAACAACTACTCCCCTGGCTAATACCACGACGGGTATTGAATTATATCCAACAGATACTTGTGCAATGTACCTCATTGCAGAGGAAACAATTGCAAGCGCTTCCTGTAACCAAATGGCAAAATTTTGTTTTGATTCGGACAGGGGGACCACCTGCAGACTAGTTTTGAGGTTCTTGCCTCGTCATCAGTACAGGGTAGGTCACTACAGGCAGCTTTGAAGCCATCTGTTCCCTGTCTGAATCATCCCAAAATTCCGTCATTTGGTCAATCTGGTCTCGCGCTGATGAAGCGGGTGTAAGAATCTCCACCTAGTGGCGAGTAGATCAAGAAGCACTCCGATTCTCCGGGTTGAGAGATTCAGATATCCAATACTAAAAAAGCCATGTGCAATGTTGTATGGAATTTAAAAAAAAATGAAGAAAAAAAATTCCGTTCAGAAATGCACATGGTTGTTTTTATTATTTTTTAGTATTTAAAAAAATATAGCGTAAAAATTGTTTATAACAAATGGTTTGTTAAATATACAAATGAAAAGTATTTTTTTTTTTAAATAGTATGGAAGAACGTTATAAATCATGATAAAATAGTAATTTACGTAACAAGTCCGGAAAACTGTTTTCGGACGTGTTGCGTACACAATTTTTTCGGCAACCGTGTAGAAAAACAAATCGAGACACATTTATTTATTATATTTCTTGGTAGAAGAAAATTTCGAACATTTTAATTCATATTCGTATTAAATATTGATATTTGAACAAAAGATAGGTACCAGCAGAAACATTCTAATTCTTATTTATATTAATATTTATAGTAAAATTTGAGCATTTCCCGGACTAGTCCGGAAAGTACGTACTTTCCGGACTAGTCCGGAAAGTACGTACTTTCCGGACTAGACCGGGAAGTAAGTACTTGTCGTTGCCGAAAAAAAATGGGTCCCTAATATTAATATTTACCAACAAAAATTATTGTTGATTAGCAAGTGCGTTTTTAGCAATATTTTTTTTAAGAAACATTTTTTCTCTTATAAATCATTATTTTCATCAAGGATTAGATTGCCAAAGATTTTTTAAATCTTATTAGAAGGTTGAGTGTAAGAGTGTAAGAGCCCCGCTTCTTGACTTAACAGTTACAGAAGTGCGAACTCTGCCTTTTGCAACGATAGTATTGCACGAGGATCTACTCTATTATTAAGATTATTTATTATACTCATGTTCATTGGTATCCCACCCTATTTTTTTTTCATGTAATATGTATATCATGTACGTGTATCTTTCTGTTGCAATAAAATCATTTATTATTATTATTATTATTATTATTATTATTATTATTATTATTATTATTATTAGCAATGCATATGTTTATTACAGTTACTTAAACAATGGAAGTTAATTTTTTTTTAATCGTTGAGAACCATAATGAGGATGACTGGAAAAACATATTTATATGATCGCCTAATTTAAGATTCCTATTTTTCGATACCTTAGATTGTTAACAAAAATGTGAAAAATAGAAATTTCTTAATTTTTCCAACGGAGATCTTTTCTGAATGATTTCACGAATAGCTCTAATGAGTAAAAACAAAATCCAGGTTTTCAGTTTAGAAATAATCAGCGCTTTTATGTCAACTTTCAACAGGTAATAATTAACTAATTAACAAAAGCATAGTTATTAGAAAAATTGGGGTAAAAATTTGTTGTTGACGGATTATTGTTCATTTATGTGTTTAGATAGTATAAAAATATTTGTATTCCTTAATTTTTATATTTGATGTGTAATTTTTTTCATCATGCTTCTGAATCGGTCGATGCACGAGTAAGGACCACTCACCACGGTGTTCTAGGACAGCTTTTTGACAAAATATCACTTGTGTACCGGACTATAAGTCAGATGTCTGAGTCGGGATCTCAAGATCCCGAGTTAGAAGTCGGGATTGAAAAAAAGAGAAAGCCGTGGCTTCAAAATAATTTCCAATCTGTTCGAGTAACATACTATACTTTCTCCACAATTCAACCAACAGTTCAAGAAAAATAACCAACCATGGGATAACACAAACTATTCATTTACTAAAGAAAAATATGCATTAAACATAACAATATATTAAGAACTATTCCAAATTAAACCTTTTGTGGTAGTGGGTTTTACAATAGTCTTCTCAACTGCAATATTTTCAATTCCAGTCTCTTTCCATCATACCGGAAGTAGAAGGCAACTTCTTTATTGCAGATGGAATTTCATTAATTTTTTTTATATTCCAGTAGATTTTAGGCCCACTTTTTGTAATAATGACTACACCCAAATCTGTTAAATTTCGAAATGATATCTTTTTCTACTACCTTTCTAGAAAATATAATTTTTGATTCCTAAAGAGGAGGAGAAAATGGTACTTTTCCTTCCGCAGGAAAAAAATAGATATTTGTATGACTAGGAGGAAAGTGCCACTTTTTCTCGCGCAGAATATAGTTTACTGCCCGATGCAAAGCGGAAAGCAGTAAACATCCAAGGGAGGAAAAGGCACTTTACTCCCATGTAATACATATGATTTTTCCTCCTACCTACTTAATGAACCTTTTTTTGTAAATTTAAAACGCATTTAAACTGGTTTTGTCTAAAACGGACCTATACTTGCATGGTGGAAAGTATAGACAATACAGTCATGTCCATCTGAGAATCTGCGATGGTGCAATGGCTAGCGTCTTGGGCTTGTCAACGTGGTTTCAACACAGTTATGAACCTGCTTGACATGAAAAAAGCCTTCGACTCAGGATGGGTTGAAGGTCTCATCTCCAAAATGCTGTTGGCACGCATGCACTCATACTTGGTAAGGTTGGTAAACTCTAACCTTGTTGAAAGGACTTCTATGGTGCGGGTAAACAACACTTGCTCCACGGAATTCCCAATCGAAGCAAGTGTCGCGCAGGGTTCATGTTTATCTACATATGTATGATATTTCTCAGTGCAAGAGACGGGATATGGGCACGGCTGTGTATGCAAATGACACAGCCAGTTTCGCCCATTCCTTCTCGAGCGTCGCTGCCCAATATAGGATCAAGGTTCACTTGGCTGGGAAGATCATACCGAAGTTGAGGATCAATGACGAGGCTGTTGAGAACGTGAATCATGCGAGGTACCTGGGGGTACATCTGGACAAGCGTCTCAACTTCGGGCGTCATATAACCCTGGCTATCCGGAGGGCTGGAGCTGTGTTAAAACGCACCTACACTCTGATAGCCATAGGCTCCAAACTCTTGCAAGAGAATAAACTACTAATCTATAAGCAATTAATCAGAGCAACTATGACGTATATACGCTTGTCCGGTGTTCTGTAGCCTAAAGCCGATTCCTTTAGCGAGATTGGATAGGATGCAGAACAAAATACTCCGTATTATCACCGGTAGCAGACGATACCTTCGATTGAAAGGTCTTAGAGAGCTTGTAGGCGTCGACTCGATCCCGACAGTTATACATAACTTGTCCTATAAGTTCTATAAGTACAGGCTCGATAAAAGTCCTCTCACCACACATTACCAAACTCAGAGTGTATGATAATGAGCCCTGCAAGAACGGCGGGCTCATATATCATGCGCTTGATATCTTTCAAGAGAGAAGAGATGAACCTGTTCCATAGGGAACCAATCCGGTTTTTTGCTGCAGCCGTTTCAGGGGTTCAACATTGAAACAACCAGCCTCACAAACTGCAAAAAGCACTATCTGCATAGAATACCAATCAACAACACGCATACGCTTTGCGGAGGCGTGTATCATGCTTATCTACTACCGTGATATAATGAAATGTCCGGCCCAGCGTTTCCATCAGCGCGGGCGGACTATAGCGCCCTCTCGCGGGGGTGGTTATGTTCGCTTTGGCAAGGCGCTATTTTGCTCTTCTGATCGAGAGTAGAAGACTTGCTACTATTGTGCTCATCCTTCCGTCCTTCCCCTGACCCCCTGGGTTATGAAGACTGAGAAAAGGTGAAATGATATGTCATTATTCATGAATTGTCCGAATGTGAAAATATATAATAAAAATCTTTTTAGTTAGTTAGTTAGTTAGTATTGGGCTTGTAATCCGAAGGTCCCGGGTTCAGAGCCTGGCAATTGCAACTTTTATTTTTTTAAGAACGTTATTTAAATTTTTTCTTGTTAGTGATTTATATTATTGGTCATTTAGATAGCTTATACATTTCGTATTGCTATTGAGTGATTTTCTCATAAGTAATGTTATATGCCTTTGAATGAAGTGTCGATCATTTTTTTTTTCTAAGAGCTGCGCTTGTAGAATTTTTTGAGCAAAAAGTGTCACTGTCGTTCTCCAAAGCTTAATCTTTTTTTCGAGCGACAATCTATCAATTTGCGCTCTAAATGCACAAATAGCTATTAAAGGAATAAAGTAGAAGAACATTCATGTTTGATTTTTACCAAAATACAAGATATAAAAGATGTTCTAGAAATTACGGAAACAATTTATTTCAATAGATTCACAAGTTTCATCGTTTACAACTTACTTGAAATGAGGAGGAGGAAAAGTATGAGTTTCCTCCCGGGTTTGAGGCAGGAAAGTGTGTACTTTCTATAGGGGTAGGAGGAAAACATTTTTTCTTTCTGAGAACAATAATTTTGGATACTTGATGTCTATATTTTGCCTCTTCTATGAGATTTTTGGCAGGTCATCTTCGCTGAAACTCATTTTCAAAACTTAGACGAAATTTAAAAGGGTAAACAACGTAACAGCTTATGACAACTGTTATGTTTGTATTACCAAAAATCGTATAGCAACAAATCGTTGTTAACAATATACGACGACGTAGTAGTTACTTGATGTTTTGTCATATATGGCCGCATATAGTTCCACAACTTTCTACAGTTGTTCTTATAAGTATGCACGCATAATAATTTTTAGGAAGTTATAAAAATTACGACCTTAAAGGTAGTAGAAAAAACTATATACAAATACCTCAGGAGGAAAATGCTTAATTCTTTATTAAAGCCCTCCGCTTCGCGTCAGGCATCAAACTATCCGCGGGAGAAAAATTATTTTCCTCACTTACTATGTAAATAGCTATTTTTCCAAAAAATTAGATATCTACTACAGCACTACTCCGCAAAAATCATAACTCATAGACAGTAAGACTTTGGTATGTGAAATTTCACAGAATCACACCTGAACCATCAAGTCATGAACAGGTCCAATGAATTTTCAAAATAATTCACAGGGTGGTCAAACTTTTCACCTAGAACATAACATTGAGAAAACTGACGAAACACGATTTTTTCAAATGGAAACTATTCTATATTTTGGGATGCTAAGAAAAAAAGATATCAAATTCATGAAGAACCCCCTTTACCTAAAATAAAGCTCTGGCAAGATATATGCGATTTTGAGAAATATTTAAAATATTTGAAAGAATGCTTCAAAAACAAATAGTTGGCTGCTTCCTTTGAATCTCTAGTGAGACAATCGAAAATGAAGTCATTACAGGAACTGAAAGAGTATTCGAGGTTGAGGAGACTGACTACCAACTTGGATGTTCATCAAAATAGTGTAAATACTCACTTACTAGGGAATACGAAAGTATGTAATACTCAAGTAAGAGACATCCTTCTAGGACTCTGCATGGAAATTCATTAGATGTAATTCATCGCTCCCTTGACAAGCTTATTGTGAACAATGCAATGCAGATTTCTTTAATTTGTATTAGTGGTTAAATTAATCACGCAAGTTCTGGTTATAGCTTTGGTTGAGGGGCTGGAGTTCAGATGGCGCCCGTGGTTTAGTGAACGCTAGGCTGCGGGCGGTGTCTCAGCTTCTGCTTTTACATGGAGATTTTGTTGAATCGTTTGTTGCAGACATTAGTTATTGTCTGCAGAGACCTACCCTATACTGATGAGGACAAGAACCCAGAAATCAATCTTTAGATGGTTCAAATGTTTCAATGAACATTTCCATGCAACTAGCAATTGCGGCGACATCCTTGTAGGACTCTGCATGGAAATTCATTAGATGTAATTCAACGTTCGTCGTGGTATTAGCCAGGAAAGTAGTTGTTTTCTGATGGATTTTCGACCCAATTATTCCTATTGTATAGGATTATGGCAATAAGCGTGGTCCTGGTATTGCAGATTGCAGGACATTTTGTTTATCTCTTGACAAGCTTATTGTGAACAATGCAATGCAGATTTCTTTAATTTAATACTCAAGTAGTTGCATTTTAAAATACTAATGATATCAGAATACTATGTTGATGTCTATCTGAAAATGGCTGCCAATTTTCAAACCCTACAATTATTGATGGAATAATACTCCGATAGTCAGAAAAAAGTAGAGAAACCTTTGAAGTGCGGAGAGAGATCACGAGGGACAATAAAAAC
The DNA here is from genome assembly GCA_958298965.1 of Chrysolina haemoptera. Taxonomy (NCBI): domain Eukaryota; kingdom Metazoa; phylum Arthropoda; class Insecta; order Coleoptera; family Chrysomelidae; genus Chrysolina; species Chrysolina haemoptera. The sequence goes on along the minus strand of OY282599.1, from coordinate 20,131,035 downwards.
AGAAAAAGGATAGACTAGGGTACGCAAAAGTAAACATGTGAAGGCCGATTCAGATACATGGGTACCCAACCAGAGTTTTTGACTCCGCATGATGAAATTCTCCAGTATCAATGAAATTATTACTTCTGAACCAATGAATATATGACTTTGTGATAGAAACGCAAGTGAAAGGAAAGTATGTGAACTGTCTTGCAGTTTATAGGCACAAGGGTAAAATACAGGGTGGGTCACGGTCGATGGTACCTTAGACGTCTACGGAGAACACACATAGGATCATTCTGAAAATTTGGTTTCTCAAGTAGTTGCTCTTGGTCTATCGATCTAAAATATTTTCAGCAATGCAGCGTTGCCGCTTATACCAGAAAGTAGCAGCATCTTTTTTATTTCAAATTGATCACCCTGTATATTACCGCATTTTTGAACTTGTCATTTCTTTCTGATTATTTCTGCTTCATACTCCCCTATACCTATCTCTAACAGTTTTTGAGATATTGGTTATTTTCCATATTTTTTATCCAAAACATAGCTCGAATTGAATGTTTATTTCTGCGGTATTTGGATTCTTAGGAAGTTGCAATTTTGTGTTTAGTTCATCAAGATCATGTACATTGATTCTGTATAGAGAAGTTTGTTCTGCGTTATACAGGGTCGTTCAAAATTCATGATCTTACTGCTAGATACGAAAAGGGTTGAAAGTGAGTTTTTTTAAATGGAACATCCTGTATATTATGAAATATCCTGAAAGATGACTAAATTTCCTTCGAATTGATATATCATGTTCCTATACCTAAATAGCCAGAATTCCAAGAAAATAGCAATTTTCACTTGTAATCTCCCAAGTGCTTGAATTATTGCCGGAAATTTTTCGAGTACATGAATTTTCTTTGAAAATATACATTGAAAATTCATGTTCGAGATAAATTTACGGCAATTAATTCAAGCACGAGGGGGATTTTGAACGACCCTGTATAACGCAGAACAAACTTCTCTATACAGAATCAATGTACATGATCTTGATGAACTAAACACAAAATTGCAACTTCCTAAGAATCCAAATACCGCAGAAATAAACATTCAATTCGAGCTATGTTTTGGATAAAAAATATGGAATATACCCAATATCTCAAAAACCGTTAGAGATAGGTATAGGGGAGCACGAGGCAGAAATAATCAGAAAGGAATGACAAGTTCAAAAATGAGGTTATTTGAAATAACAAAGATGCTGCTACTTTCTGGTATAAGCGGCAACGCTGCATTGCTGAAAATATTTTAGATCGATAGACCAAGAGCAACTACTTGAGAAACCGAATTTTCAGAATGATCCTATTTCCCGTTCTTCATAAACGTCTAAGGTTCCATCGACCGTGACCCACCCTGTATATTTGCTTATAAATTGCACGTGCTTGGAAAAACCGTTTTTATTCAGAACACGTTGTAATTCAGAATGTATTCGGATTCTTTGAATTTTCTTCTATACCAGTGCTCTTCTTTATGGATAACTTTGGCTTCAGTTTGGATATCATGTTGAGACGTCCAAGCATGATCTGCTATTTCTATTAATATTTTCCTTGTGTTCAGCTAGTCTGATATTCTATTGCTGATCATTATACCTCTGCAGGAATACACTAACAATATTGAATAGAATGAGGCTGAAGTTATCCATAAAAAAGAGCACTTATGTAGACGAAAATTCAAATAGTCTGCATTCATTCTTGATAAATACGTGTTCAGTCAACCAAGCATAGAGATTTGTAATGTGTAGAGAATCTGAGTGGTGACTTAGATCTTCTTTCAGAAAATGGAAGTCCAGAAAAATATTACTCAAAGTTTGCCGCTTGTTAAGGGTTGACAGCTCTCGAACAGTTTCTGCTCACCTTATTGAGTAAGGAAAAACAGTGGAAACTACCCAAACACCAAAATTAGCCTGTGGTAGAAGTCCATAGTGTCTCGAAGTGGAGTGGTATAGATTTGAAATGCAGTAAAACTCAAAGTCATCTCCACAATTTAATATAACAACCAGATGTTGTATTGGTAGAACTATCAAAAAATATTGATCAGTTCAATTGTATCGTAGTAGTACATGTTTCGAACCTATATAGGTCCATCATCAGCTAAGTATAAATTCTACAACAAAAGAAGAACAGTGTAACTATCAGTAATGTAACACAGTATAATATTACTTACATGGAGAGAAAATTGTTAAATTGAAACTTTAATAAATTAAATTGGAAATGTGTCACCACATGTTCCCACTAGGGGTTATGTGAGCACAGAAAACATGTGGAGGAGGAGGCTTGAAACCTCTACCCCATTTTTGGAGCGGGAAACATTAATAAGGGAGGCTATGAGCCTTTATCCCTAAAACTTTTGTAATTATTGACAATTAACATCTAAATCAAATTGACTGAGCACATCAACGACTGAAAAGAGAATGACATTTATGATTGAGAAACAATAATGGTTTTCCTTCTTATCTAATCGATAGAATCTTCAACAAACATAGATGTAAATCTCTTAACCGTAGTTTAATTCCCATTAATAACTCCAATAATTATTGTTCTATTCCTTATTTAGGCAAAGTTTCATTGGACATTTCTAATATTTTTAGAAGGTTTAGCATTCTAAAGATAAAGTACCCCTTTCCCATAAATCAGGTGTATAGAATTTCTTGTTCTCAACCAAATTGTTCTGCTCAATATGTTGGACAAAGTGGTAGGAAAATTAAAACAAGAGTCCTTGAACATGTTAAACTAATTGAGAGTTCTAGAAACCCCCACATAGATGACTATAACACTAAAAGTTCTTTTGCTAATCATATTCTTAATTACAATCACAAATTTGATATTAATAATGATCTAGATGTTTTACATGTTTGTCAAAAAGGTACCTTACTCAACTTTCTCGAAATTTTCGAAATCAATTCCGCTATCAATAATCCTAACGTTATTTCCCTCAATGAACAAGTACAGTTCGACTGCAAAAAGTTTTTTAACTCACTTAACTTTCTTTAAATATTTTCCTACCTTGATATTCTACAAGATACGTTGTCCATTAATCATTATTATATTTATCGTTTGAACTCACTTTAGTTGATCTGTCTACTTGTGTTGTGTTGCGTCTGTCTTCGTTCTATGAATAGGCGACAGATGTCTCACTTCATGGAGTGGATGGATCCATTTGTGTTGTTCGTACGTATCTATAACTTTCTCATATTGTTTCGTATTTAAGTTTCATTGTTATAAATAAATTATAAGTTTGGATAGTTGACATGAGATCTTTCTGCCTAGAATACCAGTTACGGTGATGGATTTGTTTCGTCTCCGTCTGTGTTCTGTGTGTTTGGTTCTCATGTCATTGTTCCATGTCAATTTTGTCATTTAGTTGTCTTGACAGCAGATCCCTTCTTCTCAATCATAAATGTCATTCTCTCTTCAGTCGTTGATGTGCTCAGTCAATTTGATTTCGATGTTAATTGTCAATAATTACAAAAGTTTTAGGGATAAAGGCTCAGAGCCTCCCTTATTAATGTTTCCCGCTCCAAAAATGGGGTAGAGGTTTCAAGCCTCCTCCTTTTTTGAAATGTTTTAATAATTTAATTTTTAATTTTTCTTCAATAAAACACATGTTTTCTGTGCTCACATAACCCCTAGTGGGAACATGTGGTGACACATTTCCAATTTAATTTATTAAAGTTTCAATTCAACAATTTTCTCTCCATGTAAGTAAAATTATACTGTGTTACATTACTGATAGTTACACTGTTCTTCTTTTGTTGTAGAATTTATACTTAGCTGATGATGAACCTATATAGGTTCGAAACATGTACTACTACGATACAATTGAACTGATCAATATTTGTTGATAGTTCTACCAATACAACATCTGGTTGTTATATTAAATTGTGGAGATGACTTTGAGTTTTACTGCATCTTAAACCAAAATTACGTTAATACAGCTCAACGAGCGTAAAATGCATTTGACGTAGTTTTAATGTTTATATAGTATGAATTTTTTTTGAAAATTGGGACTTACGCACATATTTTCCGTCTATCTTAAATATTTATCTCCCGTCACAATTATACTGAAACAAATTTTGAGAGCATTACGGATGCTGTGATGATACCAACGATATATTTGATTATTTTTTCAACTACTTACCAAAATAATGATATTTACATTTGTCATCTCATCAAATTTGTTTTCTTTTTTCTTCTGACAGGAATTTGAAGCTTTGGTTCGTTGGCTGTCTGTAGTTATTTCGGGATATTCAATTTGTATACAAACATAATCTTGGTGCCATCGTGCCTAATAAACCTTATAATAAGCTATTCATAATGAGTTATTTTTGAGTATTCGTATCGCGGCTGCGGCGTGGTGATGTCAGGGTCAAAATATTCACCTAAATAACTGAGCAATTGTATCTTATTTGTACAGTGTCTTCCAGAAATGAAGCTGCCTATGAATATATGCCAACAGCGCTTTAGTTGGAAGTGAATGAATTTGAGCTTATTGTAGAGAATTTTATGTGCACAAAACAGGCGCGTTCGGAATATTTGTTTTGGCACAATGGCAATTTGAATTTTCTTATGAACTATCATCAGCTCATTCAGTTATTCACAACAAATTGGAAATTAACAGCTGCATGTCTAAAGCATAACATAATTCAACTTCGGACTTCGGAGGAGATTAAAAATAATCATACAGTGTGACCCATTTAAAATGGAAGCACCCTTATAAAACTTACATTTTTTAACCGATTGGAATGATTTTTGTTTCTTTAGGTAGACATCCAAGAAGTCTACTAGGACACCAAATTCCATGAGTAAATCCCCATTTCCAGTGCCAACTAATTTTATTTTTCAAGGTAAAAAATCTAGAAAAATTACTAACGATTTTTTCAGAAAAAATCTGATTACTTACACCACTCGATTCGCGACATTTTCAAATGGGTCATATGTGAATTGCGTTGAAATGCGCCAATGAATAAAAAAGTTGTAGGGGAATGAAATTTGAAAAATATGCCTTTTAATTAACCCACCAATTCAATTTCAGAACTTTAATCAAAACGTCGACTACACCACTGTATTGAGGGTGCCTTGAAATATCACTGACTATAATTTCATTGAAATCTGTTTTGATAAATAAAAATTATGAGATAAAATGACATTTTCCTGAAAATACATTAATATATTTTTCAAATTTCATTATCTTATAATTTTTTTATTTATTAACAGATTTCGATGAAATTTTGACTAGTGATATATCGAAACCTCCTTAATACAGTGGTGTTTTCCGAATTTTGATAAAAGTTCTGAAATTGAATTTGTGGGTTGATTAAATGGCATATTTTTCAAATTTCATTTCCGTATAACTTTTTATTGATTGACGCATTTCAACGTATTTGAAATTTTTTAGATTTTTGACCTTGAAAAATAAGATTAGTTGGCTCTGGAAATGGAGATTTAATCATGAAATTTGGTGCCCTGGTAGACTTTTTGAATGTCTACCTAACGAAAAAAAAATCATTACAATCGGTTGAAAAATGTAATAAGGGTGTCATAAGGGTGTTTCCATCTCAAATGGGTCACACTGTATATATATTTTGTTTCCAAAGCAGGCTCATCGATTTTAGTGTATGTAGTATTCCGAAAAACCAAGTATGTACGTCGTAACTTTGGTGCCTGTTGATATAAAAAGTAGCCATAGAACGCATAGGTATACAATTTTGGACTTTCATTGAAATATCACCACTCAATAAAATAACAGAAAATCGAAGAATTTAACCGACGAAATTTTGAAATATAGGGTGATTTCAATAAAAAACATTTTTCGGCATTTTATTCACCCGGTAGATTCCTTTAAATTGATATAGATTCAATTCAATCACATTCGCATTCGAAATATACAGGATTACTCAAAAATACTGAAAAATTTGTGGTTAAAAAAATTAATCTCCCAGGATTAGTTTGGAAGTCGTAAATTATTTTCGATTAAGGTTTGTTCATGATACATGTTTACTGAAATATAATATTCCTTATAAATGGTGTTTATCGACTAAGCTTATTTTTATTTGAAGATTACCCTGTATATAATTGAAAAACATGTCTTATTCAATGACCAAAATATTGTTTCTGATAATATGATTTGACCGGAAGATAAAAAAATTAATAAATCTTTTAATTGCGTAAAAAATAATTAAATAAAAATAGCCATTTTCACCTTCAACTCCCAATATTTCGAAAATTAGTTATATAATCGTCTTGGGCCAATGGACACTTCTGATTAAAATGTTTGGTCTATTTTAACCAGAACGAACTAACCTTTTGTGGATACTGGTGCGCAAGAAAATTGAACAAATACTTTCTCTTCAACCAGACGAAAATAACCTTATAGACCGTTAGATAATGATACATTTTGCTGACTCATTTTCTCTCTTCTGGGATTTTAATTACTGAAAATTATGTTAGTTCTGGGTTCAAATAAAAAAAATGCGGTCGGAAGTGTGCTAGGCATATGAAAAAAAATTTTACAAAATTTTCCGGCCGGAAAATTTGGATAAACAGCTCACCGGCTTATGGGATTTTTTTCTTAGTGGAATATTGTGAAAACAATAATGGCCTCAAAATATTTAGCGATATTGGTACAATATTACTTTTTATGTTGAAAAGGGGAACATTCTCAATGAAATTTGAAAAATCTGATTTATTTGTAATATCTAACAGAAAACAACTACTTCCCCGGCACAAGCCACGCTGGACATTGAACTACATCAACAATAAGACAATTTCACAAATGCACCTATGAAAAAAATTGCTATAGAGAACCAAGTAGCTTTGGATCCAATTATATATTAAATTCAGTTCATAGAAAATTGCAAAACAGATCCATGCCACTCGGGTTCTCTGTTGCAAAACTTTTTTGAATATTCTTTTATGTTTTTATGTTTCAATATAGATCTATTGTTCGTAAGGCGGTGCTTGGGGTGCTGATATCTGGTTCTTTGTTGCAAATCAATGGATATATAAAATTAGGTTTGCCTGGAATTAATATTTCATATTTTTACAAATTGCTAGTTGGTTCCTTATTGCATAACTGGGTCCAAATGTTTTTCCTATGTTCCAAACATTATAGACTACTCTGTATATTACCATCAAGAAATATTCAGCTGTACAGGGTGACCCAGGGTGGAACCGCTAAACGTTCAGTATCAGTTTTTCAGGTGGATGTTTTCAAGATACAGGATGTCAAAGTTTTTAGAGAAGTTGCTTTCTTTTTATTCAAAAACGTTCAAATGAGCCATTCATTACCAGAGATGAGTATGCCAAGATGTGTCAAAATCAGACAAAAGTATTTTGAGTAATGAATCAAGAACTAATTGAAAACAAAATTGTTACCCTTTATCTTGAACACGAAACAAGTTGGTGGGAACAAAAATCACGATGTATATTCAGTATTACTGATATACAACGGATATTTCTATAATTTATAAACTAGATTATAAATCAAGTGTTTCATAATATCAGATTTCTATGAGTAAGACCTAACTAAGTCGAATGAATATCACTTCACTCTCTTCACTGTACAAGTAATATTTCAAAGCATCCAATGGTATTGGTAAACGGTTGAAATATTCCTGGAAAAAAACGGAAAAAAAACGAAAAAAAAAAAGGAAAAAAACCCAACGAACAATATTAAAATTTCCATGCACTCAAATGTCTACGTAAGGTTAGTTCGTTCTGGTTAGATCAGACTAAATAATCAGTCCTCGCAAAATTTATGCGTTCAATGCCCATGCACTTGAACGTCTACCTAAGGTTAGTTCGTTTTGGTTAGATCACACTAAATAATTACTCTTTGCAAAATGTATGTATTAAATTTCCACGCACTGAAATGTCTATGTAAGGTTAGTTCGTTCTAGTTAGATCAGACTAAATGATTACTCCTACTTTTTCCGGCGTTTTTTTTCAGGGAATTTTTTTTCGGGGTATATTTTCCGGCTTTTTTTCCCGAGGTTCATGGTATCAATCTATGTTTCTATAATTTGCAGACAGAATATGGGCTTTCAGAAGACCAAGTGGCAGAGTTCAAGGAAGCCTTCATGCTCTTCGACAAAGACGAAGATGGAACCATAACCATGGCTGAGCTGGGGGTAGTAATGCGATCCCTTGGACAGAGACCAACTGAGACTGAACTACGTGATATGGTGAATGAAGTCGATCAAGATGGCAACGGGACCATAGAGTTCAACGAATTCCTTCAGATGATGTCGAAGAAAATGAAGGACGCCGATGGAGAAGAGGAACTTCGAGAAGCGTTCAGGTAAACATTTTCCTTCTCACATTTTATGAAAAAAAGTTTATATAAACGTGTGTCCTAACTTGCTTCGTTCCCGAGTAACAGGGTGTCAAAAGTTTAATGAAAAATCTGTTTTTCATGAATTACTTAAAACACTCAAACTCAAACAAGAGTCTTATTTTCAGGAAATTATATTTTGAATTTTAGTTCAAGTGGCGTCGCAGTTGATACCCTTTTACATAGAAACGGAGCAAGTTAGGACATACGTTTGTCTGAACTTATATTCTCAAAATGTGACAAGAAATCACCTCCTGGAATTAATGACATCATTCAAGATACACCCTGTATACGGGGTGCCCGTATTTCGAGCTCCACCATGGGGATCTCAGTTATTATAAGAGATACGAGGTCGGATAAATTAGAGCAAAGTTGCGCATTTTCATGCTGAACAATTATCTGAAAGAAAATTTGATGTGTAATTTTTAGTTTTCGAATTATTGGAAAAAAACGTAAATTTGTAATTTTCGTTTTTATTTTTTCAAGCGAAAACCAAAAGATCTAGACGTTTTTAACTAGGACGTCCTTAAGGCACTTTTTTACAAGGAATCTAAATCTGTTGTCGTATTTTCGAAGGCATTCTTGATGCCAGAGTTACAACACTCAAATTTGGTTTTTCTTATGAGCGCTATATTGGATTTTTGCATTTTTGAAAAGTATTTTTTTCCTGATTACAATAATGTATCACACAGTATAATCGAATCTCACATCCTGATCAAAATTAGGAAAAAGTTGTTTTTGCGAAGAGTGCTTTGAAAAGAATGCCAACACTTTTGTTTCGTCGTCGAGTTCTTTTGGTTTTCGCTTGAAAAAATAAAAACGAAAATTACAAATTTCCGTTTTTTTCCAATAATTCGAAAACTACAATTTACACATCAAATTTTCCCCGGTAGATGACAGTATTCATAAAAAATCAATAATAGGAATCCAAACTCCCACATAATAAAACGAAATCGAGTTAATTTTTTATGAAGAATCTCTTTAGAGAGGGACTACACCATTTTTTTGAGTCAGACTAGGAATAGCCCGATGCTAAATCTGCCTATCTGAAGAGGCGGCTGAAAAAATAAAAATTGGTTGTAGATGTCTCCACCATTGTCCGATTTCCATATCCATATCAACTCTACGTGCTATGTGTTTTTCTACAAGAAAATACTTTGCAATGCTTCCTGTAACAACTAGCAAATGCCAATCAAAAACAGGTTACTATCTGCATACTAGTATCACGGATCTGCCGATCATCAGTGCAAACCCAGTCAGAACGGAGAGCCACTGTTCTCATCCGACAATCTGCAATTGAATACCATTTGCTATATGCTAAGTTTTCCCACGATAACTCCAGTATCATTAGGAGAGTGTGACACAGCAATCTAAGATATCGTATCCTATGAAGCCGATGAATATTTCGAATATTTGACATGTGGAATTGGAAAGGAAAACACGTGTGACGTGCAATGAATTGTATCATCAAAAAAACCTTCGAAATCGAAACATAGCGGCATCTATTGGATGGTTATCCAACTTAGACGACAAAACATGTTGAAGTGTTGGAATGAGTTGACTTACCCCCATCTATTAGGATATTAGGAACTCAAGGAATTTACTGACATCTTATGCTGTTGCCACATCCACTTCGGCTGAACTTTGGTTTACTGGAAATCTGATATGGAAAAAACAATTGAACGTCACGATTGTGGGCCCTCACCCAATTGTAACGGCACCATTTTTGTTTTGCAGAAATGCGCTGTTGCCAAGTTGACCTCTTCGGATTACTGGAAATCTGATATAAAAAAAACAATTGAACGTCGCCATTGTGGACCCCCAACTAATTCTAGTGGTACTATTTTTGTTTTGCAGAAATGCGCTGTTGCCAAGTTTGACTGACTTGCAAGCTAGGTTAGCTTGCTCAGATTAGGTTTGTGTGTCAATTGCGAACGAAAAACTAATTCATGCATTCTCGACTGACTCGCAAGCTAGGTTAGCTTGCTCAGGTTAGGTTTGTGTGTCAATTGCGAGCGAAAAACGATTTCATGCATTGCTCAGGTTAGGTTTGTGTGTCAATCGCGAGCGAAAAACGATTTCATGAATTCTCGACTGACTCGCAAGCTAGGTTAGCTTGCTCAGGTTAGGTTTGTGTGCCAATTGCGAGCGAAAAACGATTTCATGCATTCTCGACTGACTCGCAAGCTAGGTTAGCTTGCTCAGGTTAGGTTTGTGTGTCAATCGCGAGCGAAAAACGATTTCATAAATTCTCGACTGACTCGCAAGCTGGGTTAGCTTGTTCAGGTTAGATTTGTGTGTCAATTGCGAGCAAAAAACGATTTCATGAATTCTCGACTGACCCGCAAGCTAGGTTAGCTTGCTCAGATTAGGTTTGTGTGTCAATTGCGAACGAAAAACTAATTCATGCATTCTCGACTGACTCGCAAGCTAGGTAAGCTTGCTCAGGTTAGGTTTGTGTGTCAATTGCGAGCGAAAAACGATTTCATGCATTCTCGACTGACTCGCAAGCTAGGTTAGCTTGCTCAGGTTAGGTTTGTGTGTCAATCGCGAGCGAAAAACGATTTCATGAATTCTCGACTGACTCGCAAGCTAGGTTAGCTTGCTCAGGTTAGGTTTGTGTGTCAATTGCGAGCGAAAAACGATTTCGTGCATTCTCGACTGACTCGCAAGCTAGGTTAGCTTGCTCAGATTAAGTTTGTGTGTCAATTGCGAGCGAAAAACGATTTCATGAATTCTCGACTGACTCGCAAGCTAGGTTAGGTTTGTGTGTCAATCGCGAGCGAAAAACGATTTCATGCATTCTCGACTGACTCGCATTTGATTGAATAGAATATTGCCCACTTATCCATATCAATACAAATTTCCAGGTTGCTAGTAATCCGAATTGACTAACCTGGCAACAGCGCATTTCCGCAAAAACAAAATAGTACCATTAGAATTAGTTGAGGGTCCACAATCGCGACGTTCAATTGTTTTTTTCATATCAGATTTCCACATCTCCAAAGTGTCCAAAACTTGGCAACAGCGCATTTCCGCAAAACAAAAATAGTACCACTAGAATTAGTTGAGGGTCCACAATGGCGACGTTCAATTGTTTTTTTCATATCAGATTTCCAGTAATCCGAAGAGGTCAACTTGGTAACAGCGCATTTCCGCAAAACAAAAATGGTACCATATGAATCGCCTAATGCCACAGAATCGCGATGTTCAATTTTTTCAGTACAACAGATTTCCAGTAAACTAAATTTTTACCTCCACTTCTTATACGCTGACTTTGTTCAAAGTTCTTCCTACTGCCGCATAATCGTGATAAGTTTCCCGTGCTGATTTCATTTCTTGGATTCCTGTATTCTACGATTCTTTCTTCAACTCCATGAACTTTTTTTTCATTTGCTTTCATCCTCATTTCATCTACATATTTTTCTGTTCGTTCAGCGTTTATTAAATTTGGTTCTCCAATAATCGATTTCTGTCATCGACACCGCTGACAATCCCATCTTTCAGCAATCTGTCTTTGAATAATCCGAATTCACAATTGCCAGCTAGTTTTTTCAGATCACCTAAAAAATCTTCAAAAGCTTCTCCAACATGTTGATTCCTTTTGTTGAATTCATGTGTTTCAACACTAATATCCGATTTTGGGATGAAGTAATTATTTAACCTCCTTATTATCTTTTCTGGATCTTTTTTGTTATCATCTGTCAGATCCAGTGTTTCAACAACATAATTTTTTCAATTTTCATGGAGAATATTCCCCTTTTCAACATCAGAAACTTCTTCACACAATCAATGCAACAAAACTGCAGCTCTTTTCTGTTGTATCAAGTAGCGATTGCATATGTCTTAAAACTATTTTCGAGTCTTTTCTAATTGACTCGTTTGTCACCTCCCATACTCATAGATTTGGGCTACTTGAGATTGTTCATCACCAAGTTTTCCACCTGTGGACTGTCTGAAGTTGTTTTTTTTTAGCTACGACATGTTAGATTATTGAAAGGATATACAGGGTGTATCTTGTAGATTATAGGGGTGTCGTACAGGCTGTGCACTGTGCAGCCTCACAAGCACTTCGACTTATGAGTTCTTTTGTGCGTAGGGTGTATCTTAAATTATGTCATTAATTTCAGGAAGTGATTCTTTGTCACATTTTAAGAATATAAGTTCATATAAACGTATGTCCTAACTTATTTTGTTTCTGTGTAACGGGGTATCAACTGCGACGCCACTGGAATTAAAATTCAAAATATATTTTCATGGAACGAGGCAAGTTAGGACACACGTTTATATGAACTTTATTTCATAAAATGTGACGAGGAATCACCACCTGGAATTAATTACATAATTTAAGATACACCCTGTATATTTAAACATAATTAGTTTATTCAGTGTTCTGACATAACTACATTATACAGTGAGCACGTAAAGGTTGAAATAAATTCGTTAAAAGCTTGATATGGCCCTTGGGGAAAGAAGCTCAGACAGGGTGATTTTCTTTTTGGGATGTGCATTTTTTGGTATACTCATACTCTTGATGACGTCATCACTGTTCGAATTATGACATCATTATAATTTTTTTTAATAAAAAACAACCCATATTTCTGTGTATGGATGTCATATTTTTTCTCATGTTATACGTATAACAAATCATCAAAAATATGAGTAAACCAGAAAAGGTACAACTGACAAAGAAAATTGACCAATGGCCATAACAAGCTTTTAACGAATTTGTTCCAACCTTTACGTGCTCACGGTATCCATTGACTGAATGTCACATCCATCGTCCTGATCACTAAACATATACAGCTTGGTGAATTCATAAAGGAATATCGATAAACGTATGAGCTGCGCGAATTAGAATGAGAAAGTATTCGGACGATAAAGAAGGTAGTATAAATTGTACATTCAGTTAGAATATTTACTGAGTTCTTCTGCTACCGCCAGAGCCGTAACTAGGCGGATGGCGCCCGTGGCGAATATGTAGGTTTGCGCCCCCTAACAATAGTAAAACCTCAGATAGCTAATATTATTCAGATCCAAAGTCATTTTGGCGTCCCCTGCGGGCTAGCCGAAAGTCATTGTGGAGCCCCCTGCGGGCTGGCGCCCGCTGCCAAAGCCTCCCTTGCCCCGCCCTTGTTACGTCCCTGGCTACCGCGTATCTATAGGCGTGCCGATTTCATATCCCTTTGTCGAACTGTTTATAGTGTTAACCCTATAACAATTACGAATTGGGGATGAAGCTTTATTCCTTTCTAATCATAACATGATGTAATAATAAATATTATTGTTGAGTCACATTTCTCTCTCTCTCTAATCATTTATTGCCCTTTTCTGCTACCTGTACGGTGCAATATGGACATGCTCCGTTGCGAGAAATCCGTTCGCCATCCGGGCTTTAACCGGCGTAGACAACGAAGCTGTATCGGGGGGATGCAGTTGTCTTGCTCTAGGCAATGCTACATCCCTATTTTCAATTGGTATGGCACGTCAAAGACGGCGGACATTCGTCACAAACATATATCTCATTCATACTAGTGTTCTGGCTAGGCTTTGTTACTAACTCCATACGCCACCTTAGGAGCAGCATTGTTAATTATTAACGCAACAGTGAATCGTGGAGGATTATCCCCAGCCAGCAACAAGATTCACATTTCCTTCATCAGATCATTTTCGGAAAGGTAAAATCTTATTTATGTGAAGTTAGGCACACTTTTCTGGCCACAGTTTCTGACCTTGAGTATATCTTGGGTGGAATTGAGGAGTGAACGTTTGTGGTGTTGCCACATCTGAGTATTATTTTTACAGATATGTTCATTCTCAGTTTTTTGGAAAATTTTGCAGCTAGAGAGACGGACAGCATTATTATTCAAGGAATTATTGAAATGTTCATGGAAAAAATTATGCAACTGTTCGAAAAATTCCGACTAGAATAAGAACCAAAAATACTATGCAGAAGAGGACAGGATCGTTCGTATATACAGAAAGGATCTTAATGAGTTATTTATCCGTGGAAGTTGGAAATAAATAACCATATATAGACGGCATTCCCAATCTATCCTGAAATAGTTATTTATGTACCAAGGACGGAAAACTGTCTATTATAGTCGAGCCTGCAACTTGATAGCTGAGGCACAGCCGAGGCTAGCAAGCAAGCGAGACAATAGACAGTATTTCGCCGAGGTGCATATTACATTTTTTCGTCGACCTCTACAAATTACCTACTAATTTCCGATTTCCGAATCGACAATCGACTGTTTTTTAGGCAAGTATTTTTCGTCCGCAAACACTTTTCGTCCGCAAATACTTTTCGTCCGCAAACGATTTTCGTCCGCTGTGGTCACTATGATACGGCATAGTGACCACAGCGGACGAAAAGCGTTTGCGGACGAAAAGTGTTTGAGAACGAAAAGTATTTGCCTTCAAAAATAGTCGATTTTTTGTCTGGAAATTAGTACATTAAATGTCATTTTTTGTAGAGGTCGACGAAAAAATAATTTTAACACCGTTCAGAATGTACAGAAAGTCCATAAAACCATTTTAATAATATTCTTGCACGAATACAATATTCAGGATGATAATTCAATATCAGATATAGTTTTATATATATTTCAGAGTTTTCGATAAGAACAATGATGGTCTTATATCATCGACTGAACTTCGTCACGTGATGACTAGTCTAGGTGAGAGGCTAACCGAAGAGGAAGTTGAAGATATGATCAAAGAGGCTGATATGGATGGAGATGGGCAAGTGAACTACGAAGGTATTATGTTCAATAATAGTTAATTATTATACAAGGGAAAAAAATATTAGATTTTTGCTCGAAATTGAATAATAAAATTAAAAATAATAATAACGTTTATTATTATACAATGAAATAATAATAAGTATGAGTATGCAAACATTCTTGCTAATAAACGGGAAACCGAGAAGGCTACGGTTATATTGGATATACGAATATGATCGTACGTTCTTGGTGGTCGCATTGCATACGTTTAAGAGGGGGTTAACCTTATTAGTGGCTATTGGTGAAACAAGGAGCAGGAGAAATCAAAATACTCGGAGCTCACTCAATATATTCGAGATTTTTTTTCACCATCTGAATTCAAAAGGTTAGATCTAGGCATCTGTCAGAGTACTTTTTCAATTTTTTTTTAAATGACTTTTTAAAAATGGCAGAAATTCCAGATTCACTATTTTTTATCTCACTAGGTAATTTTCTTAGAGATGCCTGTCTCATACATTTATCTTTCTTGTCACAAAAATTGGCAAGAATTCATCCAAAATCGCACCGTCAAAGTGATTTTTGCTGAACCCCTGCATACTCAATATTGGATCCCTTTTCTTCGCTGATTCGAGCGCCCTCACATCAAACAATTTTAAGCCAGCTGTGGTCGTAAAAGCGTAGACCGTTTGAGTATTTTATACAGCCTCGAAACCCTTCAAGCGTTCAAGGTCAAAAACATACTATGAAAGTTGTAAATATTTTATACCGCAATGAGTTTAAGTGAGACTCTATTATACTTTCTTCATCGTGGGGCACCTCCCCAATTACTTGGGATCATTACTTCCTCCTTCATGCCGCATATTTACTTGGACCTTTTTCAGAAGGTATACCCCTTCTTAATTGCGACAAACAGTTCAAACAATATGACCAACGATGGAAAAAATATTTATTGGATAACAATTTTTACGTCTTTCTATGTTAGAAAATACAGGAAAAATATGGGAAAATGATATATACATAAATAGAGCAGAAAATGGCGAGTCCTACGTATTATTTGAATAGTTATTACGCCAACCACATACATTTTTTGATGATACTTGAAACGTTCAAATATATTTTGTCTAAAATTTGAAAAACAGTCGAATTTTCGAAAGTGTACGATGTTTTTATGGACGGAAGTAGCCGAAAAAAAACAAACAAGTTTGAATTTCAACATCGGTCGTGCATATACGCGCATACACTGACGACTATTCCTCATAGAATGTAACCGTTCCAATTTGTCAGCCTTTGCTTGTTCCGGTTGTCCGACTACACACGAAAACATCCGACTCGATAGTCGTATGCATCCAATATAACCGTACTGTGCTTTCTCCGCAATCACAAATTCCGTCTTGAATGTCGGAATTTTCGAGTTTGAAGTCGGAATTTCCGAGTTTGAGGACGGAAATACAAAATTCCGACTTTAAAGTCGGAATTTCCGAGTTTGAAGTCGGAATTTCCGAGTTTGAGGACGGAAATACAAAATTCCGACTTTACAGTCGGAATTTCCGAGTTTGAAGTCGGAATTTCCGAGTTTGAAGTCGGAATTTTCGAGTTTGAGGACGGAAATACAAAATTCCGACTTTAAAGTCGGAATTTCCGAGTTTGAAGTCGGAATTTCCGAGTTTGAGGACGGAAATACAAAATTCCGACTTTAAAGTCGGAATTTCCGAGTTTGAAGTCGGAATTTCCGAGTTTGAGGACGGAAATACAAAATTCCGACTTTACAGTCGGAATTTCCGAGTTTGAAGTCGGAATTTCCGAGTTTGAAGTCGGAATTTTCGAGTTTGAGGACGGAAATACAAAATTCCGACTTTAAAGTCGGAATTTCCGAGTTTGAAGTCGGAATTTCCGAGTTTGAAGTCGTAAAAACAAAATTCCGACTTCAAAGTTGAATTTCCGAGTTTAAAGTAGAAATTTCCGACTTTGAAGTCGGAAAAAAATTATTCCGACTTTAAAGTCGGAAATTCCGAATTCGAAGTCGGAAAAATAAAAAAAATAACTCTGTAGCCCTAAGACGCTTTCGTATAAGACACCAAGTGTTGTAGAATATTTTTTCATTCTCAAGACCGAGAATGTTACCATTCAAATATAATTTCAGAATTGGCAAATTCTGTAACGGTCGTGGAGAAAAATATTCTACAACACTTGCTGTCTTATGCATTTCACGTGTATTTCATTCAATCACTTGTTGAAGAATATTATTCTAACATTGTTGTAGCAATAATAGCGTTAGCCTTGACTGGCATTATAATGACAATATGTGAATTGAAATGTTAAATTAATTTTTCGTTGGCGTTCCGGAACTTCCCACTCGCGTCAAATTTTCATTCTAATCTTGTTGCAGAATATACTATTTTGTTCTCGTTAATTTCTTGATAAATGTGTGATTGATTTGATATCTGGGTAAAAAAATACTGTTGGTGAGAGAATTATTTGCTTTTCGACTTAAATTAAATTTTTGAGTTTGTGATGACATCATGAGGATGGAGAATAGAAAAGTGTATCAATCATCAAGTTACGAAGCGAAATATGTAACAACATCGATCTGATTGTAACTGGTTGTATTCAAGATGGTCTTTGTAACATAAGATGAATATTTCCGAAAAAAAAAAGGTTCAACAGGTAGGGATATGAAGAAATAAAACCTGGGTTCTCTTTTGTAAAGATTTTGTGAAGCCACCAATTTCGTTAAAATTTTCTACTGAATGTTCCTTTATGTTCATTGATGAATATTTTTTTAAATTTCAGAGTTCGTGACCATCCTCACCTCAAAGAACTAGAGCAAGACTGCAAGAATATGGTCCAATCTTTTCTACAGGAACAGCTTGGTTATAACGTTGCATCAAAGAATCATGCAGCTTTTTTCATTGATACCTTTTCGAATAAATTTTACGTCGACAGCACTGCTACACTTCTATGATAATACAGGGTGTTATGAAATTTTGTGGTGTTTTGCCTCGGAGAGTTGTTACTTCTTGAAAATATCTAATTGTAGGAAATGTAATATAACTCGCGATATCCATGGTATAGTGAGATTCAGTATTGAATTATACAGTTATATGATTGATCATTTAACTTAGTCAAAATCCGTTTAAATCAGGATAGTCGGAATTGAAACCAATCTCGACTTACTGGTTGTAGAATGATTTCACTGGACCAAAAAATATGCATGTAATTCTGTGCTAAACTTTCTGGTACCAGTTTTATAATCATGCTTGCTTCTGCAATGTCAAGAGCTTCATGCAACTGACTCAGAAACCATTTTTGATACCAATCTTACCAAATACAAAATACTTCAATTCACAATTCCGATTATACTTTTTCATACACAGAGGATACATGAAAATATTCTCGATGAAGATCAGTTCTGCTTGTTTGAAATTTTACATCACTGTATTTTTGGACATTTTGGACTGCTAGAATTTTTATTTCAATATAGTGCTCGGAGTTTTCTATCTTATCGAAAAACGAATTACACTACATCACGACCTAATCGATGAGATAGAACAGTATAGTAGTAAATTTTGATTTTTTTTAAATTTATCTATGACTCTATAAGACACTGTATATCAATGACGAATGATGGATGAACATTTAATTGCACCATCACTTATTTTTTTATACGAAGAAGAAAAGAAAATTTGTGGATAAGTTGTTTTAAATTTATAAATATTTAATGAATATAGAACAGTTCAATACAGTTGTGGAATAGAATTGAGAAATTTCTTAGCACCCACGTCAACCACATCACATTTTCATGCAGGCAATTTATATATTACAGATAATAATAATAACATTTACAGGGTGGAACCTGAATTATTTTTGAGGAATTGATTCTGGAATTAAATTCATGAAAACTGAAGAATTCATGAATTTTTTCCAGATTGCTTGATTCTCATAATTATTAATGTTATATTAATGGTTGAATATTACTTGAAAAAAAATAAAATAAAAATACCGGGTATACATTGGACACCTTACAGTGTTGCAAAACTCTGGAATCAACTTTTCCAGTATATACGGAAGGAAAAAATATGACATGAAGACGCACATTCAGTATGGTGCATAAACCATACAATAACTTATAGCTAGGCTCCTCTGATATAATTTTTTTTCGTCACCCCTCCAAAATAATGGCTCAGAGAATATTTGCTAGTTTTCAATAAATATTTCTGTAGAAATGGGTGAACTTTGTGTTTCTGTAAAAAGAAATGTAAACACATCATTTTTATTTGTTGGGGGAGGGTTGGGCTAGACGTTTTTTTCATTAGAGGTCCTGCTACCACCATATTTCATCAGAGCTTTCACGATTGAGAGTAATTGAAGATTCCATCGACAGAAAAACTATAATAAATCGAGAGTTGGGGAAGAGTTGGGCTTGACAACTTTTTTATTAGAAGTCCTGCCATCACCATATTCCATCTGAGCCTCCTTGATTGAAAATAATTGAAGATTCCGTCGACAGAAAGAAATTACCGAGTGTTGGAGGGAAGTTGGGCTTGTCAATATTTTATTAGAGGTTTTGCCACCACCATATTCCATCGAAGCCTTCATGATTGGAAAAAATTATTGAAGATTAATCGAGTATTGGGGGAGAGGTAGGCATGGCAATTTTCTTATTACAGGTTTTGCCTCCACCATATTCTGTCAAAGCGTTCAGGACTGAAAATAATTGAAAATGACAATGACAGGAAAAAATACCGAGCGTTGGGGGAGAGTTGGCATCGACAATTTTTTCATTAGAGGACCTGCCACTACCATATTCCATCAGAGCCTTCATGACTGAGAATAATTGAAGATTCCGTCGACAGAAAAAAAAATTACATGCTATAAATTTTTAATTATACTCAGCCATGAATGCTCTGACGAAATAGTGTAGTATGTGTGTGGGTGTGTGTGTATATGTAGTGGCAAGACTTCTAGAGAAAAAAATTCCGAGCTCAACTCTACCCCAACGCTCGATATTTTTTTTCTGTAGATGGAATTTTCAATTATTATAATTAAAATAATGGAATATGGTGGTGGCAGAAGTTCTAATGAAAGCCCAACTGCCTCCCAAGACTCGGTAATTCTTTTCTGTCAATGGAATTATTAACTATCCTCAGTTCTAAACGATTTGACATAATATGGTGGTGGCAAGGCCTCTAATAAGAAAATTGCCATGCCGAACTCTCCCCCAACGCTGGTTGAGTTTTTTCTGATGATTTAATTTTCAATTATTCTCAATCATGAGTGCTCTGACGGAATTTTAAGGTAGCAAGACCTCTTATAGAAAAATTGCCAGGCCCAACTCTCCCCCAACGCTCAGTTATTTTTTTCTGTCGACGGAATCTTGAATTATTCCTAATAATCCTAATAATGAATGCTCTGACGGAATATGGTGGTGGAAAGACCTCTATTAAGAAAATTAGCAAGCCTAACTCTCCCCCAACGCTCGGTAATTTTTTTCTGTTGATGAAATCTTTTATTACTCTCAATCATGAACACTCCGACAAAATATGATGGTGTCAAGACCTCTAATAAAAAAATTGCTAAGCCCAACTGTCCCCCAGCACTAGGGAAGTTTTTTCTGTCGATGGAATCTTTCAATCCTGTCGACCTAATCTTCAATCATTCTCAATCATGAAGGCTCTGATTGAATATGGTGGTGGCAGGAACTTTTATAAAAAAATTGCTGAGCCCAATTCTCCCCCAACGCTTGGTTATTTTTTTCTGTCGACGAAATATTCAGTTATTCCTAATCATGAAGGCTCTGACAGAATATGGCGTTAGCAAAAAATTGCTGGATTTATTGTTAAAGTAACAACTGGGGTTATACACTTAACAAGTATTTTTGAGTGTTATTATCATTATTAACCCCATGATGAAATTGATAAAATGATGAAATTGAATTGAATTGGTTGAAGTGTGCTGCATGGTGAAAGCTCAGTTTTGAGTTTAGTTGTTTTCCCCGTATATTCTACAAGCAGGTTTCTTAAAGTTCCGATACCTTCCTTTTTCAGTTGTTCAGCATTGCAAGTTTTCAAATAGACACCCGGTTACATCATTATGAATAATTTTGTGTAGAATTATTTCAATGAAACATTCACCGAAAGCGTTATTTCTGATATCAAGAATAATATATCGATGGTTGAAAGTTGAATTGTTGGAAATCTTATTTAACTTGATTTGGTGGTATTTGTATGAATGTAAGAATATGAGTAGTAGAAGCAAAATCATAATAAATTACTACGGATTGACCCAGAATTTAACTTTCAATCGTCGATATATTCAGATTTATATTTGACAATTATCATACTTCCAACCCATCTACTCATTTAATATAAATCGCAGAGCAGAAATTAACGTCATAAAAATGATCATTGAGATGTCTGAGTTTTGTAAAAATAGATTAAAGTGGATAAAAAGGTCTTTCAAACACGCGCGAATTTTTGAGCACGACGGCCAGTGTTTGAAAGATCAGTTATCCATGAATACTTTACTTTATTTTTTCAATTGGTGCACTTTGAAATCATAAATACTGGTTTCATTATTACAAGTGATGGAAATAAGAACTTGAAGTATACCTTTCGTTAATGTTTGAATAAAAGTTTTGTATTTGTTTGTGACATTTCATTTGACGTTACAAGGTACTCCTGTCAGATCAATCATAACATTTTCATTCAGACTTCACTGTTCTCGAGTTGTTGATGTATCCTTCGTAACTTTGAAAAAATGCGCGTTTTTTAAAGTTCGATTTGCACACGCTGTAGCGTGCTTTAAATACATAAAAAGGCACCAATTGAAAAATAGTTATTTATTATAAAGTATTATATTTTAGCTCGAGGTTGTGTTGTCCCGACGCGAAGCGGAGGGAGACAAAAAACCCAGAGCTAAAATCTAGTATTTTTCCCGTGTATAATACTCTATTTTTTTCTGTGACGGGAAAAACGACGATTTAATAGTGAAAAAAATCAAATGTCTGCGGCTTAAGACCTAAGAAGAGAGGTCGATCTTCACCGTTCTGTTTAACGGATGAAACATACTTCTTATTTCTTATGAACTTTCATAAATCGACGAAAATGAGTTGCCTATCAAAATGTGGTCCAGACGATATACAGTGATTTTCAAAAATTTCCACCATATGGTAAACTTTTTCATTATCGATTTGTCAGAAAATTTTATTTACATAAAAATTAGTGCATTGCAGAATTACTTGCATATGAGTTGTCGAAATTTCAAATTTCCAAATGGTGTTCAGGGGTGAACAAAAAATATAATCTTGATCAAGAGTAAACTACGCTGGCTGTGACTCCAAATTTTAATATTGTTTTCAGTTTTGAACAACCCCCTTGAATGAACTTTTTGATAATGTCAATAATAAGGGATATTTTACACTTGATCAAAATTTCTATTTTTTGTTCCCCCGTACACCATTTGGAAATATGAAATTTTGACAACTCATATGCAAGTATTCTGCAATGCAGTAATTTTTATGAAGAATAAAATTTTCTGACAAATCGATAATAAAAAAGTTTTGCATATGTTGCAAATTTTTGAAACTTACTGGTATACAATACAGGGTGTTCCAAATTAAGTCGGCGCACCATTGCCAAATCCGTTATTATTGATGCTACGAATTCGGTTGAATGGGCAAACTAGTAGCATTTTTAATGGCCTTCTCGACGCCGAAAACAAAAAAAAAATTGACAGTCGCGTTTTCGAAGTATTTCATAAAATGATATTTTTTTAAATGGAACACTATATTTTATCATGCATTTCGACTCGTAACTACATTCTCAATAACAAAGCTCCTATGATTTTTTTCCTAAACTTGAAAATAAGTCAGTTTTGTCGCTAGGAAACATTTATAAAAATCGGATTTGATAAAGCGCTATAAAATATCGAGTAAATGTTCTAGCCATTTTTTTTCTTTATGTGTTAGAGATATGGATTGTATTGCCAGTAATTTGAATACCGATTGGCTTTATCTATTAAAAATTGTCAGAATTGTACATTAAATTTTAATCTAGTATATAATGAAAGAAATGAATATTATTATAAGGTAATCAATGATCAATAAAGTATCGAGTGTATTGTCTGTATCTGAGATCTGCGTTTGTCGAAAAAATATTGTGTGTATTTCGAGCACAAAGTGTAATTGCCGCTCTCCAAAGATTACCGCGATCTGCTTCGCGTCGCGCGGTAATTCTCTTTGTTCGAGCGGCAATCCATCACTTTGCCCTCTAAATACACAAATAGCTATTTCTAACCGCATTAAAATGACGCTCCAGCATTTTCTGTTATGTACAAAAACGGCTTCAAAGTTATCATTATGGCAGAAATATTTTGATTCACAAACTAAATATTGCTAGTGGAATGGTTTTAAGATGGAAATTATCGTTTTGTAAATTAATACCAAATAGCTCAGTTGTGTCAATTGACGGGTTTCACGAGTTCAAATCTCAGCGCAATTTTTTCTTTTTACTGTCTTATTTTGCTGTTAGTAACAAAATATTGTCATTCGTATAAATACCAAAATTGGGTGTTTGGACAATCATAAGGTTTTATTCGCCAAAACAAAGAAATTTTTTGTACAAGTGAAAAAAAAATATTTTTCCACATAAGTCGCTCATTTTCAACTTTAGGAAAAAAAGTCATAGGAGCTTTGTTATTGAGAATGTAGTTACGAGTCGAAATTCATGATAAAATATAGACTGTTCCATTTTGAAAAAATAGCATTTTATGAAATATTTCGAAAATGCGACTGTCAACTTTTTTTTTTGTTTTCGGCGTCGAGAAGGCCATTAAAAATGCTACTAGCTTGCCCATTTAACCGAATTCGTAGCATCAATAATAACGGAGTTGGCAATGGTGCCGACTTAATTTGGAACACCCTGTATAGTCTGGATCACATTTTGATAGGCAACTCATTTTATGTGTATTCGTCTATATATGAAACAAGATGGAAAGTATGTTTCATCCGTTAAACAGAACGGTGAAGGTCGACCTTTCTTCGGCTCTTAGACTATTAGGAATAAAGGCCGGTTAAGTAAGTAGTGTGCAGGTTGAGTGATGAAGGTAGGAGGTTGGGTTAGAGCCCCGAGCTGAACATCGGATGCGTGCGAGATCAGCTTTTGCAATAGCAGATATCTACCTTTAACTATGTATATATTCGGGGAAAAAAGTAATTTGAAAAGTCTTATTTTAGTACCTGTCAACAGAGATAAAGTCAAACTTTTTTCCCGTCACAGAATTTTTTTTTTTTTGCACGATCCAGTTATCTTGATTGGTATGTGTTGTCAGAACGATAAGTTTCGTTTACTGGTTGCTAGGTCAAAGGCGTCGGTAAGTAATATCCACCGACGCCGACGTCTAAATTACTTATCCACGTCTTCATAATACTGATTGCTAGGCCAAAGGCGCCATAATTAATCACTTACCGACGCCTTGTCAGTTTTGACATCTCACTTATTTGATGGAAATGAATGTGTTTCAATCAAAGGAAAAAAAGCCAAGTTCGTGCAAACGCTATAAGTATCGCAAACGTTGAGCACTACCGATCTCAGACAATGGGTGGTATTCATAAACAGTAGCAATTGCTTATACTTCAGGTTTGTCTCTCTCATTACTTAACAAAACGAATAGGTCTTTTTCAAGAAATCCGAGTAAGAGCATTTGCTTCAGTTTTATGCATACTACCCAATAATTGGATTCGTCGCTACGCTCCTCGTTCAATCTTCGATCGGTAGAATGTTCTTATCTTTCTTGATACTCTGAACAAATTATATCATCTCCGAGGAAAGTATGACTGCAAATCTCCTAAAAGGAATCATTTCACAATTCAAATTGGTTGTTATTAGATACATATCATTTGTAGAATAGGTAGATGTATTTTTTTAAGTTAAACTCGAACAAAATATAATAATTCAATAAAAAATATGTAAGTTTGAACTGTAATAACAAGAGAGTTCCATGAAATGGGCGAGGACACGAAAGAGTATTGTCGCTCGAAAGTAGTAATTTTGGAGCTATATGTTAATTTCCACACAGATTCAATATCTGGTTATTCTGTGATATATATATATATATATATATATATATATATACAGTGACCGCCAGAAAGTATGTACCATATGGGAAAAAAGTTTATTATTAGAGTACTGAAAAAAATATTCTTGGAAAAAGTTTGTGCATGTCCGATAACCTAAAAATCGATTTTGACACATGTCACGTGATCGCTGGTATGGCGGCAAATTGAAAAAAATTACCATGAATAGTGAAAAAGTCGGATAAAATGGCAAGATATCAAAAAACATTATTTGAAAAAGTTGCTTAGAATTCAATTTATATACAAAGTTTGAGAAAATTATGTGGGAATATTGAAAACGGCAATTTTTTTTAAATAGTTTTCTAGCTGTAGAAAAATATCAATTTTCTTTTGAATTTCTTGACCATACTGAAATATTTGTATTCCGATGATAATAACAAAACTTTCTCATTTTCTCCACAGCAGAGAGCACTAAAATGAAAAAATTGAATTTTGTCAGAACCCTTGCTGTTACATTGGTTGGTATCTAATAGATATATCACAATTCCACTATTATTGCGATGATAGGGACATCCAAAAATATCGTGTTTTTCAGATTATAATCAATTTTTGATGATAATCGTGCACGAACGTTTCACTTCGCACGTAATCTTAAAAATAGTCCGTCAAATTAAAGAGGCTTGAGTTTTCAACATTGCATGCGAAGTGAAACGCTCTGGCACGATTATCATCGAAACTTGATTATAATCTGGAAAACATGTTTCTGGAGTGTCATGGCATCACAATGGTCGTGGAATTCTGATATAACTGTTAGATACGAACCAATGTAACAGCCAGGGTTTTAACAAAATCCAATTTTTTTAATTTAGTGCTTACTGGTGTAGAGAAAATGAGAAAGTTTTGTCATTATCATTGAAATACAAATGTTTCAGTATGGTCAAGCTATTCATATGATAATAATTTGATATTTTTATACAGCTAGGAAAATATTTAAAAAAAAATTCTATTTTCGATTTTCTCTCATTATCTTTTCAAACTTCCTACATGTGTATAAAATTCAATTCTAAGCAACTTTTTCAAATCACTTTTTTTGATATCTTGCCATTTTACCCCACTTTTTGCGTTCTCATAGTAATTTTTTTCAATTTGCCGCCATACCAGCGATCACGTGACATGTGTCAAAATCGATTTTTAGGTTATCGGACATGCACAAACTTTTCCCAAGAATTTTTTTTCTAATACTCTAATAATATCTTTTTTCCCATATGGTACAAACTTTTTGGCGGTCACTGTATATGTAGTGGCAGGCTGTATGGCCTGTATGTTCATGTTCACACATATTCACATATCTATTCATTCTGTGAAAATTATATAAATATATATATATATATATATAAACTAACGTGATCCTACAGAATTACCACTAAAATAGAGGTATTTCTGTAATCTGTATGTTAATTTTCAACGGGTGTTAATTTTAATGAAAATTTAATATCTGGTGATTATTTGAAAAATATTCAAATGTAGTGGTATCTCTGCAAGCTGTATGGCCTGTATGTTCATGTTCACGCATAGTAACATATACCTGTTTATTATGTAAACATTGTATAAACGAGTAACAAAATATGTTAAATGGGTGAAAATTAACATAAAGCTTACATAATTACCACTAAACACACAACGAATATATAAATAAACTCGAAAAATATTTTTGAGGAAAATTTAAATTACAGCCGTTCTCATTCGTTTCTGAAAATCAGCAATTTTCAAAGCTACTAGTATTGGCGCTCTTTGTGACGTACTCCCCCGAGCCCAATCAGCCGAGGGGCGTATTCTAATCGAATCGATTGTACCGTGAAACGGAAATTTTATTGGTTACTAGGAATTTTCGGTAGAGAACGTCACAACAATTTGAATTGGCGCGAGAAAAAAGCCATTTAAATTTTGTTCACTTTAAATATTTTTTTAAGATTAAGAAAATTACCAAAAAAAAAATTCACAATCTGCAGAATCCAATAAAAACATTTTTCAAATTTCGTGTTCTTGCCTATTATTCATGAGGAAATAAACTAGTTATGGCTAACGAGAAAAAAAATATATGAGATAGTCGATAAATCCTTAAATGAAGAAATAAGTAAAGTGGTTTTCATCAGAAATTATTTGAAGTGTTATTTGGAATGGTTGTTTGATATTACTTCAAAATATGATATTGTTTTTAAATAATCATTGTCATCATCAAATGGTTGTTTGAAATAACTTCAATATATGATATTATTTTTCAAATAATTACTGTTATCATCAAATGGTTGTTTGAACTATATGATGTTTTTCTAATGAATATTGTAATCATTAAAAAATATTATTATTACACAAACCCAATAAATGCTACATCAATGTATTTTGTTCCAACATGTGTTGAAACATTTCTATATAACGTTGGAAACATCAAGTTTTTGTTGTATTCATTAATGTTCAGTATAATGAATGTTTCTAGACACTTGTTTGATTTCTTTCCACTCAGGTACTATTATTTTTAATTTTTCGTTGTCTACCTTTTATGCAGTCTGGTTCTCATGAAAAAAAAAGTCTATAAAATGGAATAACTCCGTGAGAGCCGAATAAAAGAAGGTAGGAATTGATATTCTTGAACTTGTGCAGGCTGAATGCCTTAGGAAATAACTACCGAGGCAGTAAGTTCCAAAGCTTTGTTGGCAGACTAGGAATTTTTTGGTCTGTTCTGACCAGAACGAACTAACCTTACGTGAACACTGGTGCGCAAGAAATTTGAACAAAATCTTCCGTTCTAAACGGACGAAAATAGACCGTCAGATAATGATATATTTTATTATTTCTTTTCTGGGATTTAACCACTGAAAATTATGTCAGTGTTGGCCTTAAAAAAATAAAATTTAGCAATCGGACATGAGTTAGGTGTATGAAAAAACTATTCACAAAATTTTCTTGCACGAATATTTACTCAAACAGCTGACCGGCTTATGGGAAATTTTTTTCGGTGCGTTAGCAACCGAATATTCTTTTTATTTCAACTCTTTAAAAACGTGCAAACCGTATGGCTTTGGTTTTTCACGATTACATTGTTCCTACCTGTTAATGTGTTAAAATGCCAAGAATGAGAGATTGATTTTTTATTCGGGGAAAATTAATTTTTCTACGACCACATGGAAATGCCCATTTTATGGGCTTTTTCGATCAGGGAAGTAGGACGATTGTAAACACTTTTTCATTTCTACATCGCGAACTGTACTGTAATGATCATTTCAGCATAGGATGTTCCATTTCCCACGACTTTCATGAACTACTAGACTATCGAAAAGGGGAACATTCTCCATGAAAATTGAAAAATGAAAAATGTGATTCATTTGTAATATCTAACAGAAAACAACTACTTCCCCGGCACAAGCCACGCTGGACATTGAACTACATCTGATAGATATTGTGAAAAGACTCTAACTGAAAAGGAAAGAAAAAATCTGAAAGTGAAAATTTGCATTTTCATTCAGATAGCTGACTTTTTAAATTCTTTCTAGTTTTCCTTGAAAAAATCATTAAATGAATTAGATAGGAGAATGTTATTAAAAAATATCACTCACAGAAATCGTTCATTTCATTGAAGCAAGGTCCGCTTCTCTCGCATTTAATCCCCAATACATTTTGGTCGACAAAAATCTATTTCGCTTTGCCAAGCTCTTCAGGAGGATTGATATAGGAATGGAATAAAACAGGCTTTTCAGAAGCATACACATCAGGGATGGATATGAGAGAAACATTTCTTCTGCGGTGACACTTTAAAAATTATTTATGAATTTCCTATTCATATTTTCGAACTAAAATACTAGACTATCATTATCATAAATAATATAAGATCGAATCAAGTTTGTTAACGTTCTAATAATTTGACATTTCACATCAGTATTTACAAAATTCGTTTAAAAAAATAAGTAATCAAAAATGAGTAGTAATAGTGAGGATAATTTGATATTGAGACCGCTAATTTCAATATAAAGATTCATGACAATCGAATTCCATATTTTGGAATAGTTGGCAGAGAGTTTCTGTAGCAGTTAATCTCATCATATTATTATAGGTGAGCTCGTAGCAGCGAGTGAAGAGTGAGGAAACAATCAGGATTTGGATAGTGGGTTTTTATTATTATTTTCAATATTTGAATCTTCATTTCCTATTTTTAGGTCGTATGTATTATGGGAATCATGACGGCAGGAAAGTTTATGATAAAAAGTGATATTAAATAGATTTGTTTATGATTCAGATGGTCGTAGAAAAAGTACAATTCGCATGTGATCATTATCTTTTTACAATTTCAACTTGTCGGGAACAACACCAAAGAATTGAACTGTGTGAAGAAGAATGGTTAGCGAATTACATAAATATGAGTTTTTTTCTCTATTCTGAATGAGTACAGATTCTTTTCTGTTTTTATTGTGAATAACTAGGTAAAGGATATGTAGGAATAAATATTCTGATTTCCGCAGAAAAACTGTTACTAATGCTGTGATGGCTTGGAAAGGGAGAATTTCTCAGTATCTGATAGATTTAATGTTTCTTAAA
This sequence comes from Chrysolina haemoptera, assembly GCA_958298965.1. Taxonomy (NCBI): domain Eukaryota; kingdom Metazoa; phylum Arthropoda; class Insecta; order Coleoptera; family Chrysomelidae; genus Chrysolina; species Chrysolina haemoptera. Next base: position 20,101,299 of record OY282599.1, on the reverse strand, counting down.
GTGAAGCTCACAAAGGAACTGAACAACAAATACATGTTTTGAAACTGAATAAAACTTGGTTTCAAAACTTCATAAATACGTTTCGAATCGTTCTATATGTGACGTCATAGTTTCAACGCCAGAATGAATATATTTGAATCATAGGACGAATAAGTTTTGAATACATGGGCGCCAGAAAACGCCCCATTATAAATGAGTCCTCTAGGGTTGAAGTTGGCCTTGGTAGGTTAATATTTTTTTGCTAGCGTATATACTGAGTAATAGGAAGGAGTAGTATCAAATTGATCAAAATATTTTTTAATTAAGCACACTGTTTCATGGATGAAGATGGCGAAGACTGTATGTATTTTATGGGATACAAACAATGGTTTACAGGGATCGCGTGTCTTTGCTGTAGATATATATCTAATTGCTCGTTTCTGTGAGATGAGTGTGTTTTGCATATGAATTTTATTGCATGGTTCCCAAAATGGGATTCCGTATCTTATGTGGAACTCTATCAAAGCATAGTAAGTTGCTGTTGAGAGTCCTGATTATTTCCTTTTCACTAAATGATTGTAGAAACGAATTAAAATCTGCAGAAATACTTACCGCTATAGCAGTTTGAGTTCTGGTCTTGAGAAAAAAAGAATATTATTCGTAGATGTGATATTTGGTTGAAATTTTTAATATACATTTCGCAATTACTTAGAATTTAGCATGTTAGCGTACTTTATGCTCGTACCGTATAGTAATAAAACAAACTAGTAGTGAGGTAGCATGGTAATGAACGGTTTTCATTTCCTACATGTTGACACTGTCGATACGAGGCTGCCTCATTACAAAAAATGTAATGGTTAAGCCCAATTAAGGTGAATATTACTGGATAAAAGTTCATGGTTCGAATATCAGGTTATGAATTACCGGTTGGATAATCAAATCTTGTTTCTGTTTTCTTTTGGTGTGAAATTGAATTTGCACGCCTAGTGAACTGCATTATGATGTCCATGAATGTGGAACCAAGGTTGCACCGTAATGAAATACGTCCTTATGTATGCTATTTCTTCAACCAATTGTCTCCGAACCATTATGTTTTGATATGAAACTATTTGCTGTTATGAAGTAAAATGGCCTTCTTCTGTGAGAGGAGAAACAAAAAATAAAAGATAACAATTGGTACTAATAAGTTGAGAGAACCAGGAAAACTCTTCAGAATGTTTTTTTTTGTTGACTTCTTAACTTTGTTAGTGGTGTGGTTAAAGTACCATGTACGACTCTTATGGAAAAGAGTCCAATCGGATTAGCTAAAAATTTATTATAATACGGTTTATGATGTCCCTGATCAAAAGTCCTCAAATGAGCATAAAGAAATTCGATGGATAGTTTTTGAGATTCAGGGTGTCAAACATGTGAATGTAGAGTTATTGCTGACCTTTAGAAAATCAATGGTATGGTGATTATTCTGTTGAAAAAAGCAAAGAAAATAATTTCAATCTTCGACGCAAGTTGTGATGAAGAATTCTAAGACTCCATACTCAGTCCAACGCAAAAAAAAATGTTGTTGTTGTTGCCTGTATACTTGCAGAATAAGTAAATATCATTCGATTTTGAAATTGGGTGATCGGCCTCGTGGTATAAATCTTTCTCGCGTGACTTATTTTCAACATAACACACTAGTACCATGAATAACTATTATTTGTGCATTGCTATAACTGATGCTTCATCAGTTAGCAGTGTTAATCATATGTTAGCTTAACAAAAAGCTTTATGCAAATGGGCAACAGGAAAACAAATCACTTATTTGTGTATCGAGTATTTATAATCTCATACCAGTTCTGATAATTATTCTATTTTGAAGCCGCAACTTTAAATGATCACTATTTTGGAAATATTAGATATAAATAATAACATTTGTTGGAATTGAAATAATTTTTTAATTCACCTCCACCTGATCTGCAAGCTAAGTTTATCTTCACTGGATGAAATGACTTCAGCAGAGCCATTTTTATTTGTGAAATTTAGAAGAGATGGTTTGACGCTGATAAGTTTTCTTTGTTCAAGAGCCTAGGCATAGAAACCTGAAATGATCAAACGTTAATACTTATTGTGAAGAATTTGGAAAATCATAACCTTATCAAAAACACTGTGAATTTTACCATAATATTATATTCGGACTTTTTTTTTAATCCTGTTTCAAGAATAATATTGCTTTTAATCACTATTGGAAATAATACGTCGATAATAAGGGTCCAGGGTTCCTTCCACCAACAAAGATCTAGATAACAACTGTAGGAACAACTGATACGCTTCTAGTTTTCTACGAATTGAGCTGCATTCTGAAATGAATCAGATATGTTTATTGAATATTTATTAGTAGTTTAAAGTTGATGCTTACCTCAAATATCTGCCAACAAATAGCTGTTTGTTCATGTTTTATTCTATCTACCATACTTCAGCTGGTACGAAAATCATATCACTCGCGAATTTGCAGGCCAAAAAGTCAAGTAAGAATTTTTAGTCAAAATATAGAAAGGCATAAGATTATCCACAGCTTCTAAAATAAACAAGATGGAGGAATGTCATGGACATGGACGGAAAAATTGCATTTAAGATAATTCAACTCCAAGTTTTCAGTACACATGTGAGTAATGTTTTGAGGTGGTTGAACACAAACATCGTACAAATAATAACATAACTACTCTGTCTGACACATATCTGAGGAACATATTATACTCAACATGTCATATATCTTTCATTACATTTTATTTATTATTATTATTATTTGTTATATATTTATATGTAACATAAACATATAGCTGAAAACATTATGTAAGAAATATCATGATAACATTAATATACTGTTTATTTGCCAATATTAATAAAGTTATCTCTGGTAAATGTTTTTATTATGTATCGCAAGGGTTATAGGGAAGATTGGGTTCATTGTATCTGATCCAATGAAACTAACTATAACCCTTTTCAGCTGTCTTAGGTACTACCAATGTTTCATTATTAACCATCATCATATTTTATTTTATATTTTGAATTTGTATTTCATGTGTATGTACTTAAGAAGACTGAATAAATGATTAAATAAATAAATAAATAAATAAATCGCATGGGTATGCACTTTTCAAATAGTTTTTCAGTAGAAAAGTAGGTAAACCTATAGAACCTCTACCCAGCATGAGCTTGTGAATAGTTATCTAATATTTGGGAACTTTCAGAAAATTTGATTGAGTAGAGTTGTTTCGGCTGTTTGTAACAAAATATTTCTAGTAGATTCGATGAAAATGAAATCTGCAATCAATCGTACAGATACGCAATCTTATCGTTGGAAATAAAAAAAAGTTGCAGAGGCAATATTACAATTATTGTGAAATTACAGTAAGTATTATCTGGGATGTTTCCAAGTGATTCTTGACAACAAATATTTGAAATGGTTGCACAAACAAGTTTTCCAATGATGCCTTAAGTAAACTTATGGTAAACTAATTTAGGTTGCTTTAATAATGGGCATTATGGGTGCTTGTCGTGCAGCAGAATTATACTCTATGCAAATTACAGATTTAGAAGATCATGGATCTATTTTTATGGTCAGTGTACCAAATACAAAAACAAAAATTGCCAGAAAATTCACAGTTATGGGAAACTTTTATACAGTAGTTAAGAAATATTTAAATCTTCGTCCTACTGATATATCGCAAACGATATTATTCTGTAAATTTCAAAATGGAAAATATCATTCACAAAGAATTGGCATTAATAAATTTGGAGCAATGGGGAAAGACATTGCTACATTTTTAAAATTACCCGACTGTAATTTATATACAGGGCATTGTTTTCGCCGCTCATCGGCAACTTTATTAGTAGATGCTGGAGGGGATATAACGGCACTGAAAAGACATGGCGGTTGGCGATCAACTACTGTGGCTGAGGGGTACGTTGATGATTCCGAAAAGAATAAGACAGATATTGCAAATAAAATATACAGTTCTATAACACCTCAACCAGTACCTCCATCATCAACATATATGCAACAAACACAAAAAGAAACAATAAACTTGCATAATTCGGTCCCAAATATTCGGTTCACTGGTTGTTCAAACTTTACTGTTGATTTTATTAATAAACAAAATGAATAATCACAACTAAAGATTTTATGGCAATGTTATAGGTACCTATTAAGATTTGTTAATAAAGTTTTTTGTCTGTACTTGTGTCTTAGTATTTATTGTTATAGTCGTAGATAAAGTATAGTATTTAACGAGCGGTAATGGTCATAACACACTTGATGAATTACTCGCCTGCGGCTCGTGCTGCAAACTTCATCTGCGTGAGTTATGCTCGTGCTGCAAACTTCATCTGCGTGAGTTATGACCTACATTACCGCTCGTTAAATAATATACTAGTAACTCACCGTGCTTATTGAGTAATGCTAACTTTGGTAGAGAAATGTTCTTCGAGAATATTATTTCAGTGTTTCATTGAGTTAAAACTATCCTGAAAACGGTCCTGAACAAAATGATTCCAAGAGTGTACGGACCTGTCTGCTCGAATCTTGCTAACAGTACCAAGTTTGTTACGCAACACGTTCATGAATAATTCATTGGCACAATTCGCAATATCAATATCACATTTGTCCAGACAAAACCAGTAATATAATTTTGCGATCGTTTAATATTCCGATTAATATCCATTAATTTGTTTGGATTGAAGCCATTAGCTATCGATTGTTGAGTTGCTTGTGGTGAAAACGCGAAAAAGTAGTCCCTTGACCCATTCCATTGGTGGAGGTCACTGAGTGTTAAAAAGAATTTCATGAACGGTTTATTCAAATTATGATATTCTTCATTTCAATGATTTGACAATGATCGAGAGAAAAACTTCAATCGAGAAGTTATTAATTCTTCTAGATATTTCTTCAGTATTTGATTGTTTCTGACAAATTACTTACCACATGAAACCCAACCTCGCCGCTCTACAGGATGAATCTCTAATACAGATCAAATTTGTTACATATAATAATAATAATAATAATAATAATAATTGATTCCCCTATAGCAGTAATGGCGGATATTCACAATGGCGGCCTCTGAATATTTTCATACTCCAATGTTTTATTATTTTGCTATTTGAATTATGTTTATTATTGGATGTAACATTAATTTATGTCATATACCGGATGATCACGAGGTGAGGTACGCCCCCATTTTTTCTATAGTTTTGAAGATACAGATTTCAAATTTGGTATGTTGCTATAGTACTTGAATAAGCATATTTTGACGACACTGCTGAAAATTCACCATTTCCGGTTTAACCGGAAGTGACCCAAACTTTTTTTCTAAATTACACCCTGTACATTTGTTTTTCATCATCCAAAAGAGCACGCAATTTATGATAACACCATTCTTCAAATTTGAAAATAGGTTGAAAAATGGCCTATCTCCGCCATTGTTCAATCAAACAAAATTGGCCATGAAATTTATACTTAAATCATCACAACTGACAAACGACGTCAGAAGTCACCAGAGGAAGCTTCGAAGTGCGATACAGTTGAAAACTGCGGTTCTCATGTAATTGCAGCTCCCATTATATTCCAACAATTTTCAAAAATATCCTAAAAACTGAATAGTAACCATAAAGAAATGCTCACAACTGCCATTTCTCAAATGGCAATATGTTGTTTTAACTTGGTCATGATGAAAAATGATGAATTATCATATTAGTAGTGTGAAAAGTTTGGAGAGTTCCAAAAGAAATCGAAAAGGAAGGCGGTCATAAAAATAAAAAAGCAAAACAAAAAAGCAGCATTGATAGAGTAAGTAGAACAAACTGTGACTTTGTTGAAATAAAATGAGATTATGTGTATTGCTTTCATAATTATGTTCTAAGCCGCCTCGTTGTAGAACATTCAATTTTAGGAACACTCATCATGATTCCTGATTGTATATTAATTTCCTTTAGGAATTCTCCAAAACTTGTCACACGAATAAACTGATAATTTATGATTTTTGATCATGACAAAGTGAAAAGTACATGATGCAATTTGACAAATGGCAGTTGTGAGCATTTTTTATGGGTTCTATTGCGTTTTCTGAGTAATTTTTGATAATTGTTGAAATATATGGAAACTGCAATTACATGAAAACGTCAGTTTTCAACTATATCGCATTTTGAAGCTTCCTCTTGTAACTTCTGATGTCGTTTGTCAGTTGTCATGATTTGAGTTTTAATTTCATAGCCAGATAGGATAGAGAAGAAAACAAACATACATAATAAATGTTTTATTATTCCTCAAAATGATATAATTGGATAAATCTCTGAATTAATGACGTGTGGAGTTTTATTGGTATGTCGTTCAGTTGATATTTAACATACATTTGAAAAATAGAAAATAGTGCATAGTGCAGATTTTTGAGATATTGTAATTAAATTTTCCATTTTTTTGTAATACCCTTTTTCCTGAAAGTTGATTTGTTTGAAAATCTCGGAACTAGGAAATTAGACTTCCAAAAGAACTCACTATAGATCAAAAAATTTAGTCTCATGCATTACCCTTTTTTCAAATACTGAATCGTGACGAATTTTTTTTATTAATATTAAAAAATAATATTGAGAGAACATTTTATAGTAATGATCAGTCATTTCGCATAATACCTACATTGCACCGATCCATGAGAAAAAACCAACATCTAATGGTTACATTTTGCAACATATTACAGATATTATCTGGCGATATTACTAGTACATAGTGTGGAAGTACTATTTGGCGGTTGCAGGGAGCTCCCACGAACATTTAAAGTAGATTACATGGGATGTTCAATGCATCTGTGTAACATTACGTTACAGGCAGGTAATGTTTTTGTGCTTGCTGTGAGGTGTCCTTTGGAAAAGGTGCACAAGGTAGGTTGAACCCCAAGGTGGAACTCACAAATAGAGTGTCACGGCCGTATACTTCTTAGTAAAAAAAAATTGTGTTGTCCGTTAAACTCCTGTAGTCCCCCTACGAACGGCAGCCCTCAGAAATCGAAACTTGTGCGAGCTAAGGATCAACGAGGTCTTACCTTTTAACGTGCGATTCCTAGCAGTAACGGAGCAAACAATCCATATATTGGGAAGACTATAAGTCAGCACAAAGAGAATACTGAGAAGTATTTCAGTAGCACAAAAGGACACTTGAAGAATTTACTGCCAAGGTGTAAGTACCTTACCAGAGGTAGCACGACTCTACATGGTCACATCCAAGACCCGGTATCAGAGCTGGGCCGGGTACTGATAAATTGTACTCGACTACTGGGTACCGGGTACTTCCAATAATTGATGAACGAGTACACAATTTCAAGTACTTTACTCATTACACATGCTCTCGAGTACAGTACTCCGAGTGAAAGTACTCGAATTCTAAGAGTACTTTTTGAAAGTACTTTCTCATCAAGTTGTATGTAGCAAGTCCAAAAATAATTGAACAATATATCCGCCCAATGGGTTTTCTCTGAGTCTTGCATTATACCTTCACCACTTTTTGCACCATATAAATAACCATGAACTATCAAATCAATAATTACTGAATTATTTTGTAGTTTTCAGTCCATAAAGGATAAAATTAACGATAACAATAATAAAAACAATAGTTATTTTTGTATCTAGTGCGCGAAATGCTCGACTATCTCGACTATTTTTTTCAACTCGGCTGCGCCTCGATCACCAAAGTATTTCGCGCACGAAATGCAAATAAATTTTTTTCTACAAATGTTAAAAAAAATGGGTGATATAAAATTTTGTCACAATTTGAAAAGTGTTAAAAAAAGCCTTATTTAATTATTGTTAAACATTCAGAAATGAATGATTTCTTGGATTTTTGCTTGATGGAGGACCATAAAGTTAGCAATAAATGATTTCTTGAATGTTTGCTTGATTGAGGAGTATAGGTTAGAATATGAAAATCCCATATAGTTTACATGCAATGTGTGAAATAGGTATTTCGCACATTTACTTCGCGCTCCTTGTCATGGTGACGAAGGAACCTTGTCATTTTTTGACGTTTGCAGAAAAAATTATTATTCAGTAATGGCATAACTGGTTGATTCTGATTGCCAGGATTGGCTTCATAATAACTAATTTTGATGATTTATAAAGCCTTTGGAGTTTTGAGGTTCCTGGCCACACAGACCAGGCGCAGACGCGTTGCATAATAAAAAGTACTCGTAAAAATGTACTCTCATCAGAAGCGCGGGTATCGGATACTTTTACCCGATATGTACTGGTACGAGTAACGAGTACTTTATATAAAATGTACTGGGTAACGGGTACAGAGTACCAGAAATGTACTGAAGAGTACAGTACTCGGGTATTTGTACTGAGTACTTCCCAGCTCTGCCCGGTATCGAGACTAGTAGTGCTCACCAGGCCCAGAGGCAGATACACAAGGAGACACTTCAACTCATGCTCCCAGTACATTTTCCAAGAAGTGACTTCAATACTTCTACCATAAAAAAAAAATAAAGTCGTGTATGTCAGAAACGAAGCAACTCCGGACATTTGTCTAAAAGAACTTTTTTTCTTAAAACCACCCAACGAATCACCCTCTGTAGTTTCGTTCCGTAGTTGGAAAACACGAGGGACACAAAAAAAATCATTCTTAGTGCTTAGTAGCACTGGTGGCGATTGGAAACATTCATCATCTCTTGCATCAACAAAATGCCTGTATCAGTGGTATACATTCGTTTAGACGACAGCTGAACATGTCGCTAGCTGCCGGTCTATATTAATGGCCTTCAAATGATAATTATCTTCTCAGCTACAGAAAACTTGAACCTCGTCCTCTCGCATCTGCAGAAAATATAGTTGTTGCCGGGTTCATATACCGATTGGTTGATTAAGATTGAGTAGAGGTTGTTATAGACTTTTTTCATTGCCTGAAATAGTCCAACCAATATAGCAAAAATAAAAACTGTTTTGCAAATCAATTCTAATAGTAAGCGAGTTGCGCCATGACTTCGGGGATACTTTTTGAATAACTAAAATCCAAATTGGAACTCAAATTTTTTTTGTGCAATTGTTTAAACAATGATTATTAAACAAAAGGGTCCTTTTTTTGTTTTTTTGTAAATATCTCAAAAGGTACTGGACGAATGGCTTTACTCATGAGAGACCGTTTGTAGAGAATGAAAAAACCTACAAAATGGTTTTTGGAAAATCCCGATACGACCATTTTTCGCCGAGAAAAGCCGGAAAACCGCTTAAAAAAAGGCCTTTTGTCAAAAATTCGTATCTCCCTCAATTTTCAATATTAAGGAATAATTTTTCGGAAAATGATAGCTAATATTATGTACGTTGAGCTCCCGAAAGGTGGAAATTGTCGCTTCAATAGTTTTCCTACAATCGGGTTTTAAAAAAAATTACAGCCATATTTTGCATGATGCGTCATATAATGGTCCGATTTGAATTTTTAAAGCGGCATTTTGAAGTTGAGGTTAAAAACTACAATTTGTCCATCTCACATTTTCCCATAAGTTTGGAGAACATTGTTAAAAATGCTTCTGAACACAGCGCTTCGAGTGAAAATTCGTCGCCGAGTCGTGCTAAGGTAGTAGTGGAGGGGGCGCCGAGAATTCAGGAGCAGATGTGCCCGTTTGGCAATGAACGCCGCTCTCAAAGGCGGTCTATGTTAGTTGCCACGCAGCTTTTACATACGGTTTTTGGAGAAGAATTAAAAAATTTCTTATTATTAAATTTCAAAGTTTATTTAACAATGGCAGTTTTGTACCAGTGAACATGTTAAAAAATTAATATATTCAACGAGTATTATTTAATTATTATTAACTTTACTTTAAGAATAGCTCTGCTAAACTCCGCCAAGTAAAATAAAGACCATTTATTATTATTATTATTATTATTATTATTGTTTATTTGAACTGCAGGGTGATTAAGTGCAATATTTGGGTAATAAACTGCATAAAAGTAATGCAATTACAAGCGACGTCTTTGCTGTATACAAAAAAACGCCTAGTGCGCGCAACCGGTCTCTCACTTCTCCTCCGCTTCTCGGCGCCCCCTCCACTACTACCTTAGCACGACTCGGCGCAAGTCGCTTACTATTAGAATTAATTTCCACAAAAAATCTATATTGGTTGGACTAAAAAGTGAAGACGACTGTTGATACTAACATTCATCATGTAGTAACCGTTGATGATTGATATTCTCTCTTTCATTATTTTATGTTTTGAATGGTTTCAGATTTTCGAGTCCAAGCATAAATAAAAAAACACAATAGGCCGTTAGCAGGCTGCCAAAATGTATAATAATTTTATAACATATGCTCTCTAGGGTTTTGGCAGTTACGAATATAATGATCAATGAACGAGCAAAATTAGCACTATCCCGTGAAACAAACACATTTGAGGGCATATGGTGATTCTTTGGACCCACGCGACACGCATCTGATCGGTTTCCGTCTGATTTTTATTCGATTAAATATTGTTTGGTATGCTTGGCATACCCTAAACACCACTTGGTAACACCACGAGCCCGATTTGACAGAATTACTATCGATACTATCGGTATTATACCATCGATAGTATTGCGATCACCCCCGATATTTTAGCGTATATGCCAAGCATACCAAACAATATTTCATAGAATAAAAATCTGACGGAAACAAATCGGCATACGTGTCGCGTGGGTCCTTAGAGTCTCCATATGCCCTCAAATCCACGAGATAGCGCTAATTTTGCTTGTTCATTGATCAATATATTCATAACTGACAAAACGCTAGAGAGCATACGTTATAAAATCATTACACATTTTGGCAGCGGGTTGATGGCCCATAAAAGTAATACTAGAACTGGAAAGAATCTAATATTTGGATGTTTTAGTAATTGGTGAAAATCTCTTAAACATTCGTAATGATCGCTGAAAAGAATCTGTAACGTATTAAACCGCCATAAGTTTAATTCACTTTTCTTTAGAAAATACTTAAAAAACTGTATTATTAAGGGTCGTAATATAAATGAAGGTATGGTTATGATTTTTATCGTATAATTGAATATTAGTCTTCCTCTAACTCAAGTCTTTATTGAAAATTATTAACATCATAATATCATAATAACACATAATACATTAGTTGCAATATAATAGGTTAGTTACTAAATAATATCCTAGATACCAACTGGCATGCCAGAATGACAATAACGTGACATATCCAAAGTTGTTGATTTTATTTTCAGATCATCGTTGTCAATGATACGATAAAGTTTTGAATGTAACTTGATTATTACGCAATTTGAATAAATCCCTGCTGCACAGGCGACCCGACGCAGAGTGCCTCGTCGCCTGGCAACCTCGATTATTATTCGTATAATAATCTCGTTACATTAATACCCATTATTATATTTATATTAAAGACCTACACATTTTGTGTCATTTACTCAGGTGGTCAGTTGTATGTACTTTTCTGAACAGTAATCAATAGGCCTGTGACTTGTGTTTGAAGTGTTTCAATAAAAAGTTTTCCAGTAAAATTAAATCTATTACGGAATTTTTTGTGAAAAGTATATTGTTGGTCTTTCAAAACTTCATAATTTCTGAATGAGTGATCGATTTTTAAAATGCTAAGAAGCACAGTATATAGGATTAAAATCCCTTTAAAAAATGTTATAACCCAGTTCCCATTTGATTAACTTCGGAGGGTGACACCTTCAGTTAGGGGGTTGAAGGTTTTCCTAAACTTTTTGCATCATAAGTTGTATCTCTGACAACAAAATGTGTTGGATTTTGTCGAAAAATTCTTTCTCGGCGTTTAATGCCATGCGGTACGTTTTCGATGGGCCATCCTTGTTTCTTGTTTCACATGATAGCATAGAAAACCTAGCTGTAGATACTGGAAATACTATGTAGTTATATGCTTTCATTGTAATCATTTCTCTGGATCTATTTGGATCCCAACATTTGATCCATAATGAATTAAATAGAGATTTTTCCATTCTGTCCTTACTTGCTTCTAATTATCATATTGTGTGATATATAATTTGAATGAAAATTGGTGTTTTTTTTATTCAATCATCTTCAGTAGATTTACTCTTCTATTTCTGTCAATCAGTTCTTTCTTTTACAGGATTACGAGTTTGTGATGTACATGAATCGTCCAGAGACTCTACAACTGAAGGATGGGAAACTAAGAATTGAACCTCTTCTGAGCGAAGACATGTTTGGAGACGATTTTCTGACTTCTAAACATGGTTACCACTTCGGCGAAAAGTGAGATTCGCTAACTGTTTACTTTATTAGTATTATCACTAGATTATCCTTCCTTCATTAAAATAAAAACTATAAGTACGTTTGATTCCACAGTTGTACCAGCATTGCTGAATCGCCGCTGTGTAGTAGAAAGTATGATGGTTTCATTTTGCCACCCGTTATATCTGCTCAACTCACTACCAAAAACAAATTCGCCTTCAAGTATGGAACAATTGAAATACGTGCAAAACTTCCAAAAGGAGACTGGATATATCCAGGTGAGTATTCCATAAGCAGTATCTTATTTATTGGATTGAACTTTTTTTGCAATGTTCTACACGTCAATAATATGAAGACAAATCGAAAAATGCATATAACAAGATCAAAAACTGCCGCTATTAGATAATATAGGACGATTTGGAATTGAAACTTATTAGTCACTGACAACCATGAGTAAACCATAATATAACTTGTCAAACGCTATAGATGACTTGATGAATACAATTTTTTTTAAATCAGTTTCCGAAATGAATCTGTGCATTTTACTAGGAAACGTGAAGAGTTAGCTATAGACATGTACGCGAAAAACAAATAAATCTGCTGTTGCTGTAAAATACAGGACGTTTCATTTGAATTAACATGTTATTAGTGTTTGAAAATTATATTAATATTTGCTTGGATTTCAACACAACTTGTGTAAGTTAGTGAATAATTCTTGAGTGGGACATAGAAGTTGATATCATCCGGCAATGCTTTGGTTAAACACAAGAAAACACACCGAGAGAAATATCTATTAGCTGTAATACAAAATTGTATAACCGTTAAATGATTTCTGAATTGAATAGGCGCCAACAAAGTTCCCTTTTCAGTATGAACAACGTCTTTTTTTCAAAACAATTGTATTACTGTTAAAAGTCTCTCACTTAATAACGTATTTAAGTATTGTTTTTTCAATACAAACTTTTAACTGCAATCATGTTCTTTGTCAAAACTAAAAGGTAACATTTAGAGACAAAAAAGAACGTTTTGAAAAAAAGACCTGTTTCATGTTGAAAATGTTTACATTTTGGATTCATCCGAGAAAATTTGGTGGTTACAATATTTCAATTAGCAGCTATAAGATTTTTTTGAAAAAATACTTGTATAACTAGATTTTTCTGGGTGCATCTTTCCAATTATTCAAACTGACACTTCTCTTTCACATAATGAAAGACATTTCAAAAACCGTAGGGTAATGGTGAAATAAACTTCAATAGAACTGTCCTTAATTTTGATCGTAAAATCTGATAATGAAATAATATGCAGCATATTGAAAAATAACGACTTTGGTCCGTTTCGTGTTCTTGACACACCGTGTACAACATGAAGATATTTTTTGAAATGTAGTGCTTATAGGTCCCTTATCCATCCATGAAAAACTTTTTCAAAATCAAATTTTTCAGCCATGATGCTTCGCATCGAATAACATGAATAACCCTGTATAAACGGCTATTTTTGATATTTAACTTTTTTTAATTCCATCTCAAACAATATCTATTACCGTATCTTGGACTCTCTGTAGTACTGTAGTTTGATCAGCTACGAATATGAACATTCGTATCAAGTTGAAAAAAACCCGTTCGAAACGTGAAGTATGCAGAATGTGAATATTAAATAATTTTTTTTTGTGACAAGTCTCTAGGTCGAACTATTCAAGTTCAAGCATATTTCATCTATACGGACTATTCACTACTTATTCAGATATAATAATGGGCTCAAAACTCGATACATTATTTCACAAAGTTTCGTTATACTTGTCGATTTTTGCCGAGGAAAAGAAAATTCTGTACTGTCCTGGAAGCACTGTTAAACTCAACGGAAAGTATTAAGGAATTGATGTTATATTCGAGTTGTTTTCTGTTTGTATGAAAGACTTGTTACTCGAAACGATCGGCAGGTCTCTAGACTGACCACAAAAGTGTTTTTGAGATTCGTAATCCTTGGTAAATTGCTGAAGGTGGAGCAATTAATATTATTAGAGATGATCATTCGCCTTGAAGAGAGAACAAGGTTACTAACTTTTTGAAGTATTCAAGAAAAGGAAGTTTGTGAGTCAGACATCATCGATGGGACAATTGCTTTTTTCTGAGAAGCATTAGAGAATTTACGTTCTTGTATGGAAGCATTTTTCTAGAATGTATCGAGTTTGGGTCAAGTCTACTGTTTGAACTTCTGCTTGAGAGATTCGTATGTTTTTTGTTATCATAGTGGATGTCACGCAGATAGCTGAAGCTTCCTAAGTGGTTACGTTAGTTGATGCCACATAGATCCTCATGGAATATACCCATTCACTTGAAACCTAACCCGGTCCGGAATAATTTCATAAGAGTAATGCAATAATAATAATGATGATTTTTCTCTACTTCCAATAATCCTAATGAAATGAAAGGACCCCGCACGGTTCTTATGGAAAATGGGTCCCAGTCGAATTGGCTGAAAATGTAGTATAATGTAGTTTATGATGTTCTGATCAAATGTCTAAATGAGCACAACGAGATCTAATTGACAGTTTCTGAGATACAGGGTGTCGAACATACAGAGAGAGGGGTGTTATTTACCTTTGGAAAATCGCTAATGTGGCGATTATTTTGTTACAAAATGTTAGGAAGAACAATTGCAAATTTAATATTGTCGACGAGAGTTGTAATGAAAAGTTCTACAAGTTCGTATACAGGGTTATTTATAACAGGGTTATTTGAACAAAATCAGTGAAACTCAAAAGCTCGTAGATATGCAGAATGAGTGAATATCACTTGATTTTGATATTGGGTGATCTGAGGTTACTATTATACAGAGTCGTTCAACATTTTTTTGCTTTCATTTATTTAAATTTTTTTAAGAAACATATACTCAAATTGAACATAAAGTAGAAAACTAAATATATTAATATGATCGATATTTGGTGGCTTTTATCTATTTGTTGCATTTTATACGGATTCTGGTCAACAGCATGATGATGCAGCTATCAAACGATGAACTACTGCAATAAAAAATCTTTTTTCGTCGACCTCTACAAAAAATGACATTTTATGTACTAATTTCCGGACGATAAATCGACTATTTTTGAAGGCAAATATTTTTCGTCCGCAAACGCTTTTCGTCCGCTGTGGTCACTATGCCGTTTCATAGTGACCACAGCGGACGGAAAGCGTTCGCGGAAGAAAAGTGTTTGCAGACGAAAAGTGTCTGCGGACGAAAAATACTTGCCTAAAAAAAACATTCGATTGTCGATTCGAAAATCGGGAATTAGTAGGTAATTTGTAGAGGTCGACGAAAAAATGTAATATGCACCTCGGCGAAATACTGTCTACTGTCTCGCCTGCTTGCTAGCCTCGGCTGCGAGCTATCAATTTGCAGGCTCGACTATAATAGACAGTTTTTCGTCCTTGGTACATACATAACTATTTTAATAGTTCATACCATATCTTTTAAGACATTGTAATGACCAGTATGCACTGATTCCATTTGTTGATGGCTTGCATACCTCAAAGAGCGTATGACTTTTGCGTTATATGAAAGGTACTACCTAATACTTCCAAGCACCAGATTTACGAGTGTAATAATAACGATCTAGGGCATTTTCTCATTCATTAAGCATTTATACAAAACATTCGTATCCATTGTCGCTCAAACTACTCTCGTTGTATATTCTCGTCAGATATTTTGCTATATCTATGTAAGAATGGCAATATTTCTCTTCTAATGATCGGTTAATGTAACGTAATCCAAGGATTATTACCTAATGAAAGGTTCTACGTTATGTTGAGTGATCCTGTATAATAATAACCCAATGTCAAAATCGAATGTTATGTACTTATTTTGCAGGTTTACGAGCTTTTGCGTTTGACTGATTTTTGTCAAAGAATCATAAAAAATTATTAATTTTTATTGACCCTGTATACGGAGTCTCAGAACTTTCCATCACAACTTGAGTGGACAATATTGAGATTGCAATTATTCTCCCTAACTTTTTGTAACAAAATAATCGCCACATTATTGATTATCTAAAGGTAAGTAGGGGAAGGCGGGGCAGAACGGGGTACTTAACGTTTGATGATTTTCTGTTACTACAATATCAACCCAAAAAATTTCTTTTTGCTATTGGTGTATTACTTAATATGTAAACTAAGCATTCTCACCTGTTTCAACAGTTGAATAAATATTTTGAAGAAAATACTTATGAGAAACCAAAAAAGTGCATTTTGCCCACGGGGCAGAATGGGGTTTTCATAAATTTAACCAGAACTCATTAATATCTGGTTAGATTTCCTGAAATATATTGTTAATGGTGGAAAATGGTTTTAAAATATTAAGTACACAAATTTGATTATTATTTGTTTTATTTAAATATATAGAACCATTAGACAAAATCAGACAAAAATCCACTTAGGGTTGGCACTTCTTACAAACAAGTTCAAATTCGTCGTCATCGATATCGATGCCGGCACAGGCATTGTGTGCCCATTTGTGACACGCTGAACAGGCAATCCATCCGTCAATAGACTTGGACCAGTATTCACAACAGTAAAGACATTCTACGTCACCATTTTCATCTGAAGATGAACGAGAATCTACCTTCTTAATCGACACTTTCCTGGAAGAGTTTCGCTTCTCTTTCGTAATGCTACTTGCTTTATTCTCATTGCCATTGATTTTTCTTTTAACGCCTGCTTTCTTCTTTTGCGAAACCTTTTTACAGCTGCTGCTGCATCTAGTTCTTCCTTATACGGAGTTCCAGTTAATATTACTGTTTTACCTCTCTTGCGATTAGCTCTCTTAACTGTTTGTTGAATTTTTGGAATAGGTAAAGCAACTTCTGGCGACAGACAGGGAAAAGAAGACTTCTTGTTGACATCGGAGGAAGCAAATTCGTTTTGCGCGTTCCATGAAGAGCAACCTGGTAGGGGATTTAAAATGTCACTTGCTGATGTAGTTGGAGGAGAAATAGTAGATTTTCTCACATCCGTTTTTTTGTAGCAGGAAGTGCTATTGAAATTGAAGGTTCCGTGGGCGTCTCAGCTCTTGGTGCAGTAGAAGGATCATTGGCTGATGGAGGGGTATTGTTTGTAATGTCCGTGGTAGCAGCTGGTAAAAAATCAACTTCGGTAAAAACGTTTTCATTGGGCGGAAAAATCCCAGTTTTGCGAAATCCGTTTATCGCTGTTTTCATAGTGGCTGTGTTTAAAAAGGCACTACCAAAAACCGTGGAAATTTGAAATATGGTTATCACCTTTCCTGGATTGCAACGCAACCACGTCCGAGCTTCATGTTCATAAAATGTACTTAACGGCTTCATGAAGAAAATGTCCAACGGTTGCAGTGTATGACTTGTGTGCGGTGGAAAGCACAATAATATTACACCATTCTCACGTGCATGCAAAATTAGGTCAAGATTTTTGTTATGAGTTGAATGCCCATCTAACAAAAGAAGCACTGGATTTTCTTTTGTTGCTTTAGAAAACGCAACAAATCGCTTAAACCAATTAAAAAATAGTTCAGTGGTTATCCATCCAGAATCACTAACTTCCACTACTGAACCAGGTGGCAAGCCTAACTCGAACGACTGTTGCTTCCGTTTTCTTGGAAAAATTAGCATAGGTGGCATGTATGCTCCAGCAGCAGAAATACAGACTTCAGCCGTTACGGTTTCTCCTCGTTCGGCGGAAGTTAAGGTGCCTACCTGACGTTTTCCTTTTGAGGCTAAAATTTTGGTATGGCCCATTGGATTCACAATCAACCCTGTTTCGTCACAGTTATAGATGCGTTCACCACCTAGCTTATATTTGTCTGCTGTTTCTAAAAGAAGGTGGAAAAATTGTGACACCGCAACCCTATTAAACCCCATAGCTCGAGCTCCCGAAGTTGATTCTGGTTTTCGTAGCGTCAAAGTAGGGTGGCGTTTTAGAAAACATTGCATCCAATCCTTCCCAGCCATTTCAGATGCAGCATTAAATTTATGTTGGCACTGATTTCGTCTAGCTAATTGATAAGCCAAACGTCTAAAGTCAATCATAGTCAAGCCAAAAAGTCTTGATTCTATTGATTTCAAATAATCGACAAGTTCTATCTCCTGTTCTTGTGAAAAAACGTGGTGAAATTTCCCGGCAGATTTAGCAACAACAAAATTTTGCTGATCCTTTTTTTTTTCGTGACATACCTTTCTAAAGTTGTTTGGGGCACACCATGTTGTTCTGCGGCCCTCCTGTGCCCCATTTGTCCAGTGACAACGGCATCAACCGCTGCGTTCATTGATTCGGTATTCCATTCCTGACGGTCTGTCTTCCGAACATAATTTCTAACCATCTGAAAAAATACTAAATCAGGTACGACATTTAATGGGACAGAACGGGGTACCCCGTTGTACCCCACCCCATTCCGCCCCATGTGCAACGTTTACTTTTAATGTTAAATTTTTGAAAACAAAAATGACCTAGGGTAAAGCTAAAGTGATAAAAAAGTTGCTTAACTAACATTCATTGCATTACATAATTGAAATAGATTAAAATTGGATAACCAAATTACTTACGGTGGTTAATATGGGCGGCAAAGTTACAAATCTCTACGAAAATTCCAGATGTTCACTAGATTAACCTTTTACTCGACGTTTTTCGGGCAACTGGCGTACCTAACTTGTAACCGATGCTTTTAGGCGACCACCTTCAGTGCAATTTCGGATATTTTCGTTCACACGTTCGGTTTTTACTGGCGTACCCCGTTCTACCCCGCTACCCCGTTCTGCCCCGCCTTCCCCTAAGTAACAACCCTCTCTCTGCATACATGTTTGACGCCGTGTATCTCAAAAACTGTACATTAGATCTCGTTGTGCCCATGGAGACATTTGATCAGGACATCATAAACTACATTATACTAAATTTCCAGCCAATTCGACAGTGAACCATTTTCCATAAGAACCGTGCATACATACAGTATCGGAAAGTTTTCATCGGGGGTATAAACAAATCTATGCGAGCAACAAGGAACACAATGATATGATAATACCACATAAATAAGAGAGACGCACTACTGTATGACTCCCCTACTACCTCGTCCGACGAATTAACAGCCACGTCGATATTCCTTTCTCGAGCGAGTCGAGGAGAAATTGTAATGCTCTCTCAAAATAATCGCAAGCTATTCTTTACGCTCGTATGAAACCAGCATACCCCGATGAAAACTTTCCAATATTGTATAAGGACCAACGGAATGTCAAAATAATTATTTTATAATAATAATAATATTGCTGGCAGCAAGGAGAACCTTGCATTTGCTGCCTGCTAGTCAAGCTCATGCGGTCTCAGCTTATATCTACGAGCATAATGCGGCGCTACGTGTGTTGTACTACCATCTACGACACTCGTACGATACAGACGAGACACCGGTGTTACCTTATGCTCCGGGAATTTGAGTCCTTCGTGGAGAATGAGAAGTGCCGAATATATTGGAACTACTCGTTCCTCACCCTCAGGCAAATACAAGCCAATACGCCTGATGTAGTCCTCCTCGAAGTAACACGGTTTTCATCATAGAATTTTTAAACAATCGAATAACGGAAACAAGTCGAAATAATTTTCGCGTAAATAATAATAATGTTCATTTAAGAATTTTCAACTGTGTAACATGAATAAACAGGGTATTCACTGAATCTGTATTGGATGGTAATGCACTTAAAATGGTAGACCATATGAACAGATGTAAAACGTCAAATTATAGGTGTTCAATTCAGTAGTGCCTCTAAGGAGATTAACTGTTTTATATTTGGTAATTGGCCATGGTACACCGTATATATTATATTCCAGTATTTATCTGAGCAAATCCTAGCTCAAATCAAAAATATTTTCAGATTCAATTGGATGTAGAAAACTTTACGAGTAATTCAACAGATATTATTCAACGTCATAAATGGCAGTAGGTGTTTGTACTTTGTTGAAAACTTGTCGGCGAATAAACTTATTCTAAATTTTTTAACTATCTGATGAACTTTCAAAATATGTTAGAGAAATTGAAATCGGACTATCATTAGAGCATCCAGGTAGGCTGCAAAGACAAACAATTTGCAATTGTCCCAAAATTGATAGTCCGAAAGCGCCTGTTTTGCGCATAAATGAAGTACACTTGATTCACTACTCTCGTGAAAATGGCCAACAGTACAAATTTAAAAATGGCAGAATTGAGAAAGGTTTTTTAGTTTTTCTCCGTTACTAATGATCTACAATTCTTCCCATTGAAGCAATCACATTGACGTATACATTTTTATGTTATGAGCAAAACACTAAAAAATTCCATTTTTTGTATTTAAATGTTGAAACAAATTGATAAATGACAGTTGCGAGTTCAAAACATAACAAAATATAACTACGGACTGTCTTTCATGTAATGTCAGAGTCGATTTCCTAATCGTATTTTTGTTAAAAAATTGATCATTTTATGCTCTATTCTAGTGTAAAATAAAACGTTTGTTGTGGCAAAGTTCAATTTGCTGCAAATATATCAGGTCACCAATCTTTCACTTTTTTAAAGTTCTGGTTCTCACTAAAAGGAAAATCCGGTATTGTTCAGAGAACATCGTGAGATCCGAGGAAAAGCAGGTAGGAATTTGTTCTTCTTCTTCTTGTTTGTTCTTCCTGAATTTTTGAAGGGTTGTATGTGTCAGGGAATACCTTCCGAGCGAGTTTCAAAGCTTTGCCAGAAGAACGAGCCCTGGAAAAGAGATGTTTGGTATAACTCCAAAGTGACGACATATGGATATGAGGACTGAGCTCGATGGGTCAGTCTCGATGGGACCGCTTACGGTGGTATGGATGATGATATTTCGGAAGAGCATCGTTCTTGTGGATATCTATAAAACAGACGAGATGAATTGCTCTTTTCTGGGCAAAAACTAAGAGTTTCAATGTCTGTTTGAGTGCTGCACTCCATGTATGGGAACAGTATTCAAGAAGAAGCCGGATTTGTACCTTATAAATAATAATCAGTTGACGTGAAGTGAAATACTTCTTGGCACGTATAGAAAACTCCGTTTTTGAGAGGCACTCTTGGCACTTTTGACAATAAATGGAGATAGATGGAGATAGAGGAAGAAATACCTTATTTGATCAGGTCCTTGTAGATGAAGATGTGCAAAACCTTCTTTGTCATCTTCTGGAAAAAGACAACATCTATTTTATATCTCCCGAATATTTCTGTAGTTATTTCAGAAGAAGAATTTTTCACCAGAATACTTCTGTGGCAATTATCTTGCAGTTAAATAGAAACACCGTGTAGAGAAAGAAGTTCTGGATAAGGTCACTATTATTTAATTAAAACCTAATTTTTTCAGACGCCTCTACCACCGAAAATGAAAGAGCGTACAGCTTAGCAAATCTAGCAAGAAATATGAAATCGGAGTTCAGTATACAATCTAACTGAAAGTACTATTTATACTACCCTGGTCAGAATACTTTTTCTTTCTGATTTCTGACATTCCTTGCTAGATTTGCCAAGCTGTAGTTTGCCTGCTTTCCGATGAATTGACGCTAACTTTTCTCCGCAGAAACAATTCACCCGAGGTTAGCTACTTACTTTATTCAACATACTACTCATTGTCATATCAATTACCTTATAATATTTATATCTTTGTGCATGAGATGTAGGATACCTTCAGATACTGAAACAAGCTAACTTTTCCCTTCTAATTTCGAGTTCTATTCTCAGTTCTTAATTTGAACTGTATTTACCATCAGACATGAGTATCATACTCAGTGGATTCACTTGATTTCTGTTCAATACGTTTTTGATTACACATCCATCACGGAAAATGACATTGTAATATGAAGGTGAGTGAGAGTTGTTGAACGATAACCGAAGCATCTTCATAAATAATCACAAAGTCTGCCCTTCAATTCAAACGGTAATGCGATTTCCACTTCATGAAGTGAAAATGCAAGGAAATGCCTAGACGTCTGAGAGAAAAAATCCCATTGACCTTACGATTTGGTGGGAGTAAAGTATTCGAGCACGATATAAATTATTTAAAGTTATGTAGCAATGGTTTCGACGCTGATTCGAAATTTTATACTCTCGTACCTGTTTAGTCTTTACTATGTTAATATATGTATTGATTTTTGGTGTGTGTTGTATGGAAGTGATAGCTCATCCAGCAGATTTCCAAGAAGAAGAAGAAGGTATGACATTTCATTTTTCAAAGCATATCTAATAGAGCATATCGGAATATTCCTGTTTTGTTCTCGATTTTGCATGACGTGTGAACATTTTATCTCTAACAATGGAATATACAGTGAGTCAAGGATCAGGTTGTCCACCACGGGGATATTTGGTTATTTCGATTTCTTCGTTAACTTTTTCTGGTGTTATCATCAGAGCTGTAACAATTTAAAAAATTCTTTTCACAGACCCAAGTAGCACATCCATATTGGGACAATATTGGTACAATATAGTGAAAATATTGGCAAAATATTCAAATAATAATTTTGGCGAGAAAAAAAATTCATCTAATATTCTCGAAGCAATATTGGCCTCAAAATGTTAGGTGATATTAGTACAATATCGCTGTATCACATTCACATTGGAATAATATTGGTAAAATATTGGCAAAATATTAAAACGTAATATTGGCGAGATAAAATTATAATTATTTCGGGATATTGGCACAATATTAATTGAACATTATACAAATGATATTAGTGAAATATTGAAGAAGCAGTATTGGCCCCAAAATATTTAGGGATATTGGTACAATATAATTTGCATATATTGGTAAAATATTCAAAGTGCGGATAAATGTTGCCTTGGAAACATTGATGAAATATTGATGAAACAACTCAACAGGGTGAAGAACAATTTAATTTTCCAGAAAAATTATTTTTAGTAATTTCTTATGAAATGTGCTCGTTTTCTCAGAAAACGTTATTGAACGCCGACATGGAATTTCAGGTTCACCCTTAACCGCCGTTGAAAGTTCTGGCGGAGCTGAATATTTGATTGGTCATAACTCTGCTAAAAATGATCGAAGAAGGAAAAAGGAAAAGTTCATATCGTTCCTCAAGACTATTACATTCCCATGCAAATATAATATACGAGTTTTTGAGTATCTAAAATGTGTTTTGTCGCACTTCACGGAGATGTTTGCGGATGATCAGAAAATCATGAATAATTTAGTAAATATGGAATTATTATACTGAAGCAGCAATCCATACATTCTTTGGATTATATGCAACAAATTTAAAGTAATGTGACAGGTCCCACTTATACATGCAAAAAAAAACTTTGTTTTATTCCTGACTCATTTTCAACTTACCCATAAAATCGGCATTCTCTTCACTAAATGTTGAAAATATTCGCTTATTCATATATTGTATATATGAATTCAATAACACTATTGCAAGTGCAAACCTCAACCTTGAAATCACATACTTCATTTTTATGTAGGATGTGTATGAGCGATTATTTTCAACATGTAGGTACTGAAGAAATTGCCGCGATTATGATTGAGTTGAAAACTGAGGCAGAAGTAAAACCCACTTTTCTCTTTGGCATGTATAAGTGAGACTTGTCTCACTAGTCTTAAATCATTGCATATGGTCCAAAGAGGGTACTGATTCCTTTTTCAGTATAATTATTTCATATCAACAAAAATATCCATGACTTTCGGATCCTCCGTAAATATCATAAAAGAGTTATGTGAAGTGGGACAAAACACATTTTAGGTACTCAAATATTCACATGTTATATTTGCATGAGGAAGTAGAAGTCTTCAGGAACAATGTGCACTTTTTCTTTTCCTTCTACTATAATTTTTAGCAAAGTTATGACAAATCAAATTTTCGGCCCTGCCTGAACTTGCAGTGGCGGCGTTAAACCACGTAAAACACGCGTATTTCATGAGGTATTACTGAAAATCGTTCTTGTGGAGGATTGAATTATCTCTCAACCTATCGGAATTGTTTTTTGATAAATCTTATATTTTCTGAAATAAAAACAAAAAAATTTTATTTTTTTTGAATAAAACATTTTTT
Source organism: Chrysolina haemoptera (assembly GCA_958298965.1). Lineage (NCBI taxonomy): Eukaryota > Metazoa > Arthropoda > Insecta > Coleoptera > Chrysomelidae > Chrysolina > Chrysolina haemoptera. The sequence continues at coordinate 20,077,033 of OY282599.1, read as the reverse complement.
AGGTTCCTCCCCTGATTTTTTGGTAAACAAATTTTTTCTAATAATACGTGATGTCGAGATGTCATGTGCCGAGTTTCAATAGCTAACAATACCGGATTCTCTAGAGAGGCTTTGGAAAACTTCTGGAAATGCTTAAGTTACTCTACAAACAAATCTTCAATAATCCATCCATTATCTGAACACGTATAAAGCGATTCTGGAGGACCATTTTTTTTAGCTGTGGAGCCATTCGCTTTCGGGCAAAGATAAACATTGGAGGTATGTACATACCCAATGCACTCATTGCACATATAACAGTTGTATTCTTTCCTCTTTCGGCACTTGTTGCGAATCCCACTCTTTTTTGGCCCTTCTCTGCGTAGATCTTTCCAGGATTTTGAACACTGGTAACACCTCGTCAGCATTAAATATTCTCGACTGAGAAAATTTATATTTTGCCATAAGTTCTTCTCAGTTATCATAAAATCGTGAAACTTCTTCTCTATTAAAGGAGTGTATCCTATTCATGCTGAGTTTCTCCGGTTTCCTCAAAGAAATCTGGCTATTTCTTTCAATAAAGCCTTCCAACCAGTCTCGCCCCGCCGCTTCATTTGTTTCTACAAAAGGATGCTTTGGATAATTTTTTTTTGCATAATCATAGGCACATCGCTTTACTTCCAAGGGTGTTATCCCATAAAATAGTTTTGAAAGTTTAATAAACTGTAAAGTAAGTGCTTCCTCTTCAGTCTTACTAAAAACTGGCTTGCATCCTGAAGCTGGTTTAGAAGGTGTTCCAGCTCTACGGCGATCCTGCAAAGTTGATCTAGGTATACCGAAGGATATTGAAACTTGTCTCAAACTGCGTCCATTTTCTATCTCTTGTAAGGCACGCTTGAGACTTTCTTGTGTATATGAGGCTCTGGCCGTTTTTCTGTTGTATTTTTGAGGCATCTGCAAAAAAAAAGTAATAGGTTGTAGGTAATACCGGCCAGGCCGTTATTTCCCCCAACGACATGGTCGGTATTACCCTATATTTACGAAAGTCACAGATCACTTTTTTATCAAATAAATTAAGACTAGAGGTATGAAAGACTATTAACCATTCATATTACTGCAATAATTTAAAATAAATTCATATATTTCAAAAATTACTTGCGTTATAAACACGACCTCCGAAATTGTAAACTGTCGCCGAAATGTTTAACACGTCCACCCCTACATCGCAGACAACACACACTGAAGCCAGGCGTTAAAATACACTGACTGACTTATCCCGATAGTGAAGGGGGACATAGCAACGGAGAAATTGGCTGTCCAGAATTCCCCCCGGGACCGGAATTCCCCCACTTTCCCTTATCGGAAACTTTTCATTTGGGGTGTAGACAGAAATCTACGAGAGCAATGATATGATAATAAATAAAAGAAACGCAATATTGCGCGCCTCTGCTGTTGCCTCGCCCGATGAATTGACAGCTCAGTTGATATCCCTTCCTCGAGCGAGTAGAGGAGAAATTGCAATGCTCTCTCAACATTATAGCAAGCTATTCTTCACGCTCTCATAAAACCACCATACCCCAGATGAAAACTTTCCGATACTGTATATTGCCATTTAATGATTTTTTTGAGAACCCGGCCGCTGGGCACTGTCAGGCTCAACTTTTATTGTTCAATGACAACTTGAAATATGTTGCTGGCTCTTAGTCAATTATAAATTGTTCACCCATTGCAGTTTTTTAACGAATTATCCTCTAGTAACAGAAAACTCAGTCTGATTTTTTGTAGTTTTTCCTGATGAAGATGCATTGCCATTTCCCAACAAAGCGGTTCGGAACCGAACTCAAGAAGAAATGGATGAAGAAACCAGAAAGGAATTTTGGAATGAGCATGCAGAGATGGCGGTAAGAGAAAGGATACTGAGGAAGATTAACAGAAGTAGGTGCTCAGCTTATGATAATAATAATATTTATTATTGTGAGTCTTGAACTATACAAGCTATCATTTGTTATTATTATCCTTTTACAGATTTATTTTTTCATTTTTACCATAATTTTGTTTAAGTTGAAGTGGCATAATTGCACTTGTAATTTTTTGTATTCATGAATATGCCTCAACGTAATTTTGAGTGCTCAGACTTTCTTATTGAGAAGTATTAAACTAAAATTCTCAAGGCCACAGACAATCAATATTTTCAAAACAAATTATTTCATGGCACATCTAAACTAATTTTTCCGCATAGAGAATTGATGATTGTTAAAAAACACTCGTTATGGTCGTATATAATGAAACAAGAAATAAAAATTCGATGTAAGTGGGAACCACGATCATTGCGAATTTTCATTCCACCCAAGTAACAGACTGTACTTTCCATGCAATTTTTATTTTCAATATCATCTAATGGAAATGTAATGAACAATAATTTTAACACCGATGTTATTCACATCTTGTCACTATACAGAGTGGTCCAACGAAAAGTATGCACCTAGCTTTTCTCCTTTATTTGGAATTCATAGCAAATATACTCGGACACGTGAAGTGTGCCTTTGAAGGGGACACATTTTAGATATATTTTGCAACTTGTGTCTTCAACCCCCTAGCGAGGGGGTGCTACAACCCTAAAATTTTAAATGGAACGTGGGGTCGAGTGATATATCATTTGAACGGGCATAAAATTATCTTTCCAATGATACCCTATTTGTTGAAATTTACTGAAACAGTTAATGCGAAAACGGCTTTAAGAACAATAACCCGATAATTTTGGTATTAATGAAAAATACAAATCAGTTTTGGTTACTAGGAATCAGGATAACGACAATCATTTCTAAATTACTTTATTTTGCCGAAAGCAACATTTCAATGATAATTTTTTGTTATCACAACTAAATTCCCCATTTATCGTTTGCGTGATTTTGTCGAAAACGACTGCAGATAAGTGTAAGAAAAAAACTGCAGATATGTGTAACATTTGTTTTACAGATGAATGTACATTTTATTTGAATGGAGCTTGGAATAGGCATTATTGCCGTTACTGGGATGACAGTAACCCATATTTATTCCGTGAGGTTCATTCCCAGGCCCCTCAAAAAATAAACGTCTGGTGTGGCATATTAGGAAGTCATATCATAGGACCACTTTTCATTTCTGGAAATTTAAATGGTGAAATCTACCTAAACATGCTTGAAGACGCAATTGATCATTTCATCAGACAAATAATAGAAGATGGCCAAAATCATAATGCTGATCGGCTTCATTTCCAGCAAGATGGAGCACCTCCGCACTATTTTGTTCCTGTACGAGAATTTTTAGATAACCGGTTCCCCGAACAGTGGATTGGAAGGAGAGGCTCAATGGAATGGCCTGCCAGGTCACCTAATTTATCGCCTTTGGACTTTTTCCTATGGGGACACTTGAAAAATAAATGTTTTGACACGAAGCCCGAGTCCATAGAAGATATTTGCCAACGGATTATAGCAGAGTGCCGAAGCATAACACCTGATATGCTACAAAATGTTAGACATAGATTTGAACAAAGTCTGTATTATTGTATGGAAGCAAATGGGTCACAATTTGAACACTTCTTGAAGTAACATTTCAATAAATCATTTTAACAGCTTGTTTTTTTTTACAAAGCACTATTACAAGTAACAAATATTGAAACGTACTAAGTACTACTTGTACATGTTTTAATTCCTAGTAACTAAAACTTATTTGTATTTTTCATTAATACCAACATTATCGGGTTCATGTTCTTAAAGCCGTTTTCGCATTAACTGTTTCAGTAAATTTCAACAAATAGGGTATCATTGGAAAGATAATTTTATGCCCGTTCAAATGATATATCACTCGACCCCACGTCCCATTTAAAATTTTAGGATTGTAACACCCCCTCGCTAGGGGTTTGAAGACACAAGTTGCAAAATATATCTGAAATGTGTTCCCTTCAAAAACAAACTCCACGTGTTCGAGCATTTTTGCTTGCAATTCCACAAAAAGGACAAAAGCTAGGTGCATACTTTTCGTTGGACCACTCTGTATGATGACAATGAAAGCCAACGTTATTATTGCTACAGCATCATTAGAATATTTGAAGTATTATACAATAGTCCTTCAATTAAAGGTAGGGAATGTTACCATTCTGTTATCAGATTCAATTTCAGAACTGATGAATTTTATGGTGACCGTGGATAATATAAAAATATTCTTCGAAATAGGATATCATCATATACAGAGTGTTTGCGGAATAGATTACTCCGTGTACTGATATATTCCACATTGAAAAATATGAAAGACATAGGTCCGAAGGAACCCTTCGAAATATAACAATGGAAGTAAGTACTTGATTGAAGTTGTCTTCATTACTGAAAGTCGTAGAAATTGACATTTTGGAAGTTGGTGTTCAATGCCCATCATTCATCAGGTTGCGCACGCCTATGGTTAGAGTTGATTTTGGCTTTTTTTATTAGGAAATTACAACTCTCCATGATATTTCTTCGAGTACCGACCTCCACTGGTGTACATATCAATGGGTTCCTAAGATACTAAATCGAAGTCAGTTTATGGGAGTAGCACCCTTGAGGGCCGTAGGAAGCATTTGTAGACCTATGTTATGTGTATAGGAATTTCTTGAATATTTTTGGGTGTATTGGTACACTACTTTGTTACTCTATTCAGGAAACACTCTGTGAACATGATGAGCTCTTCTGGCATTTAGCTACTATCAGGACCGTGGGGAAAACCGCTGGGGAATTTTGGTTTACATGTCTTGGTGGCATTACATGGGCATTAGTCGGGAATTAGGGGCATTACTCGCGTATTAGTTGGGAATTAGGGATATTACTTGGGAATTACAGGTATTACTGTTGTATTACTCGAACATTAGAGGAATTAGTTAGGAATAATTGGGCATTTCACGGGAAACGGAGGTATTACTCGAGCATTATATGGGTATTGCAGGAATTACTGCACAATAGTAATCGGTGAAGGGCAAAAACAGGTCATTGAAATATAGGAATTGGAATTGTCTGAAAAATCAGAGAGTAGCAGCGGAAATCCGAAATGTGCAATGAAGAAAAAACTCAACATTCAGATACGTTTTTATATTTTTCCTACTTTCCTGACTGGCATTACTGGTAATACTTGAAGGGTATTACTCGGGAATTGCTTGGGTATTACTTACGATTTTTTGAATCAGTGTACACAATATTCTCAGCGGTTTTACCCTCGACCTGCACAAAAACTGAATTACGTTAGACGACTTCTCTTGCAATTTCATCTCATGTTTCAACTTTATAAATTTTTATATCTAGATACAGCTAAGAATGTGATACTATTTCTTGGAGATGGCATGTCGATACCTACAGTAGCCGCTACCAGAGTATACATAGGAGGAGAAGAAAAACAACTATCATTCGAAAAGTTCCCCTATACAGGATTATCGAAGGTGAGCTTGATGTAGTTTTCATGCCAATAGAAATAGACAATCAATTCGTTGTAATTCCAAAAGTTTTCAAACTTCAATACAAGCTCGGGGAAGGTTTGAAAACAAACTATAAAATTTTTCGACCTGTTCGAAGTCCGCAACATTGTTAAAATTGCAATTAACTTGAATTTTGCTGTATATACTCGTTGAAAAAATTCCAAAAGTTTTGCAAACTTGGAGTAGTATTATAGCTATTAATTTAAGGAGATTATTATGCAATTCATAATAATCAAGGATGTTGCCAGCGCCTGGTCAACTTCCGAGATTTATTTATCATAAATATCATATCATTTACAACGATGATATGAAAATAAAATTAACAACTTGGGCTATGTCACGTTATCATTATTAGATTTATACGATTTTTTTCCAACGTTATGGGGAATTTTCACCCAAAATATCATTGTATCACAACAAAAAATTGGGGAAAATGGGGAAAATATTTTTTCAGAATAACATTGTATCGTACATTGCATTATTTTTTTCGTCGACCTCTACAGAAAATGACATTTTATGTACTAATTTTCGAACGAAAACTCGACTAATTTGAAGGCAGGTACTTTTCGTCCTCAAGCACTTTTCGCCCGTAAACGCTTTTCGTCCGTAAACGCTTTTCGTCCGCTGTAATCACTATGTCGTATCATATTGACCACAGCGGACGAAAAATACTTGCCTGAAAAAATCATCGATTATTGATTCGAAAATCGGAAATTAGTAGGTAATTTGTGGAGGTCTACGAAAAAATGGAATATGCACCTCGGCGAAACACTGTCTATTGTCTCGCCTGCTTGATATGAATGAAGCTGAAGGTATTACTTGTCAAAGTCAAAGTCATCATTACCCTAGGCATGTAAATGACACCATTTACATTCCGTTGTCAAGATGAAGTAGTAAACAAACGATATAGGCCATTTACCTATTTTGTTGCTAAGCATGCATGGACTATTTACAGTGTCGACAGTGGGAAATAGTCATTTATGTACCAAGGACGAAAAACTGTCTATTAAAGTCGAGCCTGCAAATTGATAGCTGAGGTGCAGCCGAAGCAAGCAGGCGAGGTGCATATTATATTTTTTCGTCGACCTCTACAAATTACCTACTAATTTCCGATTTTCGAATCGACAATCGACTGTTTTTTTTAGGCAAGTATTTTTCGTCCGCAGGCACTTCTCGTCCGCAAATAATTTTCGTCCGCAAACGCTTTTCGTCCGCTGTGGTGATACGGCATAGTGACCACTTTGCCGTAAAATCGTAAATTCGTAAAATCTATGAACGAAAATGTACAATGAAACGATGGTTTCACATAATATAGCAAATTTTCTGAATGCTGTGAATTACCGAAAGTACACAAAACACCTTTTCGTCAAAACTGTATGATTGGATTTGCACATTATTGAAATGCTTCGATCGAAAATTAAGAATTTGATCATGACAGCTGCAGCATAAATGAATAGAAACATCAAAAGATATTTCACATGCAAACTTTTGGTTAAAAGTAAAAAATACTTAAAAATATTTTTACTATTGACACAATCTTATGTACATAATTTCAAAGTTTCCAAACAGTTTGGATATGTTACATGAGACGTATTTTTCGATTATTGTTCATATTCGAATAAAATAATAAAAATACAATAATAAAGTTTATCCAACACATGACAGTTATGACTGTCATTATTAATGTCATTTTAGAGAAGTAAACTATCAAATAATCAAGCTATCACTAGTGAGTTATAATCCATAAGTCACTAGTGTGTTATTTGAAAATGACATAACTGTCATGTGCTGGATAAAACATTGTATGCCACTCATGTGTTATGTTTCCTAAGTCACTGCCTGACGGCCTCGTGGTATAAATCTTTCTCGCGTGACTTATTTTCAACATAACACACTAGTACCATAAATAACTATTTCCCTGGTGTCTTTTTACACGATGTGAATATTAGAAATTAGGGTCGTGAAATTATATATGTTTTTCCTGCATATGTCTATCAAGTCCTTGGCTTACGATCAAATAGTTTTTTCAAACTGCCTTGAAGTGACGTCATTTTTAGCGGTTTGTTTTGAGTTTTGTGAAACGAACAAATAGAAATTTACAGGCTTTACTTTTTGGGGAATTGATTCTCACACTATAAATCTTTCTCGTGTGACTCATTTTCAACATAACACACTAGTACCATAAATAACTATTATTTGCCAATAGTTGAAACATCAAAACAGCGGACAAGTAGGTGAACAAGGTAATCACTGAAGCTTATTAACCGCTGGTTTGTGATATTGCGCCTATCGAGACGAAATAAAAAATGTATAATTTTCAACTGAATCGAAACTACACAATAATGAGTATACAATGAGACCAAGATAATGACTCAATGTGAAATGTTGAATGTGAAAAGAGTTGTGCAACAGCAGGGTCAGCTATTATGGAAGGGAGAAATATCCAAAAATATTTTGATTTCCGAATCATACTGGAAAAACAGATTTCGATTTCCTATTTTATTTTCTTTCCGGTCCCAAAATAAGGGCTGAAAGAAGAAAAGAAATACTTCTTCACTGAAACTTTTTCAAAATTAATTTTCTTGAATACGGTCATGTTTTAATAGATACTGATCACTAATCAATTTTCCCTTCCAAATTCATTGAGGTACTGCACATGATAGTTTCATTATGTTTCTGAAAATATCGTATTTTTGAATTCCTACCTGCCTGAATTGAACAAAAAGTTGCATAAACAACTAGGAAGTATATGAATTTCATCAGAGCAGACATGATGACGCGTAGCATTATTTCTGCACTTGTTTTGGAACATGCTGTAGATGATATTATTGATCCGTCCGAAATCCTGTTGTACAACCGAATAATAATATATGGATGATTGAAATTGAGGTGTAGAGTGCAGGGGTGGTGTGCCTCGAGATTTATGTCGAATATTAATGTGATGGACGTGCGAAAGGTGATTTTATCATATATGGTTTTCGCGAGGTGATAATATTATGGAATGAAGGATATTTCAGAGAAAGGAATTGAATTAACCCCGATTTGCAACATATTATTACTGCAATTTCAGCTCATCTTTTCACCAAAGAATAACGGAGGATCTGGTAGGGTTATGATTGACGGAAAGTTTGCTAGGGGAAGATCTTTCTCAAAAAGTGTATGTAGGTTTATTTTAGTATTATCTGCCTAAAAGTGACTGCTACAGAATTTTGAATCATTTTGAAATGTATGTGTGTAAAGTGTAAAAACTCGATATCGAACTTTGCGGAACCCCATTTCTCTCGAACGGAACAGTAAGTAAGATCGTTCTACTACTAAGAGAGTTTGCATATGGTTGTTTATACAGTATCGGAAACTTCATCTGGGGAATAGACAGAAATCTACGCGAGCAACAAGGAACGCTATGATATGATAATACCACATAAATAAGAGAGACGCACTACGTATACCCCAACCGAGGGAATGGGACGTTTCAGTGCCGCCGTTTCAGCGCCGCCATTTCAGGGCCGCCGTTTCAGTGTCAGGACCTTTCAGTGCCAGGACGTTTCAGTGCCATGACGTTTCAGTGCCGGGAGATTTCGGTTTCAGGACGTTTCAGTGCCGGGACGTTTCACTGCCATGACGTTTCAGTGCCGGGACATTTCAGTTCCAGGACGTTTCAGTGCCAGGACGTTTCACTGCCATGACGTTTCAGTGCCCGGATATACATTAAAAAATTGAAATTCCACTTGCGATATTAAAACTAATGGGAATGCACACATTCACAAAAATTCAGGCATAGCCTGTGCGGGTAGAGGACGGCTATTATTATTATTTGCCGTGGCGCTCATACTTATTAAAGTTTGTTTTTTTGTTTGTTTGAAAATGTATTACATAAAACCAACTAATATTAGTTGTTAGTTAAACAAAAACAATAAGTATAAAACTTATATATATATATATATATATATATATAATACAATATATATATATTTATTCACAAATTAGTGGGAAGCAGTCAAAGGGAGACCAATTAAGACGATTTATTCGTTTTTAAGTCAAGCTTTCGAAAATAACTCATTTTCTTCTTCAAGACGTAACTAAAATTAGTTGTTAAATAAATATGTGATGTTATTACATAATTTAAGATACTTACTAACATAAAATTCAAAAGAAATTAGATACAAAAAGAAACATACAGGTGACAGACAGAATTTGAAAGGACAAGTTGACAACAAATTATGCTTGCTCGATCAAAAATAGATCCAATATTGTTTATGAAATTCCATGTAGAAGTTGTGAGGAAGTATACATTGGTCAGACAAGTAGAATGCTCAAGAACAGAATAACTTCACATAAAAGTGACTGCAGAAGGAATGTCAGATCTTGCAGTCTTGTTGAACATGTGATAGATAAAGACCATATTATTGACTATGACAATGCAAAAATTCTCATTAATGAACAAAATCTCAATAAACGCCTCTTTCTTGAAATGGTTCATATAAATAATACTGAAAAAACAATGAATAAAAGAACAGACATCAAAGATCTTAGTACCATATATACATTTTTAATTAAAAAACATAAAGAAAATATCTCACCTCGTCCTCCTTGAAATGATTATTTACATATTTATACATATAGTTATATTTTTATATTTTCTCACTCTGTATCTCTAATTTGAAATACCGAAAATATGATCGAACAAGCATAATTTGTTGTCAACTTGTCCTTTCTGTCTGTCACTGTATGTTTCTTTTTGTATCTAATTTCTTTTGAGTTTTATGTTAGTAAGTATCTTAAATTATGTAATAACATCACATATTTATTTAACAACTAATTTTAGTTACGTCTTGAAGAAGAAAATGAGTTATTTTCGAAAGCTTGACTTAAAAACGAATAAATCGTCTTAATTGGTCTCCCTTTGACTGCTTCCCACTAATTTGTGAATACATTTTTGAACATTCCCCTTATTTATATATATATATATATATATATATATATAATTAGATCCAAACTTGACATTATCAGCAACTATGACCAATGGTCTACTTGTATTCTCAAGCCGTTTTATGTCAATCCAGATTGGTAGGTAATCAACAACAAGTAAAGAAATTGCACCACCATAATGAAAAATACCCATACCTACTTTTTCGTATGGTAATTATGGTACAGAATGCGGAATTAGAGGTTCTTTCATTTTTCTATCAGAAAAGCGTTCACATACAGCACATCTAGAGATATAATCTTCAATATAACATGACATTTTATACCAATAGAAAAGCTGTCTGGCACGAGCTTTTGTTTTATTCAACCCAAAATGCCATTACTTCGAGTTCTTATTGTCCACCTGACACCATGCAATGTGTTTGAATGTAATTTATTTTATTTTTAAAAATTCTTTGCGACAAGAAGCTTTCTGTTTATTTGACAAGTTGTCATTCTCTTTCATATAAAATACTTGGTGTTCAACACATAAGGTACATTACAACATCTATAACAATAATTATTAAAAAATATTTCTGCCACATCCTGGATACAAAGTTACGACATACTATATCAGAATTAGTTAATCAGGTCAGACTTAGCATCTCGGTATTCTAACTTAGCATATCGGAATAAGCTAATTCTGAGATACCAAGTCAGAATTCTGACTGAGTATCTCAGAATTAGTCAATTCCAAAAAGTTTAGTGTTATAATTCTGATTTAGTAACTCAGATACCAGGTCAGAATTCCGACTCTGTATCTCAGAATTAGCTGTTTTTGAGAAGATAATTCCGAGATTTCAAGTCAGAATTAGCTAAGTCCAAGATGATGAGTTATTGAAATATTTATTATCTTTGTGATATTTTGAGCTAATCGATCCCCCTAAATGTCGAAATTATCACCACAGAAAATGGTAACTTGGTGACTGAAACCACTGTCGAGGTGCCAACAATCGTGGTTCGGTGTTGAAAACTCCTTTGCATTCATTGGAAGTATTGATCATCTGAAAAATCTCATTAATACCAGCATTTATTTAGTAGGTATGATCTTTCGAAAACAAGAATTATATAAGGAATGGTAAGTACTCGTATTACTATTATCAAGCCGACATGAATTGCAAAATGAGTCCATGAAGGCCAAACTGAGGATTTTTTCGTAACAAAAATACTATTAGAAAACCGACTGTGTCATTACATGGAAGACAGTTCGTAGTTTTATTTTGTTGTGCTTTGGACTCGCAATTATCGTTAATTAATTTGATATAAACATTTAAATTCCAAAAATTTAATGAAAACTAATATAGCAATCTGGTTGCTCCAATGAGAAGAATTGTAGAGAATTGAAATACGGTCTCGGCCGTTTACAGTCATGTTCGTAACTTTTTTCACCCATTTCCCGGCATTGTAACGAATTGCAATTGTGTCAAAACTAATAGTCCGACAGCAACTGTTTTCCGTATAAATAAAGTACATACGAATCACTACTGCCGTGAAAAGAGCCAATCGTAACTTTTTTCACCCATTTCGCGGCATTGTAACGAATTGCAATTGTGTCAAAACTAATAGTCCGACAGCAACTGTTTTCCGTATAAATAAAGTACATACGAATCACTACTGCCGTGAAAAGAGCCAACCCTATGAATTGAAAAATGGCTAAAGAAAAAAATGTTTTTTTTTGTATTTAAATGTCTACAATAAATCAATAAATGACAGTTGCGTGTCCAAAACATAGCAGAATATAACTACGGAGTGTCCCTCATGTGAGAAAACATCAAGTACCTGGGAATAACAATCGATAGGAAAATGCTGTGGATCGACCACATCAAACAAATAAGGAACAGAACCCAGGAGATAACGAACAAACTATTCGTCATAGCCGGAAGAGAGTGGGGCTAAAGCAGCGAAATACTAAAGATTATCTACGAGCAGACAGTAAAACCTCTGATACTATACGGAGCCTAGATATGGGAACAACGTGTAGAAGACATAAGAATTATCAAACGCCTAAGAGCAACTGAAAGACCGTATAAACTGGCTATAACAAGGCATATAGAACGGCACCCGCAGATTCACTACATGTACTGGCAGGAACATCACCACTACAGATAGACGCTGCAATCGAGAACACACACACAAACGGAAACAAAAACGACATAATGTATAATAAAAACAAACATCAACAAAAGCCGCATCCAGCCAAAATTCACAGAAAAGTCCCTGAGATAAGACCAAATGGAACCCACATATACACAGATGCCACCCTCACAGAAACCCAAGCGGGAGCCTACGGATTTTAACGAAAACCAAAGATAATAAATACATTATGGCAGATGGAAACAACATACACACAGCTGCCTAATGGATACTAGGCAATTATGGAGATACAACCATCCACACAGACTCCAACAACGCCATCAAAAAATAGAAAACAATAACAGCACAGATTAGAACATAAATAAAATACAGAAGATAATACAAGATAGACTGGATAATGACCAAAGAGTACTAATAGTACATACGAACACGAACACAGAGGGAATGGAAAGGGCAGAAAGAAACGCTAGATGACGATAAAAAATGACAGCATGGCAGACGCTTTGGAATAACTCAGATAAAGAGCGGAGAACACACTCTACAGGGTGTTCCAAATTAAGTCGGCACCATTGCCAACTCAGTTATTATTGATGATACGAATTCGGTTGAATGAGCAAACTAGTAGCATTTTTGATGGCCTTCTCGACGCCGAAAACAAAAAAAAAATGACAGTCGCGTTTTCGAAATATTTCATAAAATGATATTTTTTTAAATGGAACACTATATTTTATCATGCATTTCGACTCGTAACTACATTCTCAATAACAAAGCTCCTATGACTTATGTGGAAATATTTTTTTTTCACTTGTACAAAAACATTCTTTGTTTTGGCGAATAAAACCTCATGATTGTCCAAACACCCAATTTTGGTATTTATACAAATGACAATATTTTTTTACTAACAGCAAAACAAGAACTCGTGAAACCCGTCAATTGACACAACTGAGCTATTTGGTATTAATTTACAAAATGATAATTTCCATCTTAAAACCATTCCACTAGCCGTATTTAGTTTGTGACTCAAAATATTTCTGCCATAATGATAACTTTGAAGCCGTTTTTGTACAGAACAGAAAATGCGGAGCGTCATATTAATGCGGTTGGAAATAGCTATTTGTGTATTTAGAGCGCAAAGTGATGGATTGCCGCTCGAACAAAGAGAGTTACCGCGCGACGCGAAGCAGAGCGGCAATTACACTTTGTGCTCGAAATACACACAAAATTTTTTCGACAAACGCAGATCTCAGATACAGACAATACACTCCATACTTTATTGATCATTGATTACCTTATAATAATATTCATTTCTTTTATTATTTAATTGATTAAAATTGAACGTACAATTCTGACAATTTTTAATAGACATAGCCAAAGTCAGTATCCAAATTACTGGCAATACAATCCATATCTCTAACACTTAAAAAAAACATGGCTCGACCACGATTTGAACACGGGTCGCCTGCGTGAGGTGAAGGAGCCTTAGCCTCTATAGACCAAACACAAAGCGGTGTTTATGAACATTTAATCGATATTTTATAGCGCTTTATCAAATCCGATTTTTATAAATGTTTACTATTGACAAAACTGACTTATTTTCAACTTTAGGAAAAAAAGTCATGGGAGCTTTGTTATTGAGAATGTAGTTACGAGTCGAAATGCATGATAAAATATAGAGTGTTCCATTTAAAAAAATATAATTTTATGAAATATTTAAAAAACGCAACTGTCAATTTTTTTTTGTTTTCGGCGTCGAGAAGGCCATTAAAAATGCTACTAGTTTGCCCCTTTTATCCGAATTCGTAGCATCAATAATAACGGAGTTGGCAATGGTGCCGACTTAATTTGGAACACTCTGTATTTTCCCAACAATAAGCAGAGATAGGATCGAATTAACCTGAACTACCAGAGAGTCACAAACGGTCAATGCAGCTGCGTTAACGGAACCGAAAACCAAAACCACATGATAAACAACTGCACCCTAACACAAAGAGAGAACGCAAGAGCAGCGATACGGATATTCCTAGCCAGCAGAAATATGCAATATCCAACACAAATACAGGACTGTATATATACCAGAGAGATAATGGATAATATAAACCAATGGGGAGAACAGATGATTCTCAACGACGAATGAAACGGCATCAAATCAAAAGAAAAGACACGTTGACGCCAGCTAGCTGGCACCACCGGAGTCCACAAGACAACAAATAGCTACACTAAAACAAATTTCACAGAGTTAACGAGCACAACTCGATATCGATCAAATGCTCTTTTTCGCTAATTTTTGGACGAAAGGATGTTGGGATGAGTTTCCTTGCCAGCAGATTTCGCAAGGTAGGCAGGCCCTCCACAGTCCCTGGACTGTGGTAAACACGCGATTCTATGTCCCTCATGTGATGGCACAGTCGGTTTACAAATCGTATTTTTGTTAAAAAATCAATCATTTTATGCTCTATTGATTTGTGTAATGAGTATTCAAAGTTTGGCACAGATGTAATCACGTCTGATAGATAAATCGTGATCCCCTTCCTATCAAATTGACTATAATGGACAATTCGAGTCAATATTCCTATCACGACTGCATAATCAAAACATTCAAATAATGTGTTGAATGTTTGTATGATCAAAGTCATTTCTAATTGCAGTTATATCCTGAAAAAATTGATAATTTAAAAAAATCCCGTATCATTGTTAGAACGATAAATAATTATTAATACCAGTTATAAATACCTACTTCGTGAAAACTTTACCGATGATTCAACGTGTTTTGAATCGATCGTATACCAGCACAACAGTTTATCTTCAAATTGGATTATAATGACTGTTGTTTTCATTTTGTTACCAGTGTTACACTCAAGAAAGCATTCAAGTAAAAATTCAGTTTATTTTCGGATATGGTCCTTCAATTTACTAAAATATGCATTTAACCCTGCCACTGTTTTTTCTTCACATTTTCAAATAGAGTCCCATCGAAACGTTCATAGTAATTATTTACATTTTACAGAAATGAAGTGGTAATTTTTCACCATTGAACAGAAAACCACGAATGAACATATAGCCTTTAATCTGTTTATTAAGTTTTATTCAACTAATTGATTATCATCGCAGATGTGTGAGCACTGCAGTCTTTTTGAACCTTTGGTGTATTGGTGAATATTGATCAGCACTGGAAAACATTTTTGAAGTAGTGATAATACAGATATTAATGATAATCCAGTACGATTGGGTTTAGAGACAAGGATCGCTTGTAGCACCACCAAAATTGGTAGGTATGCTAGTTGTTGGAACCATGATAAACACGAAAAAAAAAATGTTTACCGAAAATAAATAAATAGATTTTTGCTATAATCCTGGAAAGTATATAATTTATCGGAGAAACACCTCAACAAGGTGGAAGACAGTTCAATTCTCCACAAAAATGAATCCTAGTAATTTTTTATAAAATTTGCACGTTTTCCCGACATCAATTTTCAGGTTCACGCTAACCCACCTCTGAAAATTCTGGCGGAGCCGAATATTTGATTGGTCATAACAAACTCTGCTAACAATGATCGGAGAAGGAAAAGTTAATGTTGATATAGTTTCTCAAGACTCCTTCTCATTCAAATGTAATAGGTGAGTATTTGAGTACCTAAAATGTGTTTTGTCGCACTTCACGGATATGTTTGCGGATGATCCGAAAATCATGAATAATTTAGTAAATATGGAATTATTAAACTAAAGCTGCAACCAATACCCTCTCCGGACTATACGCAACAATTTTAGAGTAGTGTGACAGGTCCCACTTCTACATGCCAAAGAAAAACTTCGTTTTACTCCTGCCTCATTTTCAATTTACCATAAAACCGGCATACTCTTCAGTAAATGTTGAAAATAATCGCTTATTCATATCCTGTATATATGTTTAATAACACTTTAATAGCACTAGGATGTGCATGAGCGATTATTTTCAACATTTTCTGAAGAAATTGCCGGGAATATGGGTGAGTTGAAAACTAAGGCAAGAGTAAACCCCAGTTTTTTCTTTGGCATGTATAAGTGAGACTTGTCTCACTAGTCTAAAATCGTTGCATATGGTCCAAAGAGGTTACTGATTCCTGCTTCAGTATAATTATTTCATATTAACCAAAATATGCATGACATTCGGATCCTCCGTAAATATCGTAAAAGGGTTATGTGAAGTGGGATAAAACACATTTTGGGTACTCAGATACTCACATGTTATATTTGCATGAGGAAGTAGAAGCCTTCAGGGACGATATGCGCTTTTTCTTTTCCTTCTACCATAATTTTTAGCAAAGCTATGACAAATCTAATTTTCGGACCTGAAAATTGATATCGGAATTCAATCAGGTTTTCTGAGAAAACGAGCGCATTTTGTGAGAAATTACCAAGTATATTTCTTGAGGAGAACTGAATTATCTTTCACCTTGTTGAAATTGTTTCTTGATAAATCTTATACTTTCCGAAACAACAACATAAAGAAATATAATTTTTTGAATCAAATTATTTTTGGGTTCCACCCCTGATTTTTTGCTAAACAATTTTTTTTCTAACAATGAATTAAGTCAAGAAGTCATGTGCCGAGTTTCAAATGCTACGATTCATTCTCCACTTTGTGGCTTACATTTATCTGTGGTTACAGTACCATAAATTAATCAATAATTTTAAGTTGTCTGAAAAATACTTAGGTTTCAAGGAAGGAAAGTCTTAGACCACTGTGAATATTTCTTCAGATTATGATCTACTCTTAGGGCAACCTGTCCAACGGTTCAACAACGGTTCAAGTGAACCGAGTTCAGTTGCTAAGGAACTAAAAATAACATTGGCTCATCTCTAGCAACTGCTCTTATAGGCCGTCAGATAGTGACAGATTTAGGTGACCCATTTTCGCATAGATAGATATAGATAGATAGATAGATAGATAGATAGATAGATAGATAGATAGATAGATAGATAGATAGATAGATAGATAGATTTTTATTTAACCACTTTACATAAGTTATATGTTTGTAGCAAGTCAAGAATTACATGTATGTCTAGACATAGAAGTTGGATGCTAACATGCGCTAAAACTACAGATCAGCTAGAACATTGAGATTAAAATCGAAATAAATTACGTATATATGTCAATAATGAAAGTTACATATTCCTACATAGCTACATAGTATAGGTTGAAAACAAAACAGTTCCAAATGACAAAATCAAACGGATTAAAATGTATATTACCAACCGGATTAAAATTACATATGCATGTACAAAAATGTAAAATTACATATGCCTACATATACTTAAGCGAATGTGGTATATAAATGATTAGGAATTTGGGGTGAGCATCATGAGTTCATGGTTGAATGAGAGGTATTCCTCAATTGAGTAAAAGCATTGTGACAGTAAGTGATTTTTTACCCATTTTTAAATTGAATAAAATTAAGTGATTTTATAGCAGGTGGTAAAATATTAAAAAATCTGACATTTGGAGAATTTTGCTCCGTGACACACAGTCAGTATTTACGAGTTCTGAGTTTACTTGCTGCTCTTGTAGCATGGTTGTGGACATCACCATTTTTTGAAAAAAGATCTATATTAGAAAAGGTCTGCATAAGCTTCGAATAGGATTGAAAAGTATAACGATTTAGACTAAAAAGATTTTTACGAGTGGCTCCTGGGGAGAACATATCGAGAATTCGATTTTTCAGAACAGTATTTATTTGTTTCCCTCGTTTTCCTTACTACGGTACGAAACTACAGAAGGTGATTCGTCAGGTCGTTTTAAGAAAAAAAATTCCTAGGAACATATGACCGGGGTTGCTTCGTTTCTTAGATAAGTACAGACAGTTTAAAAAAAAAACATCAACGCCCTGTATCTCAGAAAAGAAGCAACTCCGGACATATAGTCAAGTAGCTCAGTGGTTAAGACTGAAGCGTTCAAAACCATTGACTGCTGGTCGGCTAGGTTCGAATCCTCAGCGACTTCACCTTTTTATCTGATGGCCCGAGATAGTGCTAGGAATCGCACATTAAAAGGTGAGACCTCGTTAATCCTTGGCTCGCAACAAGTTTCGACTTTTGAGGGCTGCCGTTCGTAAGGGGACGACAGCTGGTTAACGAAAAAAAAAAAAAAACAAAAAAAAAAACAATTTAAAAAACAAAAACAATATGTTCATATGAACTTTTTTCTTCAAACGACCTAACGAATCACCCTCATAACACAAAAATAAATTTTCTGTATGTTACGCCCAGGAGCCACTCGTAAATTCATTTTCATTTTACTTCAAATTGATATACTTTTCAACTCTATTCAAGGATCGTAACCTAAATCTGTCACTATCTAACGTTCTATTAGAAGCGTTGAAGAGAGTTTGGATGAGAGTAATACCTCACAAGATCTGCTTTAGCGATTTATGCAACAAAAAACGAAAAATGTAAAATTTTTTAATAGCAGTAAGAAGATTATTTTGTGTAATTGTTCACACTAGATTTCAACAAACTCATATCCTTCGATACAGTTTGGTTATACTGTGCAACTTAATGATAGTTAACTTTTGAACCGTTTGACGTAAAAACACGAATAAAAAACCGTTTGGAGGGTTTCACTGATACCACTCATTGAAATAAAAAATATGGTGATTGCTTTAAATGGTATAGGGGGTCAAGTGTCACATCGTTGAAAGGGGAATTCCATTCTCTTTACAACCATCAAATAATTTTTGAGAAAGAGGACCGATAGTATACTTTTGGGGCGAAGATACATTGAAATTTCTTGACAGATGGAGCTGTGGGCAAATCAATTTGAAAATTTCGAAAGACATAACGATCGAAATTGTGAAAAAAGTTATTCACGAAATTCGAAAATATTCAGTGGCTGTAACGATAATTGAGTTCTCTTTTCAACGATGTGACAATTGACCCCCTATGTCGTTTGAAATGTTTAAGGTTGATGTGCCCCCTGCTCCCTCTGTCGAGAAATTACCATATGTTTCAAAAAGTAGTATCGGTGGGCCCTCCAGAAACTTTTTTGCTCATGTTTCTTCTTCGAACCGTTCAAAAGTTAACAACTGGGGAGGGCTATAAAAAGCCGTACTGTATACGTGGCAACTGAAATCAAACAATTTTGTATGTATATGACTATAATAGGTACATATATGTATGTACGTCGGTTATGCTTTTAATATATCGCCAAAGCGTTCAGTGTATGACAAGAATAAATTCATGTTAATTTATACCCTCCCAAGTAGCAATTCAACGTTGCGGCAACGTGTTCGAAAAAGTTGTGCAACCAAACATAAATTGCGTTGCCGACGTCAACACAACGTTGTCACAACCCTGTTTTACACCGATTTGGTCAATCATTTTTGGGTTTTTACGACGTTTTTGCTGTAACTGTAGGTAGCAGTCGGTCGTTTCCTAAACGTTGCTGAATTTACTTGAGAACAACTGCATACCAGCGTCCTCTCAAGCAGCAATGACAGCTTATTTTCTTTGGTGGTCAGAAAATAGTTGATTTATCAACCAAATAATTACTGATGGCCAAAATGGACACTAAAAAAATACTTTCTGGCAACTACTACCTCAAGTTGATATCGAAATATTTCATGCTCAATATAACCGAAAAATAACGATTACGAAACAGAAATTGCCAATGCATTACATTTTACTGTCAAATATACCATTGTTTCATGCTAAAAAACACGCGGGCTTTCAATCTGTTGCGAAGTTTCCAAATGTCAAGAATAAGAAATATATATTTTCATAAACAATTTTCAATGTTGATATCGTTTCAAGCGTGAACTAAATACGGAATACCTATGATTTTTTTCTAGAATACTAAAATGAGGCTCTAAAATCCTTTGTAAATGTTTGTTTTACATCCCAAGTTTTAATGGCCGACCTTGTTTCCAAATAGAATTACACTTCCAATATGGCGTAGGAGTATACAAGTCGTCAACGCGACCTTGGTTGTCAGGTAACTAAAAATATACTAATTTACGTTAGTCTGCCATACAACCAACTTTATACCCGAAGCGCGACTGGAGTTGCTTATCGGACCAAAAACTGAACCAATTCTAACTAACGAATACATTCCGCTCCAAATTTTGTAAGTCATCTCTTTCGCGTTCTTCCCTCAGTTCTTTCAAATTATTAAACTGTTGTACATGGTCATAATCAAGTCGTTTCTCCTGGCTATAATACAGTTGTTCCTCTGAAAAAGTAGTTGCTTTTCTCAATATCTCTCTATTCAGGTGTGCACTTGTTTCTAAAGAAATTAAACTTAAGATTTCCAAACTGTCTGTCTTCATGTTAGCTTTTGCCCGTGAAGTTTCTTCACGACTTTTTTTTTATCTGTAAGAAAATACAGTGAATTCGTTAGCACTTTTCATTTCCGATTCGAAAGTTAAGTTAGGATCATTCTAGTCCTTTTTCCTTTACTATAAATACATTTTCTGTCAAATAATTTAGCAAACAATGGTTCTTGTCACTGAATTAAAAAATATATAATAAATTGGGTAAATAATTATTATCTAAATAAACGTTGAAAATAACTAAAGTTGTCACTTAAACGTTTTTAGAACGTTATACCCATTCCCAGAATATTTACTACTTGTAGTCGGTTGAGTAAACGTTATGACAACGTCGTAGCTTGACTGATGTCATGCTCAACGTTAAAACAACGTTGACCGGTGGTTTAGAGAGCGTCCTTTTATAAATGACTAATTTCTACACTAACTACAACGTTAATTTTGGTGTATTATGTGGTTATCGTCGCCAAAATGCTACTTGGGCTATATAGTGCATGAAGGTAAAACAACTGAATCTACTATTTACCCAGTTGTCCAATTTAGATTCATTTCACTTTCTTGAGAACTAAGCTGTAAATTGTACCACAATACCAACTCCATCTGTACCATCAAACGAACCATGCATGAACTTGTTTACTTACGAAATTCCTATTCATTATATCGTTTTTCATGGGAATCACGTAAAAACCTGATAGTATATTATACAACGACGTTATTATAATCATAATTATAATCAGTAATAGTCTTTTATGTATCTGGGTCCTTATATAGGCGTACTTTTGTAATTTTTTTAAACTTTATGTTTCATGACATTTTTTTAAAGGTTATGAGGTGATTCTTTTGTTATATTTGCCGCTATGTTAACAATAACATTCATCTCCTTTAAAACCTTGGTAACCAAAATAAGGCAAATAAAAAAATCTAATAAAACCATAATAGAAAAACAAAAATACATATTATTTTTAACAAAACTGAAAAACTTAACAAAACGAAGATATAAAATATTTTTTAAAAGAATTGATAAACAAAACTTCAATGACATTTACTGCAGTAAAAATTCTCAACATCTTCAGCCGTCAATCCTATGCAAGTTTCGTTGAACCTAATTCCATATTTCAGACAAATTCTAACCAATCCCATTAGCGTTATTACGCAATCGTTAGTAGGGCCATTACCAGGCGAGCACTTTTTGTTAACCATGCATTTTCAAGGAAAATAAACAATTTTTTTAATTTTTCTCTCACTGCACTCAAGATAGTACCAATGCTACAGTAAAGGATTATGCACTATTGATTTTTTTTAAGTAGAATTGTTAAATTATAACTGTGCAGCCTGAATAGGCCAGTAGAAATTGACAATCAATTCCCATTGATTCCAAGAGTTTTTGAACTTTGGTCAAGTGAATAGTACATTGAGATAGTAGGTAATTAATATCAGTTTTCAAGTACGCAACATTGGCAAAATGGCAATTAACTTGAATTTTGCTGAGAAAATTCTAAAAGTTCCGCAAATATGGAGTAGTATGGAATATATTATTTTATATCACGAATCAAGTTTGTAACCGAGTCAAGTGTACGGAATATTTTTTTTATTGGCCCATATAATGTTTTCCTTTCAAAAGTTCTGCAAACTTGGCAGATACACCGGAAAACCACTCCGAACAGTTTTGTAGATTTGCAACCTTTTACGTTGACCAGAACATATTTATTTTTAATCCGTGGTAATTTTTTTGGTCAAGGTGGTCTCGAAGTAATTACAAAAGTTTTGAAACTTTGTTGCAAATTTTGAAAAGCTCTAATCTGATGCATTCACAAATTTGCAAACTTGTAAACGATTCTGAAATTCATGCAATTAGATCTTTCAAAATCGAAACAGACAATGTTCATAGTTGTGCATGGGAAGGAACCGATATCCAGGTTCCCTGGGCTTTACAGGAACAATCATTCGTTGTGTTTTTTAATACACAACTAGACAAATTAAAAATTACACTGTTTATTTATCAAAGATCATTATTTCACCTTCGATTATCAAATATTATTATTATTATTATATTATATTAATTCACTCTCTTCTACCAACACTCGCCAGCTATATATGATAGTTGCTGCAAAATTTTTCCTAAAAAATCGTTCAGTTCATGAATTTTCCATCAAAAACAAGGGAGATACAGGGATTTTAGTCGAGCGTCGGGGTAAATCTCATATCAAGTTCGCGCGGAAATATCAGTTATAGCTCATTATCTCTCAAAGGAAGCAATTTTCAAAAAAAAAAAACATGCGATTAACTTTTGTATGGAGATTTTTACGATCTACAAGTTTAATAATAATAATAATGTTTATTCACAATAAAAAGTATAATAAAGAGTACAATGAAAAGTACAATAATAATAACAACAATAATAATAATAATGATACTGACAATATAGACTTGAACAATGTACAAAAATTGCAATGTTCGAATAAACAAATAAACCACTAAGGCTAAGAAGCCAGCGCGTGGTTGTGGAGTGTTATTGAGCATTACAATGTAGTAACTATCCGAAATACTAATTAAACAATACAACAAAATAAAAGGTTATAGATATAATGATAATATTCAATAATACCCAGTATTAGTAACAATATTTACAGTTTTCCTATCAATCAATACATATTAGTACAGGGAATTTTATTTGGGTCTATTAGATTATGTATTATTTTTCTCTCAGTTTCGTGGAGGTATTGTTTGGTTTTTTTTTTGAATAACACTATGGAGTTCGAATCTTTGATATTCCTGGGAATGTTGTTAAACATTCTCGTACTTAGATAAGTATATCCTCTCTGACCTATAGTTTTGGATGAATACTCAGTGCGTATCATGTTTTCTGTTTTTGCCCTAGTATCATAATTGTGATCAATATTTCTTAAATAACTTCTATTTTTGTATTGATCTATTGCTACACGTAGAAAGTAAATTTGCCTAAGGTCTAGTACTTTACTTTCAAAATATAGCAAGTTCGATGAATACGTTTGACATTTATTGAAGCAAATTTTCAGGAATTTTTTTTGAAGAGTGTCTAGGAAAGTTAAGTAACTGCTTGCAACACCTCCCCAACCTAAGATTCCATAAGACAATCTAGACTCTACTAGTGCGTGGTAAAGGATTTTCATTTGGTGTGTATTCAGTATGTTTTTGAAGTATAAAGTTTGTTTCCATACATTATATCGAAGTTTTCAATCCCTTCCAAGTCATTAATTTTACGAGCTTTCCCGGGAATTTTCCCCACTTTCCATAGGTGCTCGCATGCAGAACAATTTTTTTCTTAAAGTACTCTTCAAAAACTGCCCGTGGGCCAAAATCTTTTCTATTGGATTGATTGTCAGGTTGTAGTAACATTTTAGCTAAAATTCGTCAGCAACTGAACTCGGTTCACTTGAACCGTCATTGAACTTGTCTTGTACAACTCGCCCTGATTGTATAATAACTACATTTTTATTTTTGAATTTGAATGAGTGAACTGTATAATAATATTTTCGTGTTAAGAGACTTTGATGACTTCGATGTGTTTGTTAATGAATTTACTACTCAAAATTTACATAGGTATGTACGCCAAGCAAAAATCTATATTTACCGCCCTAGGGTGATTAAATGGTACTTCGGGCGATAAAGTACTCTTTTATACTAGAAACCCCGGAAAATAAAGTGCAGTTTACCGCTTCTTGTGCATGAAATTTATTATTACGAGTTGTATATTATACTCTATTTCAAAAATAACGTAGAGTATATGCTATATATATTCTATACACGGTATACACCCGTCCTTCACGGGAGTTCACACCTGCCATTTTATAACGAATGGCAGGTGTGGAAAATCCAAAAAAAAAATTGTCGAAAGTTTAAATTGTGTTTGAAAATTCGTCGAAATTTCGGAAACCGCTATCCGCCGAACGTCAGCTGACCCGAGCAGAGCTGCAATAATACTGGAACTGCCGGATGGAAGAAACTGTGTAATTTCGAATAGCGGTTTACAAGATTTTCTGAGCTTTCCAACAAAATTTAAAATTTACACATTTTCCGAATTTTTCACACCTGCTATCCGTTATAAAATGGCATTATACACCCGTCCTTCACTGGTTAGATTTCAACCATGTCTATCTCTACTTGCCTATTCACAGTTGGTTATGGAAAGGGTTTTCTCTGCTTGATATTTGAGTTATCTGTTGGCAGTAGTTTGAATAGTATCGTGTTATTCTGAATATTCTATTTAATTGTTTCTTTGAAACACGAATAACATCTTTTTTTTTTTCAGACGTACTGCGTAGACCATCAAACACCAGATTCAGCGTGCTCAGCCACTGCCTATCTGGGTGGTGTCAAAGCAAACCTGGGAACAATAGGAGTATCCGCAGCAGTGAATGCAAAAAACTGTACTGCAATGAACGATATTGATAACCATGTTGACTCAATAGCAAGACTGTTCCAGTGGAAGGGAAAAAGCACTGGTCTAGTCACCAATACGAGAGTAACTCATGCATCTCCAGCAGGTAATAAATATTTATGTATCAAGGATGTAAATCACAGAGGGTAGCAGATTGCAATTTCTTAGTAATATGTAGAAAATATAGGGTAAATGATAAGTAAAACAAGAAAAATCAAGACGAAATAGTTAAAGGAGGGTGGGGTAGCTGAAGGTTGGATATTGATGGTTTTGTACGATTTGTGGTTAAAAAGTTAGCAAAAATTTGTAGATAACTGAAAAATCTAAACCTTTTATTTGAATCATTTTTTAATATTACTACGAAATCAACGAAAAAACGCTAAAACCAATGAAAACGCGTCTTTACGCTATTTTGATACTTATAAGAAAGAAGAAACTAGAAGAGCTAGGTTTTTATTCGAATATTATGATTTTCGACTTTTGTTGACTTTATTATTCATTCAAATAAAAAAATCACATTATTTTTAGCATACCACAACACTTTAAAATGCATGCTGTAGAACTGCCAATAATTACCATGGAATTCAAACTAAAGTGCAGTATTTTATTCATCAAAGTATTAATGAATTATGTCAAATTTATTTGGGTAATAAAAATAATGACAAACGGATTTTAGGGATTAGAAAAATAATATTAACTTTTTTAAAAAAATCCTGTTTATTTAACAGTTTACTATTTTGTTATACTAGAATGGAAGGGGCTTAACCTAACTGGGATGATTCGACATTTACTCCCCTAGCCCTAAAGTATGTAACAGCTTCTTTACAAACAACTCACTTGTTGAAGCTACTTCATCTCTTATATTATTTTTGTTCAAATCATAAAATAAATCTCAACATTAACAAAAAGCAGACTGGACATAAAGTCTTGGCCTAAAGACGACCGAAGTCGATTCTTGACTGTTTTAAGTTTAGAAAAGTTCAAACAGAACAGAAAAAGCACATGTCAAACATTGGAAACATTGTCTATTTTCAGAGCAGTGGGTCTAAACGTAACTCACAACACAGTAGCTCGTATAAAAAAAGCTTTTGTATAAACGGCGAGATATAAACAGTTGTTGGACGTGTTCTACTTTTAAAAATGTAACTTGGAAAATGTAATTTGGAAAATGTTATTCGGAAAATTTAAACAAAACATTACCAAGAACACCAAAAAACTTCTAACAAGACAAACACTTTTTTTATAAGTTATGTGGGGGCCCCCTCGGGAGTTTTCAACCGTGCTGAGTACAGAAACATCATGGTCGAATTGTCAAGCCATACATACCATTGCGAATCTTGAATAGTGTACTATAATTGGCTCGAAATTTCGAGTTGACATTTCGAATTTGCATTCCGCATGTCTGAAAATACCCTAAAAGTAAGAGTTCTTTTGTTGCATTGAAAGTATGGAAGCGAGCTATACTGAAAAGAGATAATAGATCTCTGTCTTACCCGATTGAAAAAACGATAATTTAGGGGGCTACTGAAGAAATAAAATATGATTTTTTGACATATAAACAAATTCTGCATCACTTCCGGTTTAGCCGAAAACGGTCTGAGTTTGAATCACTTCCGGTTTAGCCGAAAACGGTCTGAGTTTGAGTTTTTCAAATAGAACACCCTATATATTTTCACATTTTTTAAATTTAGAGTAAATTCTGAATATAATTTTTAATATTCGAATTTTTTTGAATTTTTGTTCAGTTTTGATGATTTTTCACATGTGAAACGTTCTTTTTCGATGTAATGTTGTGCAAGAAAATTAAATTACTAGTTTGATCACAATACTCTGCCAACAGCTGGGGTTTGAATGTGGAATACGTTCCTGACTGGGAAACAGTAGCACAGTGTAACTGCAGTAGTTGGGAAGGTGTTGCCGATTGTGGAAAGTTTATATTCTGCCAATCTAACGAATTCCTACCCTCCTAATTATATTCAGCTCCGAAACCGGATTTGAAATCCACAAGAAATTTTGCGTAGGTATATGAGCCCAGCTTTGACTGATACTGTGTAACGAATATTGATCCTGGATGAAGTGTTGGTGGGGTATTTCTTTGAACTCTGATGTTTAGCTTCAAATCTGCAAAAATAAAAATTTAATAAAAGTCAGGTTATGAAAATCCTCGTTTAATTACCTAATTTTCATAAGCGAACTACTTTTCTAGAGAGCCTGATTATCTTTAACAGCAACTGAAATGTACCCTAGAACTACATAGTAACACTTACCTGACAGTATTATACCTATTACCTATTACCTATTATGTCAATATTTTATTTTTCCACTGCACAATTGGGAAACCAACACAAACACAAGATACAAATTGCGACGCAAAAATATGTAAATGATGAAGCATGAAGCATCGCAAGATGGAATTCAAGGCAAGTGTGATGCAGTTATTCTATTGGCTACCAAATTCACGTGATCCTGGACGTTACGTTGTCAGTTCAAAATATTATGAAATCTTTTAAAAATGTTTTGAATGCTTTTCAAATTTAAATGGTTGCCTTTTATTTTAATGGGACGTATTTTCAATAAAATTGGATAGATAAATTGCACCCTAGTAATGAAGTAATATGAAGTTATTTCAACATGGACTCTTCTTAAAACAAATATAATACGGTCAACTCTGATAATTTCAATGGTGTGTCATTTTCAAAATAAAGCGAAAGGATATTCCACACAATTTGAAGTTACATATTTAGTGATTTGTTAACAAATCGATATAAAACTATTGATATACGTATATCAAATATTATACATCTGCTACTTGGAATAATCACAACGATTTTTTCATTTTGAGACGATTTCTAGTCATTTTTAAAATGCATTATTTTTCTGAGTGTGGCAAAGAATCTTATTTTGTGTCCCCTCTCAAATTCACCTGATATTGAACCGAGGGGGAAACCGCTGGGGAATTTTGCATGGTGTACATGTCGTGGGTGTTAGTGGCATTACTCGGGTATTAGTTGGAATTAGGGGCATTACTCGGGTATTAGTTGGGGATAAGTGGTATTACTTGGGCATTAGTATTACTCGGGCATTAGACGAATTAGTTATGAATTAGTGGGCATTACACAGGAAAGGGAGTATTACATTGGTATTAAAGGAATTATTAAGTAAGAGAACAATTACTGCACAATAATAATCAAAAAATTGTCTGAAAAATAAGAGATTAGCAGCGGAAATCCGAATTGTGCAATACAAAAAAAAATTGACAACAAACCTACTATTAAGAAACGATTTTATATTCTCTTACTTTTCTGACGGGCATTACTGGCATTATTTGAAGGGTATTACTCGGGCATTACTGGGTATTACTCGAGAATTACTTGGGTTAAAAGCATTAGATACGATTTTTGGGAATAAGTGTACACAATATTCTCTTAGTGCCACACTTTTTGTATTTTCCGTCAATATCAAAATAATTCTTTTGTATACATCTACTTCGTTGCTTAGTTTTGGCTGATATTATGATGGATCAGTTGTGTGCGAAAGGGTGTACTGCTGAAGGAACTAACTTCTTTCTTAAGACTGAGGTCAGGCACATAAATCGCTAGGCATCTCCCATTGAACGTAAACGACAGTATTAATCTTTATCATCACTGTCAATGCTTATTTGCTATAATAAATGAAACATTTTTGGAAAATCGATTATGAAAAAGTCCTGTTTTTTGCATTTTCAACCATATTTTTCTATACGAACAATATATATTAGGAACTACAAGTTTTCTCAATAATTTTTTTTAACACGTGTGGAATTTGTTGTTTGTTTATTGAAAATGTGTTTAATCTGAGATTTTCGTATTCTTGAATAATTACACTCCTACACGACCGTGTGAATTTATTGATCGATAATTATCATAATTGTATGAAATGTGCCAATTTTTTATCAACTTCAGTTCAGTTCATTGTTGAAAAATTAGCAGTATTCCGTAAATAATTCCATTGAATAATAAGCCTTGAATTTTGCATTTTTATCATTCAGCTATTATAATTCCTATTAACACCATCTACTCAATTAAGAACAACATTCCAAAATTTGCAAGGAAAGTTATTACTGGAATTTTTTTATTGGAATGTTATGATTGAAATACGATGTTTACCCATTGTATTGGTGGTACTCTAATGGAAGTATATGTCCTGCGATGATATAGGTAATCTTTAAGGTGTACACAATATTGTCTATTTGAAACACGCCCTTATTTTCGACCACTTCCGAACATTACTGTAAATGAAATGATAAGAGTTTCTTCGAAATCACTTTTTATCAAATCCATTTCTTCATTCCAGGAGTTTATGCCCACACTGCTTCCAGACACTGGGAAAGTGATACCAATGTTTTGAAGAAGAACGAGGATCCGAAAACTTGCGAAGACATTGCCCATCAACTTATTTTCGGTAAAACCGGGAGAAACCTCCAAGTCATTCTCGGTGGGGGTCGAAAGAAATTTTTACCAAAGGGAGAGAAAGACGAAGAAGGAAAAGCAGGAGAAAGATCTGACCATATGAATTTGATAGAACAGTGGAAGAAGCAGAAAGAACTTCAAGGAGCTAATTATGAATACGTTTGGAATAGGGACCAACTCCTCCACGTCGGAAATGATACGGAATACCTTCTGGGTATGTCAAGTTTTCCATTTGTAAGCAAGGGTTGAGACTAACTTGGGGTTGACTGGTTCATTTAACAATTCGGGAGTTCACGTACATAAGATACATTTTCCTCCACGGTCGCATGTGACAGACGACCGCGACCGAGTAGTTGGCGATGGTAGCCGATGAAGAAGTCTAAAATTAATATTTCCAAGGAAACGGTTATATTAATGTTACTTGATTATCAGGTTGAAGTGTCAGTTTTTATGACATATTTGTTTAGAACTTTATATCATAATTGAAATGAAAACATGCATAAACAAATCCTGGCTTCAAGATGTCTTTTCTACGAAGGCATAGAGCGGACATATTTTTTTTTGGAATTCCGAGTTGTAACTCGAAATTAGTGTTGATTTCGAGTAACAACTCGAAATTAGGGTAATTTCGACTAACAACTCAAAATTAGGGATTTCTACCATGTGGAAAATATGAGGCGAACATCTGATAGAAAACTGTTGGAATTTATCGCGTGAACTTGACCTTCAGCGTTCTTTCAGCTGTTCTCTGTGTGCGAGCCAAACGGTCCGAGGTCCGTGGCCGTGATATCCATGGCAACCACCCCTCTTTCGTTCTCCCGCTCACGGCCTGCGCGCGAACCAGTTGCAAGCAGTATTGTTGCGTTTCTCGAACTAGACAGGTCAACGCACTTCGTGTAAATTACGAATGTTATTGTGTATTTGTTCGCATTCTGTTTTGTTACTTTAAGCTTCATTAAAGTTTAAGCAATCTCGTGTATACTTCCACTTGCACACCAAATCCCTAACAGGTTATGGGCCCAGGTGCATTAGAAGCATAGAAGTATTGAATGTGTAAACAAATCGCGTGTTCGCCGGAATATTGACTGTAGTGTTGAATCTTCATTTTTGGAACTTTCTATCGGAACCTAGCGAAAATGAGTCTAACGAATGTTTCGCGAATTGAGACTCTCAGCAAGGACAATTTTGACACGTGGAAAATACAAATGGAAGCACTGCTGGTCAAGAACGATGCGTGGGGATTTGTCAATGGTGAAATTCCGAAACCTGTACTCATTCCCAATGACGGCAACTCCAAGAAAGAAGTGGAAACCTGGGAGAAAAACGACAGCAAGGCCAAATCCGACATCATACTTGCAATAAATCCGTCCGAATTGAAACAAATCAAAAATTGCAAGACTTCCAAAGAAGTATGGCTCAAGTTGGAAGGAATATATCAATCCAAAGGCCCCGCTCGGAAGGCAACTTTACTGAAACAATTAACGCTGCAACGCATGTCGGAAAATGAAAACGTACGCAGTCATCTCGACAAGTTCTTCGATGCTGTGGACAAGCTGGAAGATATGGGTGTACAGATAAATCCTGATTTATTAGCCATAATGCTATTATACAGTTTGCCTCCAAGTTTTGAGAACTTTCGGTGCGCGATCGAATCGAGAGACGACTTGCCTACGCCTGAACTTCTTCGTGTTAAAATTGTGGAAGAATACGATGCGCGGAACAATGAACAGCGGAACGCGAGTGATCAGAACGCGATGTTCGCGAACAGAAAATACAAACAGAATCAGTGGCGTCCGAAAACTTTCGCTAAAGGTGACAGTGGTAGAACTGACTCAAATAATAGTGATCGTAAGGATACTTCAGGGAAGTTCAAGTTTCTCTGCCACCGATGCAGGAAGGTAGGACATAAATCTTCAGATTGCCCGAACAAAGGTAAGTCCTATCAGTCTAGTTCTAAATGCGAGGCGGAAGATTCAAATTTTATGGCGGAAGAAGCTTTCAAAGCAAGTTCGAATAGCGAATTTAAGTGGTGTTTAGACAGCGGCGCGACGTCCCATATGGTTAAAGACTTGAAAGACTTTTCGGAAATTAGAGACTCTCTTAACGAAAATCTGAACTTAGCCAATAGTATGTCGACGGAAATTACCGCCAAAGGAACTGCAAATTTCACGGCCGATATTTGTGGTGAATCGAAAGTCGTTAACTTGCAAAACGCGTTACATGTGCCCGATTTACGTACAAATTTATTATCAGTCGGAAAAATCACGAACAACAATTACAATGTTTTATTCAAAAAGGACTGCGCCTTAGTTTTTGACGACGGTAATAATGTTCATCTAGTGGCCGATCGGATCGGCGATTTATATTACGCGCGCGAAGAAAATTGTAAATCAAACAATTGCGGCAATATAGAAGAAGCGAAAATTTCAACCGATTTGATCTCTTGGCATCGTAAACTAGGACATATCAACTTCAAGGATTTGAAGGAATGCGAACGAAAGGGTATCATATCGGGTGTGAAATTCAACACAAATGAAAACGACGAAGTAGTTTGCGAAATTTGTTATAAAGCGAAGATGACAAGAGCTCCTTTTCCTAAAAAAGTCAGAACGTCAGACGACGGAACCATTGGAAATCATTCATACGGACGTATGTGGTCCTATGCGGGTAGAATCTCTCGGAAAAACTAAATATTTAGTCGAATTTATTGATGATTTCTCCAAATATTGCATGATCTATTTCATCAAGGCAAAAAGCGAGGTTATTGAAAAAACCAAGGAATTTATCGCTTTAGTCGAAAATATTCATGACCGGAAAATCAAATGTCTACAATCTGACAACGGTACGGAGTACACATCGAAAGCATTCGATGATTTATTGAAATCGCACGGAATTTCACGTCGATTAACGAGTCCCTATTGCCCAGAACAAAACGGAATATCCGAAAGGAAAAATCGAACCCTGATGGAAACAGCAAGATGTTTGCTCATGCAAGCCGACTTGCCTCCATGTTTTTGGGCCGAAGCTGTTAACACAGCAAATTACATTCGAAACCGTTGTCCAACTAAATCTTTGAACGGAAAAACCCCTTACGAGGTTTGGTCTGGAAAAATCCCCGATGTTTCTTATTTTAAAGAATTTGGATGTAAAGTTTTTTGTCTGAATAACGACCCAAATAAAGGAAAATTGCACCCACGTTCCAAGGAGGGAATTTTCCTAGGTTATTCGGAACAAACCAAAGGATTTAGAGTTTGGCTAACAAACGAAAAGAAAGTTATAATCACAAGGGATGTGAAGTTCATTGAAAACACAATCCCGAAAATATCTAATGAACCCGAAAATGATATAAATCACGATTTCTATCCCGAAACCTCAACAGGGAAGGAATGTGAAACGGAAATTAAAACCATCGATGTTCACTTGGCTCCAGTTTTCAATGATGAACAAGAAGGCAATCAGAACAGTGATTCGGAAGAAGACGATGTCCCAGAACAACCATCCGTTGTTGAAAGAGGACGAGGTCGTCCACGAATATTGAGAACAGGATCAAGGGGAAGACCTCGAAAAATGTATAACGTTCATCGTGCTAACACGGTAGAAGAAACGGAATACGCATTTTTATCAGAATTCCCAATGAGACAGGCTTTGAATGGACCCGATTCAAAAGAATGGTTCGACGTTATGAGAGAAGAAATAACTTCAGTTATTAAGAACGACACGTTCACACTGATTGAACGCCCAAACGACAAGGAAGTTGTTGGAAGCAGAATTGTTCTACGAAACAAGTTTGGCGCCGATGGTACTTTGGAAAGAAGGAAGGCACGACTGGTTGCACAAGGTTTTAGCCAACGTCCTGGCATTCACTTCAACCAGACATTCGCTCCTGTTGCACGACTAAGCACGATACGTTTGGTCGTAGCGCTAGCAGCTCATTACAAAATGACCATTCAACAACTTGACGTAGCATGCGCTTATTTAAATGGCGAATTGCAAGAAACTATATATATGG
The DNA here is from genome assembly GCA_958298965.1 of Chrysolina haemoptera. Classification (NCBI taxonomy): domain Eukaryota; kingdom Metazoa; phylum Arthropoda; class Insecta; order Coleoptera; family Chrysomelidae; genus Chrysolina; species Chrysolina haemoptera. Next base: position 20,043,348 of record OY282599.1, on the reverse strand, counting down.
AAGTTCCCAAGCAATTACCAGAAATTCTTGAGACACTAATAAGCTCTCAGACAAGTGAAATAAGGAAAAAGGCATCAAATTTATTGTCAGATCTACAACGTGGCGATAAAGTTTGCCTACTCCACAAGTCTTTATACGGACTTCGTCAAGCTGGCAGGGCTTGGTATGCTAAGCTCGACGAGATTTTGCGAAATTGCGGAGCTACTCCTACAAAAGGAGATCCTTGCCTGTATCGTATGTTTGATGGCGAAAATCTAAGTCTAATCGTTGTATATGTCGACGATATTCTCATCGCTTCGAAGAATGCCAAAATAGTCACAGACTTGAAGCAGAAAATATCCCTACAGGTCGAAATCCGAGATCTTGGGGATGTGAAACGTTGTGTAGGTATAGAGTTTGTTTGCGAAGGTCCCGACATAGTAATACACCAGAAAGGATATATTTCTGAAATTTTGGAACGTTTTGGTATGGCTAACGCGAACCCAGTATCCATACCTATAGATCCGAACACCAAACTCTGTAAACCTACGGAAGAAGCAACAGAAGATGAAGAACGACTACCTTATCGTGAATTGATCGGAGCCCTGACTTACCTGGCTATGGCTACCCGACCTGACATAAGCTTTGCGGTCAGTTTTTTGGCTCAGTTCAACAATTGCTACAGGAATATACACTGGACTGCCGCAAAACGTATACTTCGTTACCTCAAAGGGACAATAAATTTGGGTATTGTATATAGAGGTGACAACAAAGGTATCAGAGGCTATGTAGATGCTGACTGGGGCAATAGCATCGACGACAGACGTTCCTACACTGGCTACTCGTTCATCCTGTCCAGTAGTCCAATATCGTGGGAATCCAAAAAGCAGAGAACCGTTGCCCTTTCATCGACAGAGGCAGAGTACATGGGGATTACAGAAGCTGCCAAGGAAGCGATATACTGGAAAGATTTCCTATTGGAATTGAACCTCAAGCACCTCGCCGATGTGGAATTGTACAACGACAACCTCAGTGCTCTGAAGCTGGCCGAAAACCCTGTTTTCCATGCCCGGAGCAAGCACATAGATATTAGATATCACTTCATACGCGAGGCTCTGGAAAATAATATGTTCTCGATATCCCATTTGAGTACTAGTGAAATGTTAGCGGACATTCTAACGAAGGGATTAACACGCGAAAAACATTATAATTGTGTGGAACTGTTGGGACTTAAAAGTTTCTTGGTGCGTCCCGGTTTGTCTCGAGGGGAAGTGTTGGAATTTATCGCGTGAACTTGACCTTCAGCGTTCTTTCAGCTGTTCTCTGTGTGCGAGCCAAACGGTCCGAGGTCCGTGGCCGTGATATCCATGGCAACCACCCCTCTTTCGTTCTCCCGCTCACGGCCTGCGCGCGAACCAGTTGCAAGCAGTATTGTTGCGTTTCTCGAACTAGACAGGTCAACGCACTTCGTGTAAATTACGAATGTTATTGTGTATTTGTTCGCATTCTGTTTTGTTACTTTAAGCTTCATTAAAGTTTAAGCAATCTCGTGTATACTCCCACTTGCACACCAAATCCCTAACAAAAACAACTACTTCCTGGGCTAATACCAAGATGGACATTGAACTAAATCTGTCAGATATTTGTACAACCATTTTCCAAGAAGACCCAATTGCAAATGCTTATCGTAATTGAACAGTAGATTATCATTGATTTGGCCGGGCAAGACCACCTGCTCACGCATTTTGAGATTCTTGCCACTCGTCAAGGACAGGGTAGGTCAGAGCATATTAAAGTCGTCCTGCCCCAGCCCAATGAATTATAATCCACTGTATAACTGATATTTGATAATAATAATAGATTTAATTTTTCAAGAGAGTCTATAAATACAGTAGTTCAGTTTTTCATTATTCTAGAACATTATTTCCTCACAAATGACTAACCAGCGACTACAGTAGATTAAGTCGCAACGGGCCACCCGCAGAAAAAATCAAAAAACATTCCTAGGTAGCAAATACTCCAGGAATTGAACAAAGTTCAAGGATTTTTTTTGGAGAGTATCAAATAAATGAAATAGTTAAATCGATAAAGTTGAAGTACCCTTCTCTCTAAATATTTTCTCCATGTGGAAAATATGAGGCAAACATCTGAAAGAAAACAACTACTTGCCTGGCTAGTACCAATGTTGACTTTTTAAAAAGAAACTACGAAGTGGTACGTACCACCGTTACAAAAAATACTAATTGGTATAGTGACGAGCTTTATTAGACTGACAGTAGAACCGGCATTCGGCCTTTTATATGTTTACAGAGTGTTGATTCAGCATCAGCAGTTTCCATCGTGGAACTCTGAAAATGCTTATAACAAAGATCATGTTTTTCTAAGGAATTCTTATCGCGTGTCACCTGATACATATCCCCCGCAGCTCTGTGATCCAGATGAAATAAACCAGTATTTTTTGTCAACGGTACAGAACTACGATGAAGATTGTTCTGAAAGAACCAATTTCTATAATTCTGGGAGTTTTGATATAGGTCTGAATTTCGATTTCAAAGTGGTGGATCCTGAAAAAATTACTGAAACAATATTATCGATAAAGTCGAATGCCTTTGGGTCAGACGGAATATCTTTGAGTATGCTCAGATACTGTCTTCCAATTTTGATTCTCCCCATAACGCATATCATAAATCTGTGTCTGGAAAATGGATATTTTCCAAAATCTTGGAGAGAATCTATAGTATGTCCACTTCCAAAAGTATCGGATCCAAAAGCAATCTCGGATTTACGCCCTATCTGTATTCTACCTATACTTTCCAAAGTATTGGAAAAAATTATTCATGAACAAATATATGAATTCATCCAAAACAATAAGATCTTGCCAGAAAATCAATCGGGCTTTCGGAAAGGACATAGCACTGCCTCTGCACTCTTGGAAGTTTGTGACAACATTCTACAGGCATACGATGAACGTAAAGTCAGTGCCCTGGTGTTGCTGGATTTCTCTAAGGCGTTTGACACCATCAATCACGATCTACTGCTTTCCAAATTGAAATATTACGGTCTCAGCGATACAGCAATGTCAATGTTCAGAACGTTCCTTATGGACAGAAAACAGAAAGTCTGCATAAAGAATACAAAATCTCAGTTCCGCAGCATTACTAAAGGAGTGCCCCAGGGATCCATACTTGGCCCACTTTTATTTATTTTATATACGGCAGATATATTTTCTGAAACAGACCACTGTAAATTCCATCTATATGCTGACGATACTCAGATTTTCAAGAAAATTTCCCCACAGACACTTGTTGTGGAATCTATGATAATTAATGATAACCTAAAAAGAATCATTTATCTTTCAAAAAATCACAATCTCCATATCAATCCACACAAATCTCAACTTATTTTATTTGGAAATGATCAATATAGTTCTCAAGTAACTTATAATAACTTTAAGATTGAAATAGACAACTTGATATTACCTGTTAACAACAGTATTAAAAATTTGGGTGTTATAATGGACAAGGACTTGAAATTTTCAGAACATGTTAGCAAATGTATTCAACGAGCCTACTGCGCTCTTAAATTGTTATATGCTGCTAAAAAATTTATGAATAGGAGTTTGAGGCAATATCTGTGTGAGTCCCTTGTCCTGTCTCACTTCAATTATGCTGATGTTGTGTACGGCCCCTGTATTGATTCATTTGATGCACACAGGATACAAAAAATTCAAAATAATTGTGTGAGGTTCATTTTTGGATTGAGAAAATATGATCATGTCTCTACTTATTTGTCGTCACTCAAGTGGCTCAATATGGAACAACGCAGAAAGATGCATTATGCAGTTTTTGTTCATAAAATAGTTATTACGAGTCAACCACCTTATCTGAGCAGGAAGTTGCTTGCTCGTGTCAATCTTCATGAAGTCAACATTCGGAACAGAGGTCAATTACACATACCTAAACATTCAACCAAAAAGTATGAAAGTTCTTTTTCATACAAAGCTCCTACTGTGTACAATGGCATTGATAATAATATAAAATCGACAAGTTCTGTTGTTACTTTCAGAAACAAAATAAAAATTTCATTGATGAACACTTGATTGCTCACCAAACTATTTTGATGAATGTCTATTTCATTTCACTCCCTATGTTAATTTCTGTAACAAACGTTAACAAGTTCTGACCATATAATTATGTTCTCCATCCCCATCTTTCTGTTTTCTAATGTATTAATGAATGGTTGTACTTCACAGGACTCTTTGTACATATTTGTCTAGAATAAAATGCACTACTATAAAATTTTAGTTGAAAATAACTCATTATATATTTTCTAGGTATATATATATATATATATATATTTTTTTTTTCTCTCAATCTTTGTTACAACCTAAATATTAGTTTTGGAGAAGGGATTTCCACCCCTCCCCAGTTGTTTCTTATTAATTTTTTCTTGTTGTTTTTTTTTTTTCTCTTACAAGTTTGTTTTTTGTCCCAATAGTTTAAGCAACATCTGATGTGAACCTTTCATGTATACGGTACTACGGGTTAAGTGTAAGAATAGTTTGTAACTAAACTTCGCCCAATAAAAGACGATTTATTATTATTATTATTATATTATTATATATGAGAAGGCCATAGTGCCATAATGTCGCATATAACATGCATGTGAAAATAACTCCGTGACATTTTGTTCTGGCACTTGTCTCATAACTGGAATCACCATCGGTTTTGAATACAACCTGCGGAGTTCAGATAACCAGACTTGGTAACTTGTCCAATTTAAAATAACAGAGATTAATAACCTTAGACAAATTAATCTTTTCGCCTATGAAGATGATTCCAATTTTCATTTCCAAGGGCAGAATATGGTTAGTTAAATTTGGCGCCTGAACAGGGACTAGTTTTATTTCTGACCTCTGTGAATCGCGAAACACGGGCCCAACTTCCTGATATAATTTTGTCGAAATCTCCGGATTCCATAGTGAAGTGAAAGGTTACAAAATGTGGTATCCGTTATACTGTTCATTTCCTGAAATTCGTACAGATTTGTGATTCATTGATAGTCCTGTGGTGTTAGCCAGGGAAGTATATGTTTCATTTCTGATGTTTGCCTCATCTATTCCCCATGGTGAAAACATTTGGAGATAAGCTAGGGTACTTCGACATTGCCGATTTTACTATTTCATTTATTTGATACTTTTCGGCAAAACTCTTGAACTCTGTTTATCTTCCTGGTGTCTTCGCTACCGATAAATGCTTCTTGTGTTTTCCTCACGGGTGGCGATACAACTGACTTCACTGTAAGTCGCAGCCTATTCATTTGTGAGGAAATATTATTCATACAGTGGATTATAATTCACTGAGCTGGGGCAGGACTACTTTAATGTTGTCCGACCTACCCTGTCACTAACGAGAGGCAAGAACCTCGAAACAGTCGAAACGCATCTGCGGTAGTCTTTTCCAGCCAAATGAAGTATAATCTACTGTTTAATTAGAATAAGCATTCGCAATACGGTCATTTTGGAAGAACAAATATCTGTCAGATGGTAGTTCAATATTCGTCATGGTATTAGATAGGCAAGTAGTTGATTTCTGTCAGATGTTTGCCTCATATTTTCCAAATGGTTGTTACGTTTCAAATTGCTGCAATTATTAAAAACCAATTATATCCAATTAGATCATTCATTATGGCACTTTAATTATTTTATGATCCATTCAAGAACAAAAACAAGAAATGGTTCAATATTTTATTGATACTATTGAGCCACAGTTCAAATTCAGAAGTTCTGAAGCACAAATTGCCCATACTGCAAGGCCGGAAAAATAAAGAAAGCCTGTATTAGTAATTGTTGCTAGAATCACCCTGTATCTATGTTACGCTATCTCTGTGTTATCGGGGTTCACTGCGGCCGGTTAACGATTCCCTTCCCGCTTTTCTGAATCTTGTGTTTTGCTGTTTCCCTGCTATTCCAAATTACTCTATGCTTTCATCAGTGAATCTCCCTGTAAAACACTCTTCAGAATAGTCTGACTAAACACCGCAATTGCAGACTTACCGTAAGGGTATATTCTACGTGCCAAGTCTGTTCGAGCAAGGGTAGCGGCCATCCACCGTTATTTTTCTATGTCATTCCATTAAATTGTATCAAAACAATATCCTTGAACTGAAAAGTAAATATGCCATCTGTCAGGTTCCATGGACCCACCAATAAATTAATCATCTGTCAGAAGGGCTGACAATGACAAGGTTGACAATGACAAGATTGACAATGACAAAATTGACAGAAAATGAGAAGTTGAGCTTTCTTCCTTCCTCGGGGATTTTGCCGTAGATTTTCAACTGGAAAGGTCGTTTGAGGTCCATGTGTGTTGGCTCATGATCGCACTTTGCGGATTTTTTCCAGTTTATATAGAAATTTCAAGTAGAATTGAAGTAGCTTTTGAATACAGAGCAACACACCGTTGTGGATTTGTTCATTCTGCATAAATTTCTCCCGGCAAATTCGAAAACACTTGAAGGCCACCCCCCTACCAAGGTATGTCTCAGTTTCTCGTCTTTTAGTTCGATTTATTAACCATTCGTTCTTCTTGGACTTGCTCCTTATGTTTACTAACCTGGGATATCAATAACTGAGATCACGTCAAGTCTTATATCTCAAAACCCTTTCAAGCCTTCTTTTGGTATCATCATTCCCTTCGTGAAACAGCACTTCAATCTCATATTCCACGACCCACCCTTCCAACGGGTAAACCCCATCAAGGAAATATCATAGAGACCTGTCATCACCTGTTATCTGGGGCCCATACCTCTGGAGTCCTACCCTTGGAGCCCTATCTCTGGAGCCCTACTTCTGGAACCCTAAGTCCGGAGTACTGAAATCCCACCTTCCCTGACTGTCACCAGAACCCTGCATGCGCTAGAGGTACAACAACCAAGCAGCGGTAGGACTGCTGCACCACTCAGATAAGCCTAGCATTTAACGCCTTTGCTATTAGCTGCCTATTAGTTTAGTTAATTGTTGACGCTTGCCTTGCATGAACTAGATATTCGCTTATCGCTTGTATTGGCCAGGTTTCATAACATTACCGAATCGTGTGCACTTATTGTATGGTCGATCATACAACAGGTATCAGTACAACTCCTTCATTTCATAATTATTAACTTGTGTTCGTATAACATAACCGTTATTTCATACTGTTTACAATTTGGAGTTGAAAAGTCTGTCTAATATTCCAACAACGGCAGCATACAGCTCGACCACCGATCCTCAGAACACATACACAGTGTTTTGGGCACCGAGAACGAATACCAGTACCGAATACCGGTTGTTAGGCGCAATACACACTCTTACCTGATTGTCGATTTTCATTTCATCACCCACCCCATTTAGCCAGGCATTGAAACGAATAAACAACCTTGCCACCTCTCTCTTCCACAACGAAGAAAGTAGGTAGCATGGTGGAAAGATTTGGGTGGAAGAGTACTTCGACATTGTTGATTTTACTATTTCATTTATTTGATACTCCCCGGCAAGACTTATTGAACAAAAATGCTCAATACGATCTATTTTCATAAATCAGTCATAATTTCGAGTTGTGAGTCGAAATTAGCTTATTTTTGAGTTTAAACTTTGAATTAGTTTGAACTCGAAATTAAGAAAAAAAAATATCGCACGTCTGCTCTAAGCATTCGTACTTTACATTAACTGCTAGTACATCTCTTTTTTAAATATTGTGAAAAAACAATCACAAGTGCACACTAACTATAAATTCGCAGTGAATTAATCGTAATTCTGCTCTCGGTGATGGTATACGACTAGCTACTGTGCGACCAAAAGGCTTCTGGTACTAGCGACTTAGTTGCAGGTAGGAAAACACGCAGATAAAAAAAGGACTGACGATGTCCTCGCGATCCAGTCGCAGCTACTCGGTCTCGGTTGCCAGTCGCATGCGACCGTGGAGAAAAACGTACTTTTACGAATTGTAGGTAAAGTGGAAGTTGACAATCATTACTCACAATTTAACTTCTTTGACTGGTTCTTGTACATTTCAGGTCTGTTCGATCCTAGCCACATGAAATACAACCTCGATAGGAACAAGGACCTCGACCCTTCTCTCGAAGAAATGACCGAAGCAGCCATAAACGTGTTGAGCAGAAGGAAAGAAGGATATTTTCTGTTCGTAGAAGGAGGAAGAATCGATTTGGCTCATCATGAAACCTGGGCTCATAAGGCTTTGGACGAAACTGCTGAGTTTTCGAAAGCGGTTCAGAAAGCAGTTGAAATAACTGATCAGGAGGATACACTGATAGTCGTCACTTCTGATCATGCACACACTATGAGTTACGCTGGGTACGCAGGTCGAGGGAGTGATGTATTTGGATATGCTGGAGAAGCTAGTGATAGTCATTTATATACCATCTTGAATTACGCCAATGGACCCGGATATAAACCCTCGATAGAGACTGGGGAGCGGTATGTTCCTTCGAAGGAAGAGATGAGTGAGTATTCCATTATTTCTCCATGTTTTACAGACCCATTCACCAATCTCATTGAGATTTTATGGAGTAAGAAACATTGGAAGGTTTTTTTTCAAAAACTCTCATTATAATTCAACAAAATATACAGGGTGTTCATTCCAGGACTTCACACCATAGTTTTCTCGAAATGTGTGTATTTTTTTAAGAAAATCCTGAGGGGACAAATTTTCATCCTGCAAGCGTGAGCTACCAACTTCAAACTATTAAATGCGAAGCATCGAGTAATACCTCATTTTTAAGGTCTTTTTAATCTCTACACGTCGGTGTTTCTTTTTTTTTAAACTGATCGATCCATTGTCGAAATAGTTAGGAAAATCTGTTTGCTCCTCCGTACCATTGAAATAAAAACTGTAACTGTTTAATCTCATTTCTCTTACTTGAAACCTAAATTACAATACTTTACACTACTGTTACTTTAATAATTGCTCAAAATGTTGTCCATTCTTGTCCAAACAATGGTATAACCGCTGTTCAAATGCGTGGCGAACATTTTCAAATACTTCTGTTCGAAGTGCTCGACATTCTGCAGAAATCCTTTGTTGAAGCTCTTGTGAATTTTACTGCGGGGGTGTGTAAACAACTGATTTTGAATGTCCCCATAGAAAGAAATCACATGGTGCTAAATCCGGACACCTAGGTGGCCATTCTATAGGCCACTGTAGGTTGTGTAACCATGGACGAACCGGAAGCACATAATGGGGGGTGCTCCATCTTGTTGAAAATGTAACTGATTTTCGTCAAGAAAGGTGTTTTCATCTCTATCCAGTTGATTTTCAGGAGCTTCAGTAATTAGCGGATTGATCGTATTTTTTAGCATATTCATCTAAAGTGTAAAACACATTAAAATTTCCACAAAATTAGGGAATGTAGTACACTTAATTATTCTTTCTTGAAAAATACTTGAGTACCTTTTTCTATAATTAGAGACTACCTATCATACAACTTATAAAATTGACAATAACAATATACCTACCAGGAAATCTCAAAACATAGCTACTACTTAATTAAGAAAATTTAAGAATGGGGAACTGTTCAGGTCCAATTAATCATTTTCTAAACATGTTGAATTTTTCAATTTATTAATTTCCAAGAATTCCAAATAATTAAGCCTAATGCCCTCATTTTCCACACGAAGAATTTCGAAGTTTTCATCGAAGTCATGGCCTTCCTCCAAAATATAATTGGCATTAATGAGTGTGTTTCATAACTATGGATTTCCATCAAGTAACGGCCACGTCAATCCAAACCTTTTTAATACATTGCTTTATCACACAACTATCACACAATTGGTAACTATGGTAAACAATTCAATATGTCTATTATTTTCTTCAACAGGTACACTTTTGGAGTACACATCTTGGGCAATTATTAAAGTGACAGTAGTGTAAAATATTGTAATTTAGGTTTGAAGTAAAAGGAATGAGAATAAACAGTTTTTATTTTAATGGTACGGAGGAGCAAACAGATTTTCCTAAATATCTCGAAAATGGATCGATCAATTCAACAAAAAGGAACACCGACGTGTAAAGATTAAAAAGTCCTTTGAAATGAGATATTGCTCGATACCCCTTCTCATTTAAGATTTTGAAGTTGGTAGCTCTCCCTTGCAGGAGATGAAAGGGGGCGCGTTCATTTTCTGATGAAAACTTGTCCCCTTCAATACATTTGTCGATGTGTCTCAGGATTTTTTAAAAAAATACACATATTTCGAGAAAAATAGGGTGGAAAGTCCTGAAATAAACACCCTGTATATCACGTGTAGAGGCAAGACTCTAACTATATTCATTGAAGGACCCCACACGAAAACATGGAAAATTTGCTCTTGGTAACATTGGCTGAATTTTTTGTATGTTGAAGTGAGATGGGTCGTTAAAAAAATTCGTGGCATTGAATGATTTAGTATGTGTCGTTTCTGAGATATAAGCAGCCCAGGTTCGTTTGTAGTTGAGTAGGATGGAAGAACAAAAAATACATTTTTTAGTCGAATAAATAAGACATATTCAGGATGAAAATGTTTTTATTGAAACTCGTAAACATACAGTTTTGAATTTTCCGTTCATTTTGCAAACAACTGGATAAGTTTTAGACCATCCTAAAGATATGTTTTTCTTTATTTTCCATCTACTGAAATATTAAATTCAAAAGTATCAAAATCTCGAAAAGCCTCAAGAAGAAGTTCACTACTTCACATATTTGAGTTTGGGTTAACTCCCAGTACCCTTCAACCAGGTCTGTGTTTTTGTATTCAGGTACCAAAAAGTATTGTGCATATTTTAACGTGCCTCAAGTACCTATTCAAAAATGATTTCCAGCTCTCAGACTAATGAGCCATTGATTCATCTCGTCTTATTTACTGTATTTCATTTTATTTTACTGGAAATTTATAATGTAAGTTGTTGACACAGCCACTATATATAACTTACAATTCTCTTCATATTCTTGTAACGTCTATAACATTGCCGGCCACTAGATGTCTCTGGATTATCAATCTTTCATAATTGAACTTCTGTTTCGACCAATCAACTCTTTTTTCTATATTTTTGGAAACACAAGATGGTCAATTATAATATAATTTTTTCTAATTATTAGGTTATTACCCTTGAAGGGGTAGAATAACAATTGCTGTATCAGCTATAACAACATCACCTCTGCATATGTGTACGGTCATATACCGTTCTGTTGAGATTTCTGATGAACACATTTTTGAATATTGTAGTTTCTTTCCTTTTACTGAAGATTGGGTTTTGAAATTCCAAAACATTACATAACTCTTATGTAGTTTATCGCATCCCGTGTGCGCAATGTTAAAGAAGCACATTGGTCAAACTAGAAGAAAATTGAAACACAGAATTTGCTCTCATAAAGGTTACATCAAACATCTGAAAAAACTCGTGCTCTAGTCTAACACAGTTTTCACAATATCACAAACCTGATTATGATAATGTGACTATTTTGGAACACGAATCCATTTTAAAAAAGACAACATTTCTTAGAATTACTCAAATTCTCAAAGAAGCAAATTTGATGAATTCTAGAACAGATTCCACAATCTCAGTATCATTTACTCATATTCACCAAGTAGCCATCCGCATAGATACAAAAGCGATTAAAAAATCACCCGACATCAGTTGGCTGTCCTGAGTGGTAAGTTTATCAGATTGTTAGATCTTTTTTCAATCCATCAAAGGTAGTTACAAAGCCAATGGCACGGTGGAAATGATAATGTGATGAAATGAACATTTCAGAACGGTTCAACCCCACAAATACTATCGAATTATTCAATCAAGTTCATTGTTAATTTCAACGATTTTTTTGCCCCATCTGATCCATTCATGGATTATATTAACCCGAAATCAATTTAAGGGAAAGCAATTCAAGTGACAGTCGTTGATTAGGCCAGTAGAAATAGGCAATCAATTCACAATAATTCCAAGAGTTTGGTCAAGTAAATGGTCGAGAAATCAATAAATCTCAGTTTGCAATCTCTTTCGAAGTACGCAACATCATCAAAATGGCAATTAACTTGAATTTTACTGTATACTCATTGAGAAAATTCCAAAAGTTCTGCAAACATGGAGTTGTATTGAATATATTATTTCGTATCACGAATCAAGTTTGCTACCAATTTAAATTTGCAACCTTTTACACGATCCGCAACTTCATGCAATTTGCAAAAATCGAATTTGTAAATTAATTAGATTTTTCAAAATTGCATGAAGTTCCGGATCGTGTACAAGGTTGCAAATTTCCGAAATGATCAGAATGGATGTTTTCGAAATTTGCAACAAAGTTTAAAAACTTTTGCAATTATTTAGAGACAACTTTGATAAAAAAAATTACCATGAATTGAGAAAATATATGTTCCGGTCAACGTGAAAGGTTGTGAATCCACACAACTGTTCGGAATATTTTTTCGATGTATCTGTCAAGTTTGCAAATCTTTTGGAATTTTCTCTTATGGCATATCAAAGAAAAACATTATAGGTCGATAAAAAAATGTTCCGAACACTTGAATGGGTTGCAAACTTGATTCGTGATATGAAATGATATATTTAATACTAGTCGAAGTTTGCAGAACTTCTGGAATTTTCTCAACGAGTATATAGAAAAATTCAAGTTAATTGCCATTTTGACAATTTTACGTACTACGGAAGAGGTTGCAAACTGAAATTTATTGCTTTCTTTATGTACTTACCGTTCACTGGACCAAAGTTTGAAAACTTTTCGAATTATTGTTTCATGTCTATCTCTACTGGCCTAGAACCACAAAATGAGAAACAGGCGTTTCCATCAATGCTATTATAGAAATTATACTGCCAACAAAGGAGTGTTTGTTTGAATTCAATGACACATAATTTGGTTAGTATATCTTTTTTGTACACATTGTGAATAAGGGTTGAATATGCGTGGCGCCATGCTCGACGAATCTTGTAAAACGTATCAGCATATGAATTCTGCAATTTTAATATGTGATTCCTTGACTTTTTCTTTCCGCACTTGAGTTTTTTCCAAAACAAAATATGGCATACAAAAATTACTATAAAACGAATTGATCGTATCATTTGTGAAAACAGTTGTAATAATACTGCTTTCGTATTTAGTAAGGTAATCCAGAGAAAAATCCTGATAAGCCTCAATTTTCATATTCGACCCCGCCATTATATTCTTCATATCCATGACGTCATCTGGGTGAGCGCGATGAGTTTTTACACGCTTTATAATAGCTTCACTTGTATGTTTGTTTGTCTGTTTGCAATCGACTCCTCAGGTGTTCATAGTTCCGGTGACAATGAAATATCACATTTTTGTTATAAAATTAAAACAAAATGGCGGCTCCAAGATGGCGTACGAGATTTGTGATAATGGTCCGATTCCATTCAAAATTGGTATATATGGGTTTTCGGAGTCGGAGATTATGATTTTTTTATCAAAATTCATGAATTCCAAATGGCGGCTCCAAGATGGCAGACGATATTTGCGATTATGGTCAGATTCGATTCAAAATTGGTATGTAAGGTTTTTTTAGGTCATATATTTTGAATTTTCTGTCAAAATTCAAAAATTGAAGATGGCGGCTTATGGTCTGATTTGATTCAAAATTAGTGTGTGGGGGTTTTCTGGGTTAGAGATTATGAATTTTTCGTAAAAATTTATGAATTCAATATGGCGGCCCAAGATGATGGACGAGTGTTGTGATTATGGTCAGATTCGATTCAAAATTGGTATGGTTTTCGTGGTCGGAGCTTTCGATTTTTTAGTGAACAAAAATAGTTTAAAAAACTAAAGAACACGCTTTACTTTCCATGGACTAAAAAGTAAAAAATAATTGACAATTTAATTTCTCAAATGTAAAAAAAACGTGGGGTGCTTGATAAAGTTCTCTTGAGCTCTTGAACGCTCTGTGTTGTTAAATTAAATTAAAAAATATGAGAATATAGATCGAAAGCATCCACGCTTTTTTACATTTGAGGAATTAAATTGTCAATTATTTTTTACTTTTCAGTCCATAGGAAGTAAAGCATGTTCTCTAGTTTTTTAAACTATTTTTTTTAAATAGGAATTTCGGTCCTGTAATACGTCGTTTGAAAGGTGTTTCAATTAGATTTGCTATCAACTATATTATGTATGTATTTCAAGTAATTTGGGTTTTTATTCAAACAAACATTTGTAATAATGAGAGAATATTCCTATTCAATAACTTCCAAGCAAATACTCAAATTGCCAAACATCACCTAAAATAGTAGGAAATCTACTTATTCAGAAAGACGTTCCTGAAACGATGGGTCCTAAAGTCGAATATTATCTACTATTGAAAATACGTACCCTATGCAGAATCCCAAGACTCTTAGTGAAAAACTTAATGAACTGTTGGAAGTTGGTATCAAAGTATCCGACTTGAATAATCAATATCATCTCAATGAGTCAGAAAAACCCTCAGTAAAAGTTGAATTTTTATTATAATTGAAAAAAACTGAAATTCTGAAAGTTTGTAAGAAACTGAAAGGTACGGGTGTTGCAATTTCACACGACCTGATGTTTGCACAAAGAAGTGGGTTCAGACTTCTCAAAACCTTTCTCCATAAAGCCAGACAAAATCCCGAAGATCGATCATATAATAAAGAAAGTAGACTTTATGATAACGATGAAGTGTATACAGTAGAGGACTTGGAGGAGAAATTACCCTGAACGCAATACAAGCAGTGCGCTAGTAACTCCTAATATACGAGGCCTCGAAAAAGAATTGGAATTTCAGGAGGAAACTGAGACTTTCTCACAGCAATGTAATAGTTTCCTGGCTGGGATAAATATTACTCTCGCTATATTTAATATATAACCTCTTGACTTGCAACAAAAAAAATTAATTAACTTGGATGTGCGCTTTGGAGACTTAAGTTGTTGAACAGAATTCGTTTTCTACAGCTCACTTCATTTCCGTTTACTTCCAGGAATCACTTGCTCTTAATGTGAATAATTCCAGAACATTCTTCGAATAAATCAAAATGTATATTGGTCTTTTTCACATCTTTTTACAAGACTATTCCAATTATGTACAGACCTCGAGTACTGCTCGCTGTCTGTATTCCTGAGAAAATGAGGAAACCAACGAGTGATGAGATGGAATCTGTCATAGTATGATGAATGGAGTGGAAATAATATGAAAATGGGCAGGTCTGGCAGGGATCAGTGCATGAGAGAGATGATTTCCGTAAACTAGGTCGACATTCGGCAACTATTGCGAATTCAGCGTTATTAGAAAATGTGATCCAGCATGATGAAATTAAGATGAGCATAATATACAGGCTGATTCACGGTGGGTGGTACATTAGACGTTTCTGATGAAATAGACTTCGGATCACTACGAAAATTCAATGGAGAGCATTTTCAGACATTCTCTACCCAACTAAATATATATAATATTTTCGATAATGCGGTGTTGCCACTTCTATTATTAAATTTAACTACTTCAAATGAACACTCAGTATTTTATTAAAAATCTGGAAAGTTTTTGAAATTTGCTTCCTTTCTATATGTATATCATGCCTATAACTAACTAGTCAAGTTTCGGATTTATGCGCATTTATTTGTGAAAATGTCTCTTCAGAATGGTATTCCCATTCGGTTTTTGGTAAGCAGGCCATGACTAACGTTGTGACATTCTCCTCATAAAGGCCGATTCAGATACATGGGTGCCCACCCAGGATTTTTGACCCCGCATGATAAATTCCTGTTATCATACCTTGGATAAAATTCCGTATTAATTACTATTTGTAGCAAGATTTGTGAAATTCCGTCACATTTCAATTAATGTGATTTTTTGATTGAAGGAAAAAAAAGAGAACCTCCACAGAGTGATGTCATCATATCTAACAATATACCATCCGTCTAGCAAAGTATTTCGAATGAACAATATTTCCCCATAGCTTCTACTTCTACCGTGAAAAATAAAGTAATGTGATTTTTTTATTTATTTTTTTCAAAAACAAAGCATGTTTTTTAATTTCTCTCGTATAGAGGTGTAAAAAATGCAATTCTGATGTTTGCAATTCATGTTTGGGCTGAAGCAGAGTTTTTTATAAAGAATGATTTTTTTTTGGGAAATCAGTAATAATTTTTTTTCCATATGATGCGAACTTGTGCCGGACACTGTGTTTTAAAGCATTCAGAAAGTACATGCTACACCATACATTTCACAGTATCGGATACCATAAACACAATGTGAACAATTCAAATAACTTGAACGATTTTTATCGAAATACTTCTTTATGGTGTCACAACAGATTTGACGAGGTGTTATTCACACTGAAAATAAGCGATTCATGTCATCATGACTTGCATTTTTACAATTACAGAGGCGTTCTTTCGAAACGCCAACTTTTTATCACCGCTTCAGTGGCTCTGGCGATGAGGATTCTGATCTTGATTAAACTATGCAAAACAATGAATGATGAAATTGTGGATACTGTGAATGTATTATAATTATTATTATATTTTACTTATCATATTATTATTTGCTAACAAAAATATTTTATTGGTTTCCATGGCGACATATATCCCAAGCTACCTAGAAAATTTCTTATAATCTAATACTAAATATTTGTGGCTTAGTTAGTAGCCTAGCCCAAGTAGCATACCCATATTGGGGCAATATTGGTACAATATTGTGAGAATATTGGCAAAATATTCAAATAATAATATTAGCGAGAAAAAAAATGTGAACATTCG
Organism: Chrysolina haemoptera; assembly: GCA_958298965.1. NCBI lineage: Eukaryota > Metazoa > Arthropoda > Insecta > Coleoptera > Chrysomelidae > Chrysolina > Chrysolina haemoptera. The sequence continues at coordinate 20,026,608 of OY282599.1, read as the reverse complement.
GCGATATTGGTCCAATATTTTAAAAAAAAATTGGTGTAATATTCTCAAAGCAATATTGGCCTCAAAATGTTAAGCGATATTGGTACAATATCGCTGTAGCACACTTATATTGGAATAATATTGGTAAAATATTGCCAAAATAATCAAACGTAATATTGGCGAGATAAAATTATAATTATTTCGGGATATTGGTACAATATTACTTGGACATTATACAAATGATATCAGTAAAATATTGTGGAAGCAATATTGAGGAATATTGGAACAATATCATTTGCATATATTGTGAAATATACAAAGTGAATATGTTGCCTTGGAAACATTGATGAAATATTTCCAGAAAATGTCGAATAATTTCAAAATTCTTCAATTTCATTTCTACTTCAATTAAACCACGGAGTAGATTGACTTGTAAATGCATTGTGAGAAGACCTATTCAATATATGTTAGTATGATCCAGCTGTCGTTCCATATGTGGGGCCACCTAGCGGTTTTTTACCCAAGTTTGATAATAATTCATTTCAACATCGTTTATTGAATATATTTTGTAGTATTGTATCAATATTGTCTTTCAAATATTGACGTGAGGTTTTCGTAACAAACTCAATCAATACAATATATAATTTTTCGAATATGGATTAATATTCCACCAATGTGCTATCAAACTTGGATATACAACATTGTTTTCCATCTCTAAAATCGATATGAGAGTAATATTGAAATTGCAATATTGAAGTTAGATGCTGGAAACAATTTGTAGGCAATATCGCTCTATCGATATTGGTGAAAATTATTGAACCAATATTGCCCCAATATTTTATGGAATAATATACATACAGAACAGGTTGATATCTATATTGGCCCAATATGAAAACAAGATGCAGCCAACATGAGGTGCTACCTGGGAGGCGTTCTTTTCTTCATCCCATCTTCCACTTTTTTAACTCTGTTGAAATTTATTCTGGTTTGCACGTCAATTTCGCAAGTTTATGATGTCACCAGAGTACGTTTCTGGTGGTTAATCGCCAAAAACAACAACAAAATGAACTTCGTGTAATTTGTTAACTTTGTGGTTTTTGGAAATACTGCGTTATGTGGTCGAGGAAGAAAACTTGGATTATTCATTCAGTCAACAACATAAAGGACCCAGCAAAAAATTAAATTCACTTTATCTGACACACTGCCCCCCCCCCTTTTCAGGGGAAAATCTGTTGTGCAATTTGTCATGCTGTATTTTACCTGTTTCAGACGACATTGAATTCAAGTGGCCCTCCACGAGTCCACTCTACTCAGAAACTCATGGAGCAGATGATGTAGGAATTTTCGCCATTGGTCCATGGGCACACTTATTCACTGGAGTAATAGAACAAAATGTTATTCCTCATCTGATGGCGTTTGCATCATGTGTCAGCAAAGAGATTCAATGTGATGATTTCAAGAAGGAATCCTGATGAGCATGGGTTGAAAAAATAAATAAATTGTGATAAATACCTTCAAATGAGGATAGAACTAGATATAAAAAAAAACTACTCAAAACTGATGCTGTTGGAATAACGTTAATTTTATTTGATTTGATAATGCAAATAATATTTTGAATCGATGTAAATCTGTTACTTCTGCTTTGAGAAGCCATTGTACGTTCTGTTATGAATAATAATGATAATATTCGTCATGAACACGCTCAGTAGTACTAGTGTACTCAATGGTGTAGTCAGCTGGGGTAGAGGTACTACATTAGCACTCCAACAACTTTTCGGGCGTATGAATAGTAAAAAATATGTACCTGCATTGAATACTTGGTTTAATATTCGAAAGACTCATCACCCCGATTGGCAACACACCAAAGTTGCTTTAAACAAAGCATGTGGATTCCCATTAAAACCCATGCACCCAAAATGGTAGAAGAAACGAACTAATGTTGCTTGTGATACTTGATTGCCAGAGACCTATACCTCCCTACCACCAGCTCTGCTTACATATTTTGCCATGGATTGATTATCTTCACTTGCAAATGTCAGTGTATCGATACACTCAGAAAAAAGTAGGTTGACAAGATCTCTTTTTGGTGGACATCACAATGGAAAACAACAACAAAATATCATGGACTCATCAATTTTATCAGGCACTTGATAAAATGTTGTGAATTTTGCTAAAATAAGTGAACATTAATGTAATTTCGGTGTTTTTTGGAATTTGTAAAATGTCAATCAAGAAAAACACCAGGAATTCATAATGAAAAGGGTTTTACGGTGCTTTTATACACCGTCATATTTGGATACTTGATAAAATGGTAAACAATTTGCTAGAATAAAAGAATGTTAATCTAATTTTGGTGTTATTCACAATTTCTGAATAGTTTATACGGAATGACACCAGAAATTCAGAATTAAAAAGATTTCACGGTGCCTTCATACAACGTGATGCAAAACGTAAACCGATAACAAGGAATTGACACAATTTCATCAGCTAAACGATAATATGGTGGTAATTTTAAACAAATTATCAGACATGATTGTAGTCGAAATATTACTCCGATTTTATGAGATGTTTATTCAAGAAAAACACCAAGATGTTGTAATTTAACAAATTTAACGGTGCCATTGTGCACCTTATGAATGAAATAACAATAACTTAAATTTGAATAACACTCGGGTTGTCATGAATCCTAACTAAATGAAATATTAATGAAGATAATGATGTTGCAAGCTAGTAAATTTCACCAAGTTATGTCGTTATGTGGCCTGCATCCATCCAGTCGAAATTATCAGTAGAATGGTCCGTTGCTAGCAGTTGACCAATATCCGAGAGTACCCAGCGCCTCACTAGAGGGCCCACTGTACAAGGCATCGTTGTTTACACAGAACATTTGAGCTCAAGAATTGTTTCAAAATTAAAAAATAACATTAAGTAACTCGATTTTCATCGACATTCTCTCCCTCAGTATTGAGACCTTGTTCATCAATACGAATATTGAGACGATGAATCTTCCTTGCCGGTCTCTTATATGTTTCTTGAGATGTTCTTTCGTCGACAATTTCACTCACTGTATGAAAGTCGCGTCTCCTGCGATATGAGAACCAATCAGAATGGGATTTCGCGAAAGTACACGCTTCCTTTCGCTTCCTTTCTTTCCGATCCGGAAAGACCACGTCGTCAAGTCAACCACAAATATAAACAGCAATGATACATCTTGTAATGACATAAACGTCAGGTTGACAGACTTCATGTTTATTATTCATTAGTTGCAACTATTGAAGAATTCACTTTGTTTACTCGATCAAATTTCAAATAATAACTTGGTTGGTTCGTGAAATTATCTCAATAAATACGACTCGTGCTCACAATACAATCGATAATTTTGTCAAAAATCTTTAACTCGATCAAATATTCGGTTTGTTGATAACAACAACTTCACCTTTTCTCAAATTCTTATCACCTTCCGTCCATTTTGACCGCCCAATAAGTGAAGGTAGATATTCGCGTATCCAGAAAATGTCCGCAAAAATTGCGATATCCTCCATTGTTTCCTAAGTAGCAGATCCTTGTTAGAGAAAAGTCCAGGTATGATGATATCTGCTGATTTTCCTATTAGAATATCATTGGGGGTTATGCTTGCTGGATCATTCGGATTATCTGATACTGGAGTGAGAGGGCGGTTGTTGACTATGTATTCAGCCTCGTTGAACACTGTATGAAGTACTTCTTCTGTTGGATGTTGGTCCCTCAGAACGACCATAAGTGCTCTCTTGAAACATCCAATCAACCTCTCCCAACTTCCACCCATAAATGGCGAAAGAGGGCAATTGAATTTCCACAAAATGCCATGATTGGTTATTTCATTGATAAATGGATCCATCTGCAGTTCATCGAGTGCTTCCAATAGTTCACGGTTCGCCCCTCTCAAATTGGTGCCATTATCTGACCATATGACCTTAACTGCACCTCTTCTGGCTAGAAACCTGCGGATGGCCATGATACACGAATCGGTTGTGAGGGAATGTGCTATTTCTACATGAAGCGCTCTCAGTGAGACAAGTTAACAATACACCGTATCTTTTTTCTATACGTCTTCCCAGCTTGACTGTGAAAGGTCCAAAAAAGTCAATGCCAGTTGCGGAAAATGGTTTTTCATACAGGAAAAGCCTTTCCTTCGGTAACAGACCCATTTTCGGTTGAACTTGTCTTGCCTTCCGCCTCTTACAATATGGACATTCTCTAATTACTTTTTTTACTGTTGATCGGATACGAGGTATCCAATAGTCTTTTTTCAAGTTATTGATGATGGTTTCAACACCTTGATGGTTATTCAGCTTATGGAAGTGAATAATAATCTTTTTTGTATACCCATGAGAGCCATCCAAGATTATTGGTTCATTTTCCAGGACTGGAACGTTTTCCATTTTAGTGATTCTACTGTCGATTCTAAGTATTCCATCAGAGTCTAGAATCACAGATAAATTGTGGAAACGACCATTCTTATTAGGTTTATTCTTTTGGAAATTTTCCAGATCGGTTGGCAAACATTGACATTGGACGACTTTGCACCATAATTTTTGGCTCCATTCTAGATCTTCTGCTATAGGAGTGACTCCAGCCTTCCGTGATCTTCTAATAATAGAGAGAAATATCCGAACTCTAGCCGTAATTCTAAGAATTTTCAGCCAACTGAAATGATTTTTCAAGTTTGGAACAGCCTCAGAGAAACATAATTTCGTAATAGTCAACTCATTCATGACATACTTCTCATTATGTCCACTTTCAACATCAATTTTGGAATATTCGAAATATTCGTCGTCGCTGTTGTAGAGGAACTTTGGACCATTGAACCACCTACTCTTAGAATTGAACTCCCTATTGGGTTTGTCTCTGGTACAGTCGTCAGCGACGTTCTCCAAACTGAATACCCATCTCCATTGTTTCACCTCTGTTTGCTATGGGCCATTTTAAACAAGAAGATCCATCAAATGAAGGGATTTGGCTACCTACTGTTTGTCTTGTTATTGATTGATTTAGTTAAGTTTTTCAGTTCGGTGTCTCCAGACATTTCTGGGAAAAATTGTTCATTGGTGGTAGCCCATCTTTCTACCTCTTTCATTTTTGAAGAATTTTGTAAATCTTCCTCTTCTTCTGAAGAACATCTATCACTCTCCGACTTTGATAGAGCTTGTACTTTTTCTACTAGTTCTTCTTGCTTCTTTAATGAGTCCTCTTTACTCCTCAGCCGATTTTGAGAAATTTTCAGGAGTTTTTGCATTTTATCGAGCTCGTTTATTTTAGTTTGTAGATCTTGGGGTACAGTTGACTCGTCATTTTTCATAAAACTTATTTCAGATTCAAGAATGATAATTTCTTCTTGTTTGGAGAATAGTACTTCCCGAAGATTATCGATTTCTTTCTGAGTTTCAAGTGAGTCTTCATGATACTGCAGGCAGTGAGATGTTTGCGATTTTGCGATCGTTTTCCGACTTTTCACGCTACCGATGGTTGACTTTGCTCTATGGTCTTCCTTTGAGATTGTGGTATACATCAGTTGTCCCAATGATTTCAGCAGAATATTACTCAATTCGTTGGCAGAAGCAGAATCGGAGTATTTCACTTAAAAAAAATCGCAAATTTGTTGAAGATTCAGGATACTGAGAGATTTTCCGATTTTTTCGCTGTATTTTCGAAATTCTTCGGTCCCTAACTCATGTCTGAATCCTTGAAATGAAAGAATCTTCCGTTTGTTGACGACTCCTTTAGCTCGTTCTCCATGTATTAGGAACTAGACATTTTCAAGTAGCTCTTTATCAGAAATTGACTTGATTTTTTTCTCCATGCCAGATACATCTTTGAACATTGCTTCTGATGTCATATTTGTAAGATTTTTTATTTTTAAGTGCGTTCACCTTAGGAGCGGGTTGAGAGTGCTCGAAGGACCAATTTGTTAGAGAAAAACTGAATATTCGCCAAGATCTGACTAAATAAACGACAGTTAATATATTGACAACTTCAAAATTGTTTCAAAATTAAAAAATAACTATTGATTAAAAGTTTGATTTTGTGGAGGAAATCCAGTTCTTGACATAATTTTTTGGGTTTATCACCTTCCACAATCTGAAAATGAAAAAAAAAAAAAAATTTTTAATCCAAAGAAATCTGTACAAGTGTAGAAGGGTACGTTACTGACAAAAATTAATTTCTTTCAAGACAACAGTCTTGTGAACGCAGTAACTTATCGGGCAAATTAATTAATTTGCCCTTCTACACTTGTACAGATTTCTTTGGATTAAAAATTTTTTTTTTTTTTTTCATTTTCAGATTGTGGAAGGTGATAAACCCAAAAAATTATGTTAAAAAATAACATTAAGTAACTCGATTTTCATCGACATTTATCGAGATTTCAGTAGCGTAAGTGGCCGCAGCTCAACGTAGTCGAATATACAGGGTGTCCCAAAACTCAACGTCATGTTTCAGAGGGCTGATAGTCCAGCTTATGACTGAGCAGGATATCACAATATGACCTTAGTAAAATATTGATAGTTGAATATATTGGCACTTTCTAATGAATTTCGTGAAAATCGAGAACTTTGATCAGTATTTCGTAGTGCCGCAGGTACAAAACTTCATAGTTTAAGACTAAGATTTTTATTATGGAACTCTAAATCACCCTTCTATTGATGGAAGTATTTGTCCGATTCACGAGTTCATTTATATTATTAGCTTACTTAGACTCTTTTTATTGTGTACAATATGACTACACGAACCTGTATAATATTCTTTATCTTTCACTAGGAGCCTATTTTGAAATTATTTCAATAATGAGTCCAAGCAGCCTGCAGTGACTCCGCTCTCCCGATTTGAACCAGCAAAATTTTTTCTACTGTGGTTGCATAAATGAGGTCTATGCACACCCAGTAAATGGTGAACATGAATTGAGTCGACGTATTAATGAAGCAATTTTCCAAATGAGTGCCAAAAGAGTATACACGACGAACAAAAAGATCGTTTTTAAAAAGATGCCACGAATTCGACTTGGTGAACACAGTCTTTAATTTTTCATTTTATCTTCTTTAGTTGTCAATAAATACCTGTCACTTGTGTTTCCATTCGAATTCCTAATTATTGAAATATTTACAGTAAACTAGAAATATCTTTTTGCCTCAATTGGAAGATAGTTGTATGTATCATGTCAAAAGCTACAACACATGAGCAATTTTTTAAAATAATTGCCAGGTTCGCGTGGTGATTTTTTTTACAGTATGAAGAGTCTGAGTAAGTTAATAGAATAAGTTGACTCGTGAATCGGCAAATATGTTTTTCTCCAACAAAGGCATTGCACCAATATTTTTATTTTGGATTGTAATCAATACAAGGATTATTAAAGGGTGAATCACAAAAATCAGAATCTTAAACTAGGAAGTTTGTACCTGCGGCACTCGAAATACTGATTGAAGGTTTCGATTTTCGCGAAATTCATAGAAGTGCCAATATCTCCAAAGCTATCAGTATTTTACTGAGGTCATATTATGATATTCTGGTCAGTCATGAGCCGGACTAGAAGACCTCCAAAGGATGACGTTGAGTTTTGGGACATCCTGTATTATCACTGTTGTTGGCGCACTGGTGTGACCCGTATTGCTTATGTATATGAATACAGAATACATAGCATTTTCCTATGTTATGGAATCGCTTCACCGTACGGTATACATGACAGTGTTTAAAAAATCCTTTGAATATAAAATATATGTTGTTAACAAAAGATTCTAGTAAAATATACAAGTGATATGTATTATATAGTATTGCATTACGCAATTCATCCTAGGGAAAAACATTTCTGTTGTTATATTGTAGAAATTTTTTCATGTTGAAAGAATAAAAATTATATACAAAATTTACAATCTTATTATTCGACCATTTTTTTTTTCGAGTCCATTATAACTTTGGATTATCTTCACGTTGTATTGATGGGGTATAGCATCATTAATTAGCTGTGCAGGTAGGGTTCAACAGGTCCATGCTGCACAGAAACGATTAGAAATACAAAACGCTTGTCTCGGACTCTGCCCAGGGCAATGTTCTCAAGTTGAACATTTACTTACAAAGAATAATAGTTGTAAAACATATCGGGAAAACTTTTTATAGTGGCAGTTTTTCCATTGGAAGGTTTTGTAGGAATTGATTTTTTTCATGAAGCGCGCGCACTATAAACCGCTTATAGAAAGCTGAATGCTCTCGATATTGAGTTTATGATTCTATAGATATTCCTATCAATGTTTTTTGCTGGTTTGCCTTTAAAAACAGAATTACCGAATTAACTAATGGAAATGGAAGTGATAATCATAACTTTCCTGAATATATTCGAAGAATTATTAGAGCGAGAGCCTGCGACTGCCAGACCTTATAAGAGAAAAGTTATTTCTTATATAGGGTGTTGATTAAGTAGGTTGACAAACTTCAGGAGGTGATTTTTTTAAAGTTTTCAGGACGAAAAGTTTATATAAACATATGTCCCAAACGGCTTGGTTTTCGAGATACAGAGTGATAAAAATACATTTTTTTCAAGATTTTTTGGAAATAACTTAGAAATCTTTGACAATAATCAGTTCAAATCAGGCGAGTACAATCCATTCAATAGTACCCATGATACAAAATATTTCATTTCCCAAATAATTCACAGGGTCCTCCTTTTTTCAGAGTCAGCCTTTTTCAATCCTTCAGAAGTTTTTTTCGCCGTCACTGACATATAATGAGACAAGAATAATCAATATTATTTCATTTTTTCTCCTGTAGTTTTTCATTTACTTGTACGGTTCAGGAACTACAAATAAAATTTTAGTTCGAAAATATGAATAGGACATTCATAAAATCTCTTGTGGAATCATCTGCGACTGAAAGACAAACTTCAGTCTTGGTAGGTATTCATGTTGAAAAAGGGAACATTCTCCATGAAAATTGAAAAATGAAAAATGTGATTTATTTGTAATATCTAACAAAAAACAACTACTTCCCCGGCACAAGCCACGCTGGACGTTGAACTACATCTGATAGATATTGTGAAAAATCAGTTATCTGAATGAAAATGCGAATTTTCACTTTCAGATTTTTTCTTTCCTTTTCAGTTAGAGTCTTTTCACAATATCTATCAGATGTAGATTTTTTGGAATAGACTTCGACATTTTCGACAATCAGTTCAAATTAGGCAAGTACAATCCATTCAATAGCACACGTGCTACAAAATAATTCACAGGGTCCTACTTTTTTCAGAGTCAAGAATTGTTCAACCCTTCAGAATTTTTTTTCTGCCACCACTGAGAGATTGTGAGAGAAGAATAATCATTGGTGTTTCATTCAACATCTTTTTGTTATCTTGAAGTTTTCAATTACTAGTACGGTTCAGGAGCTGAAATGAAAATATTAATACAAACTTTTCCCAGTGTCCTATAACATTAAAAAAATTAGAAAATAAATCATTCTCAATTGTTGTGATTTGGAAGAAATATTTTTCAAGAATTAGAAAAATCTGCGATGAATAAAAATTGTAAAATAAAAAATATGAAGAGAAGCTTTTAAATAAATCAAATAATAATTTTTTTCGTTGTTTGATATAGGTTATTCTATGGGTATAAGATTCAATATCTTTCTGTACAAGATTACCTATTTTGTATCCACGGAAGCTTCTTAATTTAACTCACAGAATAACCTAGATCAAACAATTTTTAATAATCGTAGATTATTCTAATTCTGAATAGTACATTCTGTAACAAGGTTAGAATAAAAAAATCGATGCGAGTGATATTTCATTTCACATCTTGTCACTATGATGCCAGTCAAGGCTAACGTAATTATTGCTACAACAATGTCAGAATATTCATTCTTATATAAATGATTGAATGAAATACACGAAAAATGCATAAGAAAGCAACTGTTTTAAAATATTTATTCAATATCGAGAGCGTGAATGTTACCCTTCTATTATCAAATATGATTTTAGAATTGGCAAATTCTGTGAAGGTTGTGGAGAAAAACTATTTCTTCCAATTTACAATAATTGAGAATGTTTTATTATCAAATTTTCTAATGTTATGCGACACTGGAAATGTTTGCATTAATATTTTCATTATAGATCCTGAACCGTACTTCAAGAAAACAAATAGATGATGGAACATCTTTGATTATTATTCTGTCACAATCTCTCACTGTGGCAGAAAAAAAATCTGAATGGTTGAACAAGTCTTGACTCTAAAAAAAAGGTGGACCCTGTGAATTATTGCTTAATTTGAAATGATTATTGTCGAAAATAAGTTATTGTTATCTCCCTGTATATTGAAAACCAAGCCGTTTGGGACATATGTTTATATGAACTTTTCGTCCTGAAAACTTTCAAATAATCTCCTATCGAAGTTTGGGACAATATTTGTTTCTCAAATTTCTTTATGTTATGCGATACTGGAAAATGTTCGCATTAATATTTTCATGGTAGCTCTTGAACCGTACAAGTAAATAGAAAACTACAAGAAAATAAAAAGATGTTAAATGAAACAATTTTGTACGCAATTCCGACGGTTTTGCTACCCAATGCGCATCCACAGTTGTTGAGAACATTGCTCTAGGCAGAGTCTGAGACAAACGTTTTGTATTTTGAATCGTTTCTGTGCAGCCTGGACCTGTTGAACTCTACCAAAAGCACTGAGAATTAATTATAACATACTCCAGTCATCCCTAAAAACATCGGATTGAAAGCTTTGTCGAAGTTAACTCCAAAAAATCTTGAAAAAAAATATGTATTTTTATCACCCTGTATCTCGAAAACCAAGCCGTTTGGGACATATGTTTATATGAACCTTTCGTCCTGAAACCTTTCAAAGAATCACCTCCTGAAGTTTGTCCACGTACTTAATTAACACCCTGTATACTCCTATCACAGGTGAGAACGATCGCCAACTATGAGACTTGGGTAGTGGTGGCTTCGGCAAGTAGCATGTAGTTGAGGTGTACGAAATTGCACCTCAAATTCGTCAAATTATAAACAAATTTATGACTGATGCATTAAATTTTAATCAAATGTTCCATAAAATATTGATGTCAATAACTCAATAAAAAAATTATCTAATTAATAAATAATGTTTTGGAGTTTCCTGAACTTTATTAAAAATGTAATTGAATTGAAATTTCTATATTTCATTAAAATTTTATTGTTTACTCTTAGAGAAGGGAACAGTTACTCGATGATAAAAAATCCAATAAAAACTAGTTTTATTATAGCCAGTCTATAGAAAGTAATAAAGGAAAATGCCAAATCTGTATTAATGAAAGAAATATCTACTTATTTGCATCGTTGTCGTCAATATCTTCATTATTCTCGTCACTGCTACTCCAGTTGATGGATTTATCGTTTTCGATATCGCCTTCTACGTCAGTTTCTGTAAAAATTCAACCAAGTTAATACAATTATGAATTCACCAATTTATGTAAAATAACTATATATAATAATTACATACCTGATAGAGTTTTTAAAGAATCACTGACATAATTTGGTAGCTGATTCCCATCAAACAATTTAAAATGATATTTGTCATCTTCCACACTCAACCAATATTTTCTGGTTCATATGTGGTTGGATTTTTCAGCTGAGTGTTGTTCCAAATAGCACATATTTTTTGTTAAAATTGTTGAAATTGTTTTTTCCGTTAACCAGCTGTCGTCCCCTTATGAACGGCAGCCCTGAAAAGTCGAAACTTGTGCGAGCCCAGGATCAACGAGGTCTTACCTTTTAACGTGCGATTCCTAGCACTTTCTCGGGCCATCAGATACAAATCTGGAGTCGCTGAGGATTCGAACCTAGCCGACCAGCAGTCAATGGTTTTGAACGCTTCAGTCTAAATAAACAAATAAATAGAGGTTTATTTTCCATGTAACTCATTAACATTTCACAAACAATAAGATGCCATTTCATACAATTCACATTTCCCAACCCAGGGGGGACAAGAAAGGGGTGAAAAGAAGGGCGCAGAAGTAGCAACTCTCCTGCCCTCGATCAGGAGGGCAGAAGAGCGCCCTGCCAAACCGAACTTGGAAACTCCAATAGAGAGGGCGCCGTTGTCCGGTCACGCTGGTGGTAACGTGGGGCCAGACATTTCATTACCTGCGGTGATATTCAGTAAGATACACGCCTCCTGCATAGCTAATGCGTGTAGTTAACTTTAATTCAATGTAGAAAAATGCTAGCAGATGTTTTTGAGGCTGGTTATTTCAATGTCAATCCCGGAAAAGGCTGAGTCAAAAAACCAGGTTGAGGTACTTCGCGCTTTAGGTGTTCCTTTCGTCTTAGTTCCCTAAGGAACTGGTTCTTTCCTTCGTTCTTGGAAAATATCCAACGCTTGATAAATGAGCCCGCCGTGTTTGCGGGGCTCATTATCTAACACTCTGAGCTTTGTAATGTCCTTGGTGAGAGGAATTTTATCGATGTGGTATTTATAGAACTTGTATGACAAGTTTCTGATATATGTCAGAACCGAGTCAACGCCAGCAAGCTCCCTGAGAGTTTCCAATCGAACGTATCTTCGGCTGTTGGTTATAATACGGAGTACTTTATTTTGGATCCTGTCTAACCTCATCAAGGGGGTAATTTTCAGGCTGCAAAATACTGGACAAGCGTAGGTCATCGAGGGTCTGATAATTTGTTTGTACAATAGAAGTTTGTTTTCAGTGCTTAGTTTAGAGCTTCTGGCTATCAGAGGGTAGGTGCGCTTAAGTGCACCACCCGCCCTCTGTATAGCCAGTGTTATGTGCCTACCAAAATTTAAACGCTTGTCCAGCTGTACTCCCAGGTATCTCGCAGTATTCACGTTTTCCACAGCTTGGCCATTGACCATCAACTTCCTATATAATTTCGAGTATGTGTACTTCTTAGTGAAGTTGATGGTCTCTGACTTCGCCGAGTTCACCACGATCTTGTTCTCGGTTAAATAGGGTATGACCTTCTTATCCAAGTGAACTTGGATCCTATAGTGGGCAGCGACGCTCGAGAAGGAATGGGCAAAAATGGCTGAACGCTTCAGTCTCAACCACTGAGCTAATTGACCTTTTATAGTCCAATAAAATAGAGACAGGACCTTAAAGTGATTTGGGAAAGATGAAAATATTTTTAGAACCTTAAGATAGTCTTGAAAACTAGTTATTTGAGTTTGTACCCATTCAGGGTTTGAGCTTAACTGTTGGTACCTTAAAATTTTCGGATTTTCTTCAGCTTTTCGCTTACAACTCCTAAACAACGCAATCTAGCGAAAATCTTACCGAAAGACAAATTGAACAACATTGAATTCTGTGTCGATTGACCACCCTAATTTGACAATTGGAATAATTTATGAGCTAGTTATCCACGGCTAAAAGGCGACAATTTTTCCCATATTGGCTAAAATGTACCATTTAACGACTTTCTGTCGTCTGTAACTATACTATAGCATCCAAAGTACTGGTCGAATCAAAACACTCTTGTTATCGGAGTTGCTTCAAAATTTCAATCCATAACAAAATGACAGGTAAAATAGTGGAAGAGTACCTAATTTTGTGATTAGTTTTTTGAATGCTGCAAATGGGCAACATTCACTTCCATGCAGTAAAATAAGTTTTTCTGAAAACGTTCACGTACATTACTTAAGATTTCTGGTGTAATTTGAAGGCATTCATTAATGATCCGAGTTCGCAAATCGTCCAGTGACCTAGGTTGGGTAGAGTAAATCTTGTATTTCAGGTGACCCCATAGAAAAAAGTCCAGTGGAGCTAGACCAGGTGATCTGGGTGGCCACTCAATATGTCCCCTTCTTCCAATCCAGACGTGAGGAAAATTTTCATCCAAGAACTGACGCACCGGTTGAACGAAATGAGCTGGTGGGCCATCTTGTTGAAAAATTATCGTTTCATGGTCTTCTGCATTCGCCAATACTTGCACGAGGGATGGATAAATAGCGTTCTCTAATAGATCTAAATAAATTGGACCAGTGAGATTACCGGGTATAAAAAAAAATACCGACAGTTATGCCTGTTTACAATGCCGTTAAGGTAAACTGAACATTCGTCCGTAAAACAGATATCGAACATGTAGTTTTGATTACCGTTAATCATTCCACTGACCACTTCATAGAATTGGAGTCGGCGATCGGGATCATCCTCATTCAGCTCCTGAACCAATCGTATCTTATAAGGATGGAATTTATGTTGTTTAAGGATTCTCATGATTATTGTGCGTGAAACACCAGATACATCCGACAATTTTCTAGTACTAGAGGTCGGATCCAGTGCTACATGACCTAAGACAGCCACGTCCCTCGCTTCGTCTCAATCTTCCACCCTCTCTTTGTTTACGACTGAACCTGTAACATCAAATTTGGCAACCAGTTGCACAACGTCAACAGCGGATACATTTTTTCCAGGAAGTCGTTTGTTAAATGAAGCCGCTGTTTTTCGCACAGAGTCGTTATTTCTAGAAAATAATTTTATCATTTACACCCTTTCTACAGAATACATACCATTTTGATTCTTCTACAAATATACAATCGCTTTGATACACGTTTTTAAAAATTCACGTTAGACTAAGGGGAATCAAAAACATGGTCCGTCTACTTTTTTGAACAAAAAATTAATACTTTTTTGGATAAAAAACTAACAACATAAATAATAAATACCTTTGGAATGCGTCGGATACGAATAATATTCTCGAGATAAATTTCACATTGCATCTTTCACTATTTTAGCTGTTATTTCATTATAGATGGATATTTTGAAGAGTGTTGAAATTCAGGTATCTTTGTCAATACAATATATTGAAAATTGAAATTACAGTTATTGAGATAAACAGTTCAATTTAAATCAAGTGGAAAAAGTTCTACGAATAGACTCAAAACTAACTAAAATCAAATATAATAACACATATGAAAACAATTTCATTATGGAAAATTTAAATTTCAAAACTTTCTCGGCCTCTTTGATTTGGTTGGACCCTCATTGTGCTCTGCCCCATCATCTTCTGAGTCATCTTCCGTCTCTTCCATCAATATGTAGGCAAGGCCCTCCTCTTCGTCCCCCAATGGGTGAGTGGTGGTGAATGCTTCTTCCTTAACAAGAGCGTTGGAGCACTCATGGCCACGATTCAGGCAGATGGTCGAACATTTAAGTCCTACGTTTCGACAGGTGCATCGCCCCCTGCACCATATCAAACAAATGCGAAAGATATGGATAAAAGCACCTCGGTGAGGAAAGATTTCTTCAATGCCAGCCCGCGTTGTTTTCCAACCCAAATCGATAGGGTGTTTTGCTTTTCCATACCATACTAGCTGCTGCTGAGGTAGGAGGGAGATATGGAAGGCTAAATGTTGCCTTTGCCAAAGTTTTAGTTAACACCTCATCAAGAGTCTAGGCTGCGCCCCTGCCAGCGTTTACTCCAATCAAGAATGTTTTCCCTGCTAGGTGAAAAACCGGTCTTCTGTTTGGTAGTTTAGTCACTGTGGTCACGAGTAGAAATAATTCGGTTTCTTTACATTTCGAATTTATCACTCATATACAGGGTGTTTCCTAACTACGGTTCCTAACTGCAGGGGATGATTTGTTAGGTCATTTTAAGAAGAAAAGTTCCTATGAACATATGTCCGGAGTTGCTTCGTTTCTAAGATACAGGGCGTTGAAATTAAAGAAAAAAAAACAGTAATTATAAAATATCATACATATCCTGAAGTTTGGTACATTCATCTGAACTAATGAGGCGCTCATTTAGCCCTAACTAGATTGAAATTATTATGGCCAGTGGCGTCTCAGTGGGCACCACAGCCAACCATATTGTAAAAAAAAAGTACGCTTCTGACTTTTATCTCATAGATTTTCATTTCGTTAGATTGAACAACTCAAAATACAACTTTTTGGTCTCTCGTATTTTCATCATATCTAGCTTCGTTTTCGAGAAAAAACAAAAACATAAAATAAAGACCAAAAATAAAAATATTAACAATTACGATATTACAGTAAATGAGCAAAATGTCCACCTTCTGATAAAATACACGACCGCATTCGATTTGCCATTGATTGTCTGACACGTTCAAAAATTCCTGGAGTAGTCCTTATTAGATTGCAATTGTCAATTATTCGGTTCCTCAAGTCATTCACATCTAGTACAGGAGTTTTATAAGGAAGAGACTTCAGATGACCCCATGAATAGAAATCTGGAGGATTCATATCAGAACTGCGAGCTGGCCAATGTTGAGGTCCTGCACGTCCAATCCACCGAACAGTGTAGGTGATGTCGAGAAGTTGACGAGCAAGAACACTAAAATGAGCTGAAGCCCCGTCGTGCATAAACCACATGTTGCCTCTTACAAGTAGGGGTACTTCTTCTGACAAAATGGGTAAATGATCTCGCGATTCACCTGTTAATCTTTCTGTCAAAAATAATGGGCCAATTAGGTAGCCACCAATAATTCCTACCCAAACGTTCAGCGAAAATTAATGCTGAAAATGATTTTCTCTAATAGCGTGGGGATTTTCGTCGGCCAAAAATTGTTATCGTGAAAGTTCATAATAGCATTTCGTGAAAAATTTGCCTCGTCCGTAAATAAAATATTTGGTAAAAAATTATTATTGTGTTCCATCATATGAATTAACCACCTGCAGAACATTACTCTTGGATGAAAATCCCGAGGCAGTAGAGCTTGGACCCGCTGTATGTGGTATCTTCCTGGTACTATTTGAAGGATCTTCTTCTATGGCATCAAGTATAGCTTCGTCTAGTTCAGGCGTTGTTACCGTTTCCGGTCTTCCACCACCTGCCTTTTTATTGAAACTCCCAGTTTCACATAATCTTGTATGTAGCGTTCTAAATGTTTTAGCGCAAGGAATTACTTTGTTGGGATATCGGTCCTGGTAAATTCTTCGTGCTTCTCCCGAATTTCCATTTGCTAATCCATATATAAGGTACATGTCAGCCATTTCAGTGTTAGTATAATAATTCATGATGGAATCGCTGCTAATTGACAACTCTGAATTTTACTGCTGTGACAATAATCTTGTCAAAGCGACCTTACCTGCATTTAACGGCCATTATTCATTATCGTATGCAGGTACGCCTATCGCTATTAAATTATTACGGATGGTGAACAAATAACAACCAATAATCCAAAACAAAAATTAACTTTTTCAATTTGAAATGAAATATGTGTAGAAAAAAACCCTACTATCAGTGTCAGCTGGTCCCCAATGCAGGTGTTCACTGTTCATGATATGCGATAGAGTGGCTTTAATTTTTTTTCTCCAAAACGAAGCTGGATATGAAGAAAATACATGAGACCAAAAAGTTGTATCTTTAGTTGCTCAATCTAAAAAAAAAATAAAAATTTACCAAAAAAGTCAGTGGCGTACTTTTTTTTACAATATTGTTGGCTGTGGTGCCCACTAAGACGCCACTGGCCCCAATAATTTCAATCTAAATAGGTCTAAATAAGCGCCTTATTAGTTCAAATAAAAGTACCAAATTTCAACCAAATCGGTTCCAGGATACTCATGATATTTTATAATTACCGTTTTTTTTTCTTTAATTTCAACGCTTTGTACCTCAGAAACGAAGCAACTCCGGGCATAATATGTTAATAGGAACTTTTCTTCCTAAAATTACCTAACGAATCACCACCTGCAGTTAGGAACCGTAGTTAGGAAACACCCTGTATAGTACTGACTGGAACAACGGTATATGCGTATTATCGAAAGGTATGTAACTCTTTGTCATTTTGCTTTAATTTTTTTGCTGTTCAAAGCTTGAACTTCGACTTTTCACTGAAAATATACCAATAAATACAATTATTTATGAAAATATACTACTGAATTCAGGAAATAACTGTAAGAAAGCAATGAGATGTAAGATATCCGGATATGACAGTTTTTCTCTGAACTTGCCGTTAAATTTCCGACAACTTTGATCGCAAGAGTGTGGTACATTTTACATTATTACATTACTACCTTATAAATCGAATCAATTTTAAAGTTAGGGTAATCGACGCATAATTTAATGCTCTTTAATTTGTCTCTTAAAAAAGTTTTCGCTAGGATGCGTTGTTTGAGGTGTAAGCGAAGAGCTGAAGAATGTCCGAAAATTTTTACGTTTTCGGGGCACTAAAAGTTAAGGTCAACCCCTTGAGAGGTACAAGCTCAGGTTACTAGTTTTCAAGGCTATCTTAAGATTTTACAATGATTTTCAGTTTTTCCCCAGATCACTTTGAGGTACCCCCCTATGAAAACTTATTTCACTGTATGTATAGCTTGCTCGTAGACCACTAGCTGTTTTTTCTGAAAGTTGTGAAAGATCGAAATGAAAAAAAAAAACTGAGCCCCTTCGATAACAATACAGTCCTCGAAAATTGAGGTACGTGACACAAATGAAACTTCGAGCAGAAGGAAAACTAGATTCTCCAGTGTTATGAAAGACAAATCATTTTCTACGTTCAAGGTCTGTGGTTCAGCCGTGCGACAAAATAGGAAGAAGCCTACGCCAAAATTAGACAGACTGTTATTGTATTGAAAACGACCTTTGTACCTGATACCAACGTTATGAACAACATATCTGAATGTCTCTTTACGTGCATGCACGGGAGGTACTGAATATTATTATTTTATGATGAAGACACGAAGCATGGAGCAACCTCTTTGTAATCATACTGAGCCACGTTGTATCCTTTAAATGTGAAATTGGTTGTCGCCGTTTCACGCCATGAATGAATCCCAGCAAACAGAAACAATGCATTTTTTGTATTGCATTTCGATATTGGAAGGTCAAATTGGGGCCATATAGGCTGTCAGCGTAATTGAACATCGACAGAATAAATTGATCACACGTTGCTGGGTAGGAGATGACGGTTTCCATAAATTATTTTCAAATTGAGACAAGCTCGTTGAATGAGTCGGTTCACGTGTTCGTGGAATCTCATTTCACTATTAGTCCAGTCAATGGGGTTCCTTCCAGGCCAAAATACGTAATGGGCTGAAAACCTTGCCAAAAATATCACATGAAAGCTCATGAAGAAATATAGACTCATTATGAGAATTTATAAGGATCTACGTTGAAAACCTGTAACCTACACGTAAGTAACCCTGGCACATACACGTTTTGGAAGGTTGTATGAGGATTTATAAGTACAGTTGTGTGCATAAAAAAGTCGTACAGCAGTTAAAGGCCATTGTGAGCCAGACTTATTTAAATTATCGACTTTGACAAGTAGAGTCAAAATTCAGACTAATTTCATCAGTAACGCAGTTTCAACATTTTTTTAGCTCAATTAGTTAGTGCAATACAATGCAATTGGTGCAATGCCTTGTACGAAATTTTTATGCACACAACTGTACTTATAAATCCTCATACAACCTTCCAAAACTTGTATGTGCCAGGGTTATTTACGTGTAGGTTACAGGTTTTCAACGTAGATCCTTATAAATTCTCATAATGATTTTTTCATGGGATTTCATGTGTACCTATACAGAATGTGCCAAACTACATGAGTTTGGTACATTTTGTATACTCTACCTTCCAATAATATATTATTTTCATCAGTAAGATTTCAAATGAAAAATCTGAAAAAAATCAGGGATCATTTATGTGGTTTCTATACTTATCATAAAAAAAAGTTAAAGAAAATCTCCCAAAATGTGGAATTTACGGCATGGAAAAACCAAACTTGACAGATTTCTCATATCTAAGAAACTGAATATATTGCTACTCTAGTTTGTGATGGAAAAAATGAAATAACCACAATAATCGTCGTTTTTTTCTCTAAAAATTTATCATTTTGTGTTTTTTTCCTAGTTTTTCGAATAAGCCGAGAAATTCACATTAAAGAATTATTGAGTAGGACGTCAAATTGCTTTCCATACAGTGTTGCCGATTTTCTCAACACGACTCGGGAGATTAAGTCGGCTGTGGTATCGTATGAAGAAAGTTGATTCAGGACTCTGTATCAGGAATTCCGTATCCAATTTTATTGGGTATCGTATCTTGTGAGTACAGTGGGATCAGGATGTGATGGTTTGGATCAGAAATTTCTTATAGAAACATTACGAAACCAAATGGAATATTCTAAATGAAATATTCGTACGAATATTACCAAAATATTCGAAGAGATTATTATTATCATCATATTAGGCCAGGATATTTCAAAAATATTTCAGATCACACAAGATCAACGAAATTGCTGAAATTGCTAAAAAAAATGCAAATGATAAAATCTTTCCTTTAACATAATTGGATCATCGAGAATAAACTTATTTATTTATTATTTCCCTCGTATGTCAACTGTATTCGCTGATAAACCGTTTCCGTTCCTTTTGGAATGAACTGCATGCTTCTTTTAAGTCGTGAGCACAAAGCTTGGAATGTCTGAATGCATGAAATGAAGGTATCTTTAACCGTAGACTTGGAGTGCTTCTTTCTCTACTCGAAAGATGGTGCGGCCTAGAACATATTTTATAGCAAAGGATCAGAGTGGGCAAATAGCCAGCCATGGTAGGATGTTTGTTGTGATGATACGGACGAGGAACAGGTGGTATTAGAACTGTCGGCGCAGATCTACCTCCTTTTCGTTAATGTTAGTAATGAATTTGTAATTTACATATTTTCTATCAGCAGTTAGAGTTGAAAAAATCACTGCATACTTCATTATTTCTGTATGTGCATATAATAATCCAATGGATTATTTATTGTATCTTCATATTGAACGTGCCAGGAACAATCTCGCAGAATATCAATGATTTTTTTTTCAATAATCATGTGACTGCAATAAAATCTCATACGTTTTCATTATTTACAAACTGCATGACCTCATAGAAACATATAGCATTCTTCCCAGGATTCGCTGATATAAACGGATAACAGTTAGGTATGTCTAAAAACACATTCAAATATCATAGATTCACGTTAGGAAATGCCATTAGAAATGAAAGGAATATGTATCTGTGATGTCTTTTAAATACTGATGAATATCGAATATGGCGTTATACAGATTTGCGGTTTCACTATCCAACTTGGATCTCATAAATTCTCTCACAATTTTTTGCATCAGTCTTTATGAGATATTTTTGGCAGGGAATTGGCACATGATCAGTTGGTGAACTAAGAAAACTAAAAAAAATTGTTTTGCAGTTTCTCGCCCTCAGAACCAAAAAAAAGAATTCAGTTGAAATTCAAAAATTATGTTTTTTTTTCGATTACTTCTCAATACTGGAAATTTTCCAAAATCTACCTCAACAAAAGTATAGATGATGAAATTCTGTGGAACATTGATAGTATTCAAGGGTGCTGTATCAGAGAATTCGTCATAACTCAGCGAAAAATTGTGGGATATAAAAAAATCAAGGTACAGAATGTTCGTTAAGCTTTATGCTTTTGTGCTCCTTAGTGAAATTCGGATCCCGCGTTATTTGATATAAGCACAGCTGTTATGATGTTGGTTCTTTAGTTATAATTCCAGTCATAAATCAAATTCACAAATCTCATCTTCCCTACAAGAATATCACAAACAAAAATGTAAGGAATGGGTCAAATTCATACTCGTCCGATTGTAATAACTTACATTATCGTATCGACATCGAGTGGTAAAGGAAGAAAATAGCGAAAGTTACTGCATTTTCGTGACCTAATCGGTTCGTAATATTCTCGCAAGAAAGATGAGATATCTGAATTCAGTTGTAGGACTCAAATTATATACCTAAAGAACCAATATCATAACAGCTGTGCTTATATCAAATAACGTAAGATCCGAATTTCCCTTGTGAGCATAAAAGTATAAAGCTTAACGAACATTCTGTACTTCGTTTTTTTTTAAATCCGACAAAGTTTTGCTGAGATATGACGAATTCTCTGACACAGCGCCCCCGGCGTAGTGAGTGCGTTTGATAAAATTTTTCTCCGAATTGATGCAATTTTATGAAAAAATTCATAATGCCTTTTTTAAGAGAATTTAATTTTCTTTACTACTGTGGAAATATATTTTTGAAAATTTCTATTATGAAAAAGTAATCGCAAACAAACACCATTTTTGAATTTCAACTGAAAGTTTTTTTGGGTTCTGAGGTCGGAAAAAATCGAATTTTTTTTTCATGATGTACTTTGGCCTAACTACATGCGATAACACTAAGATAACACCAAAGTTTTCCACTTCATTAAATAAATCAAAGGATCCGTTATCTATCTGAATATCAATATGGTCTTCTGAATAACAATTGGCCACCATCAGCTGATATACAGTGTATCCATCATAAGGATTAGATAGAATTAGGATAGGTTGGAGTTACAATGTTGGTTAAATTAAAGAAAAGATGCACAATACAGAATCCTTTCATATGGAGTTTGCAGAAGTGGTGCGGTAAGATTTCGAGATATTTTGAATGAAGCAAAATTTTAAATATTTGTTTTTATTTATTTGTGACGTTATTTTAAGTGATATCAAAAAATTTAAAATATATTTTCATTGACACTTTTTAAGCTTAACAAAATGACGTCCACAGATGTTTACTACGACATTTGGTTTCCGAGGAACCCTTAACTTTTTTTAATACGAGTCTATTATTTTTAAAGCAATTTTTCAGCTTATTTTTTACATACCTACTTGAAATCATTCAGGAAAAACCTCCAATTACGGCTCTGTCTTAATTATAAAAGATGTTCGATCTAGTGACCATTATTTTCTAAGCACAAATAACATCTTCTAACGGTGGACCCCAAAACATTGCTGAGTACATTTAATTTAATGTTTTGAATTGCTTAAAACTAATTAACGTAATTCTTCTTCCATTTGGAAATAACGTTGATACACATAGGTTTTGATGTAATCCCAAAGATGGAAGTATGATCTGGTAATCGTGGAGGCCAGGCAACTGCTGAATGCGTCTACCTTTTTAATTGTCAGGAAATCTGTTTCTCTCTGTAATCAAAAGACCACGTACCTAAATAACTTTTATATTGTTTATGAGACTAGAGTGAACACACTAAACACTAAATTTTCATTGAATGCTCGACTTGAATACCTACCTTTTTTGATAATTGAGGTAATAGGTACTACCGGTAATTGTCATCATTCCTAGATTCATACATATGATAGTTATCAATTATTATTAGTATAAGTTATATGGTCATATTTAATCAGAAATAATGATGAACAAATGTAGTACCTATTGATTTTCGATTATGACTTACTCAAATTAATATTTTTAATTCCTAAAATATATCAAAGACATGTTTGAAGCACAATAAATGATGAAAAGGGGAACATTCTCCTGGAAAATTGAAAAATGAAACATGTGATTTATTCGTAATATCTAACAGAAAACAACTACTTCCCCGGCCACGCTGGACATTAAACTACATCTGATAAATAAATATGAATATAAATGATATATGACGTTTTTGAGAATGGCTTTGAATTTGGTGATGAAGGTAGTAGCGCCGTACTTGAAAAAAAAAGTCGTTGAAGATTCCTCGGAAACGAAACGTTCTAGTGAGAATCAT
The DNA here is from genome assembly GCA_958298965.1 of Chrysolina haemoptera. Classification (NCBI taxonomy): domain Eukaryota; kingdom Metazoa; phylum Arthropoda; class Insecta; order Coleoptera; family Chrysomelidae; genus Chrysolina; species Chrysolina haemoptera. The sequence continues at coordinate 20,003,099 of OY282599.1, read as the reverse complement.
TGAAAGTCATACTGTTGAGCTTGAAAAGTGGTAATAAAAATGTATTTTCATTTTTTGATATCTTTCGAAATAACGTCAGGAATGAATAAAAACAAATACCAAAAATTTACCTAATTCAAAATATCTCAAAATCCGAAAAAGATACCCCACTTCTGCAAAATCCTATGGAAGTATATTGGATTATGCAACTTTTTTTTCGATTCAACCAACATTGTAACTCCAACCGTTTCCGATATCCTATTGCTATTCCATCCTTATCTTGTATCTCCATGAAAAAAAAAATATCTTCTCTCTCTCTTATTGATTTCTCTCTTTAAGAAGGTGTCCCAACCCCAACAAACTACAAGCAATTTCTGATAAACCCAAAAAATTTGATCAATCAACAATCAACAACTATCAAACAACGGTATCACGTTTGAATTCTCAGTACTTAGTCATTTAGAGGAAGAGAAGGGTTGAAAACTACGAATACGAAATTAATGTCAAGGTTTAATAAACTCCTAGTCCATTCCATTGATTATCCAAACTTCGTCGATAACACTTAGCAACAGCGAAGGCTTTGTAACGAAGGAAAACGAGTGTCGAGCCCATGGTTAACACAATTACCTAACAATTATTTATGTTTCGACCCATTAATACTTGCTTTAATGTCGATCACACCCATAAAGCAGCGTCCTTAATGAACAAGGTGACAGCAGAACATTCCTTTGCAGACGACTGACTGGTTGTGTTCAATAAAAAGTTATGCTTGTATACAGGTCAATCCATATTGATGAATTACTACAGTGGAGTAACATAGAAACAAGTGGGTGTACCACAAAATAGTATATTATGATACAAGTTTTATAAGACACTCTTTCGTCGCAAAAATTAAGTGCGACAACGTGTCTTATGAAATGTGTATCAGATAAAAAAATTCTATTTTGCATTTATTTGTACTTCTTTAGTGAAAGGAAAAAAAAATAATATCAGAAACAAAGTTATTAGGTTCAAAAAGGTTTATTGGAATTAAATATACATGAAATTATATAGCAAACAAAAACAGGAACATATCAATGTATAAAATGAGATTTGAAACTATTACCTGTCTCCTCGAAGTTATACAGGGGCATTTATGATGTTGGGGTGTGACATTGGCTACATGGAATCATCTGCGTGTTAGAGTTTACGGAAAAGCGTGAAAAAACCGTAGTAAAACATAACCTTAGATTAGGCATCACTACTGGTCATTTGAATTTTCATTGAAAATATCCAATGCCTGGGTAGAGAAACCCACCATGCCTCCATGGCTCGTTATGGGGGGCTCTGACTCTTGTTATATACCTGGTAATTTGAAGGATAATATTGACCCAATATTTCATGAAACAATATACATTCAGAACAGGTTGAGCCAATATTCCAGCAATATTATTAATGAAATTTAATTTTTCCAATATGAACCCATATTGGTTCAATATTATGTTTACATTTACAATATATCCAGATTGGCCCAATATGAAAACAAGATTCAGCCAACATGGGGTGCTACCTGGGAGGTACCAAAAATTCAACCGAAAGCCAAAAAAATATCGTAGAGAATAATTCTCATCCCTGATCAAAATATACATTTGAGATAATATGAGTGGGGGGAGGGGAGAATGTACCTATGCATCAGAATTTACACATCCAGGATTTCTAGGATACGACTATGATATCTGATTATTGATGGTACCTAATACACCATTTTCCAGAATATGTTCAATGTTTTTTAGAGCTCAATGATCAATTCAATCTTCTTAAAATTTTAACCTAGTGAATACCTAGTGAATACATTTTGTTCTGTTCTGATACTCTAGAACGTTCTCGAAGTTCTTAAATCTTCCTGAAGATCTTTGAAGCTTCTGGAAAGTTTCAGGTAATTCGAGATCCTTGTGGAATCATCCAGATCAGAGGCTCTTAAGGTAACAGAACGTAGGGGGGATCGGTGACGGTTGTAAAAAAAATTACATCACATGTTTTTCTGCCCTTATAGTAAGCCCTAGCTGACTTATTTTTTTAAATATAAATGCTTTATAATCTTACGAGGGCCTGGTATTTTTAAAGTTTCGAAAAAAATTAAGATTTTTTAGGTAAAAATTCAAAGACACGTCACTGACAATTGTTACAATTGACACCCAAAAGGTGTCAGTTATAACAGGGGTAGGTGTCGATTGTAGGTGTCGATTGTGACAAGCATCTCGTATCGGAAGATGTTTTTAGTCAGAATTCACAGAATCAGCAGAGTCGCAATTCTGACAAATAAAAAGAGGATTATTCTTGGCACAAATAGCATGAGCCCATTTTCTGCACTGTCGACACTATAACCAGTCTTCAGAGGTCTTATGGTACGAATCTGAACAATCTATGCAATATGTGTCTTCCTCTTCAGATGTCGAGGATTCCCTATGTTTTTTAGGTTTTTGTTTCTTTGCACATTTTTTTGTTTTGTATTTAGGTGGTGCTTTCCCCATGACTCTCTTATTAACAGCTTTGGTATTTTTATTAGCAAGAACAGGTGCTTTCCCCATGACTCTCTCCTTAACAGCTTTAGTATTTTCATGATTTTGGTGAAGAAGGTGGAGTTGACTGCTCCATATTTTTTGATGCTAAGCTTGTTTGTTTTGAGGTAGATGGTGCAAAAGATCCCTGTGTAGCGGAGCTTGTTGATGGACACTGATTTACATTTGGTTCTTCTGGACGATTATTATTGTGATAGTTGGCATTATTATTTTCTTCAAGAGACCTATCGGCAACAGTGCTAGGCGCAAAATCTTCGTCTCCAAATATTTCTCTATTGAATGGCCATATTCCTGTACATCTGAAGCCAGACATTAAGTTCTGAGGGGTAATGTCATTCGTTTCCCTGGGTTGTTTCTCATCCAATTGTCACACTCGCTATTATAAGCTCTTTTAAATGGCCCAAATACGGTACGGTCAAGCGGTTGAAACTTGTGGGAAGTGTGGGGAGGGAAGGAGAGCAGTGTTATGAAATTATCTCTGCAAAAATGTATCACTGGAAGGGATAAGTGAGAAGAATGATTATCCAGAATTATCAAAACTCTACTGTTCTCCGAGGGCTTAGCATAATTTGCGATATGCCTAATAAATACGAAAAATTCCTCCTCCTTCATCCAGCCGCTTTTGTTAGCTGCTCTGTGGCATCCGGGTGGCCCATTTCGAATGAAATGGTCATGATATCTAGCCAAAGGAAATATCAACATAGGTGGGACACTGTTTCCTATTGCACTAACAGGTAAACACATAGTTACCAAAGTACCTCTTTCTTGAGAAGTTATAGAGCCTACTTGCTCAACTCCTTTTTTAGCTAAAACTTTTATTGGCTTCTGTACAGTGGTGCAGCCTATTTCGTCTGCATTATAAATATTTTGTGGTTCGAAATAATGCCGATCGAACACATCAGCCAGGTTGTCAAAAAAACGTTTAAAATTCATTGCTCGGGCCAAGCTTGTAGATTCAGCCGTTCTGATTGACAAATGATGAATTCGTTTGAAAAATGCTGTTGACCAGTCTCTACTAGCCATTCCAAATTCATCCCAGTTTTTTGGGTATTTTAATTGATTTAAAGAGGCAAACTGATATGCCAGTTTTCTCGTCTCTCGTGGAAAGACCAAAATACATCTTGGCTGCATCATGTACGTATTTCCTAACTCATTTTCCTGTTCCACAGTAAACACCTTGTTATGGGCCCAGAACAGACTGACACTAGCCTGTGTACCAGCACATACAGGTTATAGAGGCAATGAAGAGGCCGATACACTAGCCCGAGAAGGAGCAAGTAAGGCCCTGAATGGCCCAGAACCGTATTGCGGTATAGCAAAAGCTGTACTAAAAACAAACACCAAATCATGAATTCAACAGAAGTCTCAAGAATGGTGGAACAATGCACCAGGGATGAGACAGTTTATCAAACAACCGCAGCCAACATTCACATACTATCTACTAAGCCAGAAGAGGAACACTACTAGAATAGTAGTAGGCCTTCTCACAGGGCACTGTAGGCTCAACAAACATATGAGTACAATAGGCCTGGCAGAAGAAATGCTATGCAGGTTCTGTCAGGAAGAAGAGGAAACATCAGTACACATTCTATGCCACTGCGAAGGCTTGTCAAGGCAAAGGTTTCTAACGCTGGGAGAAGAAAAACCAAGAGCTCCCAGATTCATGGGAGTTCTAAAAACTAGCCTGAGGAGTCTCGTAAAGAAGACAGGGCTAGACAAAGAACTCTAAATGATCTCGAGGACAAACACAATAGATCTGAAAAGGTCGCGGTGTAGAGGCTTGTAGCACGAAAGTCCCTAATATATAATCTAATAATCTAATGGGCCCAGTATCCAACACGTGGCTGCTCATTATTTCTCAAAGATTTAAGATACCGGTGCAATGATACGTGACAAATCCCATATTGCCTTGAAGCAGCTCTTACAGACAAATTATCATTCACAACCTTATTTGCAGCCTCTTCATATGTATCTTTGGGTATATTGCCGCTATTTGATTTTGTCCCCCTTGGTTTCATTTCGCCTAGGGAATAAAAAGAACTGTAAGAATTTATATGTAATTTTCATTGGTGTTGGTTGTAACACGTTACAACCGCCACTCGTGGTTATGTTACAACTGGCACCAACAGACACATCAACTTAATGTTCACCAAACAAACTATCTAACCTTAAAATTTAAATTCACCTAATCGTTGATTTCATACACACATATAAATTGATTCAAACGGTCTAAATAAAGTAGACATAAAACATATATTGAGGAAGATATTCACAAAATAATCTGAAAATTAATACTGACTTGATGTAGCAAAAACAATATTTTCTTAAATTACGCCTCGTCTTATTCGTGTTTCGCAAATTACTAACCGGCAATACGTCGGGTATCGAAACGTGTTACATGTGACCAAGTTGCTCGCGCTTACGATCATAGATGGCGGCTGTAGATCGAATGGTACAAACTACACCCGTTACAAGCGTCACCGATCTCCCCTACTGAAAAGACTCAAGTGAAGTTTTCGGGAATTCGGCCAGCAGAGAGGAAGCTTGAAATATTAGAGTATTTTGAGATAGAAATTTCTCGAAGTTCTCCAAACTTCTGTAAAGTTGTGGAAAGTTTGTCAAAGTAGCAGTTTCGCATTTCATATTTCAAGTTTCATCTGTCATGTTTCACGTTTCTAGTTTCTGTGAGGTGCGACCTGCTTTACGTAACAAAATATTCGCAGTGCATTTCGAAAGTTTCTCTCCAAAACAAAACAAAAGTGGGATAATGAAGTAACGGGAATACAGACGCTAAATTTGAAAACACGAGCATGTGCGCGAAATAGTCATCCGTGGCTGAAAACTGAAACCTCCTGAAACACGCGACGCGTAGTTGTTAGTGGCACATTGTTATCCTCGGTCGTCCTGAAAACAAAGGAGAAGAAGCGCGAAAGTTAACAATCGACATGTTCTGAGTCCACTATAACTATCCTATATGTGAAAAAAATTTGTAGGGTGAGTTGAGATAATTATCAATTGTTATATTTCTTCTGCTTTGCTTATATTTCTTTATCTGCTCCCTCAAAAACAGTAAAGATTTCAAAAATGTATCCTTTCTAAGTAGCACAATCATATTGATACAATATTGTGGCAAACTATTCAAATAACAATATTGGCGAGAAAAAAATGTGAACATTCGGCGATATTGGTCCAATATTGTGAAAATAATATTGGTCTCATATTCTTAAAGCAATATTGGCCTCAAAATCAACTACTAAAGCCACGCTGGACATTGAACTACATCTGATAGATATTGTGAAAGGACTCTAACTGAAAAGAAAACATCTGAAAGTAAAAATTCGCAATTTTATTCAGTAAATAATATTAGAAAAATATTGTGGAAGCAATATTGGACTCAAAATATTTAGCAATATTGGTACAATATCATTTTGTATATATTGGTAAAATATTTTGCCTTGGAAACATTGATGAAATATTTCCAGAAAATGTTGAATAATTTGAAAATTCTACAATTTCATTTCTACTTTAATTAACCACTGATTTAATAATTTACTATGATTCAGCTGTCGTTCTATATTTTGGGCCACCTGGCGGTTTTAAGTTTGATTATAATTCATTTCAATATTGTTTATTGAATTTTCGGACAATATTCAAATTTCAGTGATACATTTATTTTGTAATATTGTATCAATATTGTCTTTCGAAAAATATTGGCATGAGGTTTTTGTAACAATCTCAAACAATATAAAATCAAAATAATTTTTCGAATATGGATGAAATACAAAATTGTTTTTTATCTCTAAAATCGATATAAGAGGATTATTGAAAACGCCATATTGGAGCTAGATGCTGAAAACAATATGTATGCAATATCGCTTTGTCGATATTGGTGAAATTAATTGAACCAATATTGACCCAATATTTTGTGAAACAATGTACATTCAGGATCGCACAATCGCTCATCAACACCGTACTCATAGCAACTGTCAAAATGAAAATGATACCAACAAACTTTTTGAAAGACAATAGTTATTTACCTAACAAGTGCGGAAAGTAGTACTTTTCCACACGCGACGGCAGTTGCACGAACGACGCGGAGCGGAGTTCGGGCAAGCCGTTAAGGGCGGAAAAGACATTTTCCGTAAGAGTTAGGTACAATATTTTTCCTACGAGTGTTTTTGTCCATCTTATTTATGAAAATACAAGGTTTTGAATAAACAAGTTTTTATAATAATGCTACAAAATGACTAATAAGACATGGATCATTCAGTTGGTACTAAATATCCTCATTTTCAACAATACAAAAATCGTGCGGAAAAGTAAAAATCGTACGGAAAAGTAAAAATCGTACAGAAAATTAACTTTTTCACACGATTTTAAATCTTACGGAATAGTACAACTTTCAAAACGAAAAATCGTGCGGAAAAGGTACTAATGATTTACTGCCAACTAAATCGCGCGAACGCTATGAAAATTATTATGGTAGATTCATGGACTGGAGACTGAAACATAAGGTGCATTGTTTGATAGCATATTTTCAATCGACTCTAAACATTAAAAACAATATAAATATAGAAGCCTTATTCCAAGTTAATAGCGCTATTAAAAAGGAAACGGATGGCTTCAGAAGCAAAAATTCAAAAAAAATTTGACGGCCAATAAAAATTTTCAAGATTTCCTCCAAACGGCTCATGACACACACTTACAGTAATTTTCATTTTTAGACTGTTCGTATAATTGGCGTAAGTGGTGCATGTCGAAAACAGGAACTGAAGAATATGAAAATTGAAGATGTTGAGGACACAGAAAAATCAAAATTATTAAAATTTCAAATATAAAAACCAAAGTTCAACGTTATTTTGTTATCGAACATTTTTATTCTATAATAAAAAAATATTACATATACGCAAGAATGCATTGAAAGAAAATTAACTTTTTTTTTAAATATATGAATGGAAAAATGTAAAATGCACCAAACAACCCGTCGAGATAAACAAATTAGGCAGTATACCAAAAGATATTGCCGAATTTCTCAAACTGGAAAATCCTAATGGCTTCACAGGACACTGTTTTCGCAGATCTTCGGCAACTATTTTAGTCGATGCTGGCGGGGATCTATTGGATTTGAAGAGGCATGGTGGCTGGCAATCGTCTTCAGTAGCAGAAGGTTATGTTGACAATTCCTTGAAAAACAAAGAACTTATCTCATCGAGAATATCCTCTGTTATTTTACCTAATAGTAACGCAAGTTGCAGTAACGTAATCTCAACAAATGAAAATATTACAATGTCATACGATTGGACACATCGGAATACATCCAATATCTTCAATAATTGTACAGTAACCATGAATAATCATAATGTTCCCAATGTAGATTTAAAAAAAATGTGAAGTTGTGAAACACATACTAAGTATATAATTTTCTAAAATTTTTCGAGTATCCAATTTGAAAAAATGAAATACACTGTCATATGTTCACACTTTTTTTGCACACTGTATGTGGCCGTAGATAAAGTATAGTACGTAATGCGTGTTGTAAAGCAATTACGCACTCATAGAATTACGCACTCGCCGCTATCTTCAGGTGTGAATGTTATCATTTATGAAACTTGTATTTTGTTAACATTATACCGATGCATCATTGTTTTAAACATTTATTTATTTTTTATGTACGCTAACATATTGTTGTAAGCTAATGAATATAATTTGTTTTCGAATACTCGCCTACTCGCTACATTACTAAACATATATTTATAACCTTCAGTTACTGCAGTTTCGTCCTATATGGACATTTTCAAAACTATAATTCAAACTGATATTTACTCCTATTCATTACAGGGGTCACTTCCGTTCTATATTAAATGAATAAATAAATATTGGTATGGACACCATATCAAGCTCATTGAAATTCAAAAGAATCTGAAAGAGTTATTTTTTTAACGGATAAACATTTTTTGAAATTTTGGTGGCGAGAGTGCTTTTGGGTGGGGGAATACCTACAAAAATACCTGTTTTGAAGTGGACATGGACTATCCTTTTCTCTGCAATTTATGGGCGGAGTGACGGGGGTGACACGTTATGACAAGATTGTTTACATTTGGAGTAAGTCGGAGCATAAGACAATCAAAGAATGACAAATTGATCTAAATGAAATGAGCGGGCATACACGAAACTGCCCGATTGAGTACGGACATGATATGGTGGAAGGTCCTCGCTTGTAAACAAACAAAGTTATGTTGCCTTCAAGACAAGGATAAAAAGGCCGGTCTATGTCTTTTATTACTGTGAGATTTCTTCTCTCAGAATCTGTTTCAGGAATTGAAATCGGACTACCACTGGACCATCCAGGCACGCTGCAAGATAGGGCAAAAATAAATTCAAACTGCCATTGTGCCAAAACTGAAGCACAAATGAAGTACACCTAATTAATTACTTTCGTGAAAATGACCAACCCTACAAATTGAAAAATGGCAGAGTTGTGAATTAAGAAAAAAAGGCAATATTCTCTGGTTTTTCCAGATTTTATCCTTCACTAATAATTCGATCGAGTCGTACAAAATTTCATTTTGTTCGTATTTCAATTCTATACAATTCCTTTTATTGGATCAACTAGATTGCTGAGTTATCATTCATTTCATAAGCAAAACACAAAAACACTTATTTTTATTATATTATTATTTATTTATATATAACTTTTTTTGGAAAAAGAACACAAAATCGTCTCCACAAAGTTTAGTAAAAGAGATCAGGATATAAATCCTACCTCAAAAAGACATGTTTCGAACATATATATGTTCATCTTCAGTTCACAGTACAAAAGAAGAGGAAGCTGATATTATTTAAAGGTTAACAACGTGTTGTAAAAAAGTATTACATACAATGTGTGGGGACAAAAAAAGTAAAAAAATTTTAACAATCAACGACATGTTGTGTAGACAACATTAATATGGAAATGGGGGTAGAACCCCAATAAATTAAAAAATTCAACAATACTTTGTAAAAATTTGAGACCATTCACTTGGATCAGCCTTTTACAAAATGGAAGAGACCAAGTTTCACAAGGCACGAATGACACTCTTTAGAGACAGTGGAGGAACCTAGGGGGATTATCACAAAACTGTATCAAGATATAACTGAATACAAATAATACAAGTAATACAGAGGGATTCAAAAAAAAACTTGGTTTTCCAAAAAAAATAAAACTTGGTTTTCCAAAAAAAATAAAACTTAGTTTTCCACTTTGATTATGGAATACTACCTTCTAATTTATATATAACTGTTTATAATATATTAATAAATGACGGTTACCAGTTCATAACTTATTAACATAATACAACTAGGGACCGTCTTTCATGTGATGGCACAGTCGTTTTCCTCCTAGTATTTTTGTTAGAAAAAATCCTCTTTTGATTGTCCTATTTAGCTGGCACCACACTGCGTGCTGTAAAAAAAACTCATTCCGGCACATGCTATTTATACATACATATAAAATCAGCCCCAATATGATCAAAATCCCTAGTAAGCGAAGGGCTATCCATATTTTATGCATTTTATGATAATATTCATTTTCTCTCATTATATTTTTAACATATCATAAAATTGTGTATTAAACGTGTTCTGCATAATGGCGAAAGGTGAGCTTTAGTATCGTATTGATGATTAAACTTAAATGGGTTCGAAACTTTAGAGATAGATACATATTGAGTTTGTGATTTAACGCTTCATATTTATAATAAAATTGAGTTTATGAGATATTCGTGGAAATGTTTGAAGACAGGTATTTCGCAAATGATTTTCACGATCATTCAATTCTAACCCACTGTTTTTTTATTTCTGATGAAACTTGATGCTTTGAATATACTGCTTCATTCCATATAGGTAATACCAAATCATTGATTCATCTGTTGAAACAAGCTCCATTGTTTCGAACTTAAAAAAGTTCCCATGTCCTGCGTGTATCAAATATCTCATTTTTCCAACCTTTTTACCTGTAGGAAGATTGTCTTTGTCCGCGGCGAATAAAACACTAAAATAGCTATTTATGATACAAATAATAATAATAATAATAATGAACAGCGCCGCTCCCAAGAGGTAACCACTGTTAAAAACTCTCTCCACGGTAAGTATCAGCACAAACTACGACAGATCCGGTCGTCAGAACTGTCGGGGACAAACAAAATTGCTGCAACTAATATACTTGCCGTTCCAATCTTACTCTACTCCTTTGGAGTGGTAAAATGGACTCAAGAGGAGCTGCAACAACTCGATGTAAAAACTCGTAAGATGATGCATCTTAATAGGAGCTTGCATCCTAAGTCGTCCGTTCCACGGTTGTACTTTCTCAGACAGCAGGTAGGCCGTGGACTTTTGAGTGTCTACATAGATGTTACAAGGGAGCTGGCCCCTTGACCTAATCCACTGCGACCTTTTCAGGTCTATTGTGGAGGCTCCGATTGCTTATAGAGTGTCTACCTAACAGAATGGTACTGGATGGAGCCTGTTAAGTTATCAGTTCATATCCCCTTCTCTGCTTGGTTGAAAAAACAGGGATCGGAACATGTCTTTTCAAGGCAGCAGCCCATGCAGCCGATGAACTTGGTCTCGTATTCGACACTGAATGGGCGAACCCAAACTCTATCACCGAGTTGGAACCCGTTCAGTAAAAAGCTCACATCAAAGCAGCGGAGACTGAGGTCCTTCTGCAGCTGCACAAGGATATGCCAATGCATGGGGTCTTTTTCAAGAACATTGAAGACCTTTGCTTATCCAAAAACTTGGCCTTAGCTTTCCTCAGGTCAAATGAGCTGAAGTCGGAGACCGAGGGATTCATAATGGCCTGCCAGGATGGTGTCTTCAACACCCTGGTCTACCGTAGCCGCGTAATGGGTATAGAGGTACCAGACACTAGATGCAGAGCGTGTCGTGGGGTGCCTGAAACCCTTATGCATTTGCTGTCAGCATGTACCGCATATGCGGTCTCAGCCTATATCCAAAGGCATAACGCTGCTTTACGACTGTTGTACTACCGTCTACGACACTCGTACGGTATAGACGAGACACCGGTGTTGCCTTATGCTCCGGGGGATATATAGTCCGTTGTGAAGAATAAGAAGTGCCAAATATATTGGAACTACTCATTTCCCATCCTCAGGCAAATACAAGCAATAAGCCTGATGTAGTCCTCCTCGACCATCAAAGTAAGACGATTTTCGTCATGAAGTTTTCGGCTCCTGGTGAAACGAACATCGTCCGAAAAGAGGAGGAGAAACGGACTAAATATCGAGACTTACTCTTTGAACTCCGCAGGCTCTACCCAAACCATTCTGTTAAAATGGTGGTTCTGATTATAGGGGTGGAATGATGGACACACTGCTCTCGAACTTCATACATATCATATATGGCAGAAATCTTAGCCGGACGAATGCAGAAGGCCGTCATCCTTGGTTGACCCCGTCTGCTCAGGGCACATGAGATACTGCAGATTTGTCTTTAGTTTTCCCGATGTCATCGATCACTTTTAGTAAGGCAGTAGTCTGTGTTCCGTGTTTTTTGCGGAACCCTGACTGCATATCGGGAAGTATTTTATTTTCCTCCAGAAATATTTTTATTTGACTGTGACATTTCATTCAAATACTATAGGTAAGAAGGGCAATAAACTTTTCGGTCCCAAAGCATCGAATGAGGAAGGTGCATTTATTTTTGGTATAGGTCTGCCATTTTCCAAAGGTGAGGAAAGATCAAAGATTCATTGAAAATATGTTCTTGTTTCTTCAAACAATCTTATCTGTACTGTAGCCAGCTAGCAGCAGCGCAGAAGTCCATGAAAGTAAAAATACATCGAATGGTCTATATGTTCATTCCGCTTCTCATAGGGTATTTCGACATAACCCTATCCAGCAAGTCCCCTCCACCCATTTTTTCATGACCGATGGCCGAGTAATTTCAATGTATTTTTTCTCCTTCACCGACCAGCGCTTGCAGGATCCTAGAGGCTCTACTCCAAATTTTGATGTAGCCATGTGGATAGGTTCAGAATCCAACCATTTTACAACAGTCACTTTGTTATCCTCAGTTTCCAGCATATCATGTGGGCCCCTTCCAGACTTTTGTAAATCTTTTTCTGTCAAAAATTGTAGATTGGTTTTTGGTTTTCTCATTTTCATGAGTGTGCCAGTTACGTAAATTTCTCGAGAAAGTAGTGTATCAATCAACATCTCAGATGTGAAGTTTCTATCAACAAGAACAGATACACCCACTGGCAAAGTATGTACGTTTTGAAATTACTCTTCCACCAACATCCAATTTTGATGGTGTATGAACCATACTTGATTTAGTAGATCTGTATTTACCTTCTTACATATGAAAGTCTAGTGGAATCCCTGTAGGAGTCGTCATGACAAATTTTTTTAACCCCACAGGGTACAGTTTTCCTCGCACATATTGTCTTTTCAGAACTTTTCCTTTAAAGGAAATCATTTGCTCATCTATAGATACATTTGAAGGTATTTCATTTTGCATACATGCCCTTTGAATTCGATCCAACATCGGCCTTACTTTCCAGAAGCTATCATTTGCTCTAGTTTTCTTGTATACAGAATCATCGTCCACAAGTTAGAGCCGCGTTTGAAGTGAAAAAAAAAAACGATTTCATGACAAGTACTCTATTATCCAGTCTCCAAAACATTCGGATTTTAGGTAAATTGTAAATTCCAATAAGAAAAAACGTTTTCAATTCTTCTTCACTAGTTATCAATCAATGTTTGTTGGAGTAGGTGATAGGTTCGGGAATGTTTTCGCGATCCAAAGAATCTCGAACACAGGGTGAAAAATTCTTCAGTTGAGGTTTAAAATTTGTCCATTTCCCTTTCTTTCCTTCTGGAATTGAATTCACTAAGGGTCATCATCTGAATTATCATTAGATTTGGTGCCGTCCTCATTCTCATCTTCCTCGTCACTTTCAATCATCATTTCATCCTAACTAGCCTCGAACACGTTTACAGGGTTATTCCATTCATCCCATTCATCTCAATCATCGTCAAGCAAATTCGCATCCGAATCAGATACATCCATATTCAATTTATCTGCGATTTCCTGAAGTTTTGCGTTTGTAAGTTATCCTGAAAATAAATATTTTTTAAAAATGTAAGTATTGTTTGGGTCCTAAGCTATCATCAATGATACCTTAGGTTAAGGGGACGAAAAATTGTAAACGCCCGACTCTTGTCTTCCCTTACAAGTATGCTACAAAAATTTTCAACTATTTAGTACAGTTATTATTTGACTGTTTATTTTTATTGAAGGCGTTCATGACGTCACGATGTAACAAAACAAACACAAAAAGACATGTGATCACCCCGATTGCTCGATTTTGTACGCATTAGTAGACGCATATCAAAGACGACAATAGCGGACCAGCATCAGGTATTGGATCTAACGATTTTAAGATGAATTTAAACCGTAGTATCTTATATGATACCCGGGGTCCGAGAAGGATATGTTATCGATACACAGGGCATTCGATTTTATTTCACGAATAGCGGTCAGGATGTCTTCACATTCTATTTCTGCAAAATAAAAGTTAGTTTTATTGTTCAATTTGTGGCTATTATAAAATGCCAAGGTATCTACATTAATTATTGAATCACCTGCCACATTCAAGATAAAATAATTCGTTTCTTCGGGTTGACGCAAGTCAGCTGGTAGATTGTTATTTTTTGAGCGGGACTTTGTGGTGACTTTGAGTTATTTCTATTTTTATTCAAGATGTATTCTACATATTCGTTTTTTCCATTTCTCAATGCACTATTTACATAATTACGTAAATCGACGTAACACTGTCTTGCCGCTGGTGTTTTATTTCTCAAATACTTACAATAAGAGCTTTGTCTCTAGCGCGTATCATAAGTTTTGCGTCTAGTATCCAACGTGCAAATGAGTGCATGCTTATCGAATAGACCTATAATAAGTTCATTAAGGAAGGAAACTTTGGAACTGATATTATTCAAATTGACAATTTCGGCACAAGGCACTCTGTCAGCATCACGTGAAAAATAATCAATATTGAAATGTTTAAAAGGACACCGCACAGTTTAATAGGGAAAGTGGCCCCCTGTCGAATCAGCTGAATTTTTGCTATGTTGTAGTCCAAGTCATTCCAAACAAAAAGTCCAATGGGCATAACTTTTTCTATAGGCTAGTTTTGACGCTAGAAGGCGTTGAAAATTCTCATTTTTTCTCTATTGTTAAACAACAAAAAGAGTTACCCTGAATAATTTTTACTATTCTGGGTAATCAAGATCTAAACATTCATCAATATAAGATAGTATTAGAAGTATTTTCCGTTGCTGTCATTACAGATGGTCAATTATACAGTGCGTTCCATCTGTGAAGTAATTTCATATCATATCGTTTTGGTTGTTATTTGACTAGACGTCAAGCAATTGTCAGAATAATAGTACCAATGTACAAAGTAGAATAAAACGTTTAATATTCAAGTAGAATTCTTTACATGGTGTCAGAAGTGAACTGATAACTGTCGATTTGAGTTGAAACATATTGATATGGAATCAATTTTTCGACCACCGAAACCTCTCACGTTCGAAGGGAACTTAGCTGAAAACTGGGTCTTATGGAAGCAGCAGTTCAATCTTTTCATGAAAGCTTCAGGCAAAGATGAAACCGCTCTGAAAGAAGACGTTAAAGTAGCAATTTTTCTCAGTGCTATTGGTGAGGAGGGTATGAAAGTTTTCAATTCACTGAAGCTGAATAGTGAAACAATAAAACTGGTAGATTTGATCAAAGAATTTGAGAACTATTGTAAACCAAGAGCGAATATTGTGTACGAAAGATTCGTGTTCAGAAATATAACACAGAAGGAAGGACAAACATTCGATAGTTATCTTACTGAACTGAAAAATTCCGTTTCCAAATGTGCATTTGGAGATCAGGAATCAAGTATAATTAGAGATCAAATTATATTTGGAATACGAGATTCGCATGTGAAAGAAGTTCTCCTACGAGATGGAAATATAACTTTGGAAAAAGTTTCAGAATACTGTCGAGCAGTAGAAGCAAGTAAGCAACAAATAGAAGAACTTCAACGTGAAGCAAGTGTCAATGTCAATGTAGTCCGAAAGAAATCTATTAAAGGAGACGTTATTGATGATTGCAAATTTTATGGTTACTCACATAGAATAAGGAATTGTCCAGCGTTTGGTAAAGAATGCGGGTTTTGTAAGAAGAAGGGGCATTTTGTCAAGAAATGTTTGGAATATTCGAAAAACAAAAAGGATATTCATGAGATACACGAAGATGAGGCAGAGTCTGACGATCCAGATTGCAGGGAGGATCCCAATGAACATAATTCTGTTGAGTGAAGTTAGAAAGTCACAAATTAAACGTCATCAAGTCTGGTATGAAGATATAATCGTCAATGGTTTCAAAATCAAAATAAAACTAGATAGTGGTGCAGAAATAAATTGTTTACCGTTGAACATTTTCTCAAAATTCCAAGATGTAAACATGCAACCAACAAATATTATGATTTTAGGATTTGGGAACATTAGTTCGAAAATTAAACCTTCGGGTATTGCTAAATTGAATTGTATTATAAAAAGGTTAGGTTAGGTTAGGTTATGTTGATTCTGAACCAATTCTAGGGTTGAGTGATTGTGTTAATTTTGGACTCATCAAAAGAGTAAATATTCTGAATCATTCATTGAGATCTGAAAATGATTTGTTTAGTCACTATTCCGATTTATTCACTGGTACAGGAACATATCATATACATATTAAATCAGATGCCATTCCAGTAGTGAATCCCCCTCGACGAGTCCCTCATGCTCTATTAGAAAAATTGAAGGGGACACTGGAGAGATTGGAAGAAAGAGGTATAATTTCTAGAATTGACAAACCAACCAATTGGGTGCATAACCTAGTAATAAGGGAGAAAATCAATGGTGAGTTGCGCTTATGTCTTGATCCCAAAGACTTGAATGCTGCTGTTAAAAGGGAATTATATCTCATCCCTAAACCAGAAGACATTATCGCACAATTAGCAGGTATGGCACTTTTTTCAGTTTTCGATATGAAAGAAGGGTTCTGGCACATAAAGCTACACGAGGAAAGTGCAGATTTATGTACATTCAATACACCCTTTGCGCGATATCGTTTTAATCGGCTTCCATTCGGGATTTCATCTGCCCCCGAAGTTTTTCAGCGAAAGAACATGGAAATTTTCGGGGATCTACCGGGTGTTTTTATTTATTTTGACGATATAGTCATCTGTGGTAAGAATGAACTTGAACATGATCAGAATCTAATCAAATTTCTGGACCGGGCAAAACAATTTGGAGTCAAACTCAATAAAAGCAAAATTCAGTTTAAAGTTTGCCAAGTCAAGTATTTCGGACATGTAATTTCGGAAAATGAGGTCAAGTTAGATGACAAATATATCAAAGCTGTTACACTTCTTGATTATCCGTCCGACGAAAAATCTTTGGAGAGATTTCTGGGGTTTTTGAAATATTTAACAAAATTTATTCCCAATTTGTCACAAATAACTGCTCCTCTTCGAGACCTACTGAAAAAAGATGTTATTTTTAAATTTAATGAAATACATAAAAAAACTGTTGATAAAATTAAACTGATAGTCACAAGAGCACCTAATTTGAAAATTTTCAATAGTAGGGAGCCAATGGTCATACAAACGGATGCATCGCAAAATGGTCTTGGTTCTTGTCTCTTACAAAATGGACAACCTGTTGCATTTGCTTCAAGAAGTCTGACAGATTGTGAAAAGCGGTACGCCCAGAGTGAAAAAGAAATGCTAAGTATTAAATTTGCCTGTGAAAAATTTCATTTTTATATATATGGACATGAAGTAACGGTTCATACAGATCATAAACCTCTCGAATCGATTTAAAAAAAAAAATATTAGTCAACTCACCTGTAGACTTCAAAATTTACGAATGAAAACTTTGAAATATTCTCTGAATGTAAAATATTTAAAAGGTTCACTTATGTATATTGCAGATTTTTTATCTAGAGCTCCCTTGCCAGAAACTGGGGAACATGAAATAGATGATGAAGATAAAATTGTACACTTGGCATCCAAATATATACCGATGTCAGACGAACAAAAATCAGAGTTCCAAATAGAAACCCAAAAAGATACCATATTGAGGAAGGTATATGAATTCACTGAAAATGGTTGGCCACGAAAAAAATTAGATAATGAGCTAGAAAATTTTAGAAAAATAAGTCATGATATTTCTATAGGAGAAAAACTGCTTTTTGTGAATGACAAGTTGATTATTCCTTCTTCATTGAGACGAAAAATCTTAACTTTACTTCATGAAAATCATTTTGGAGAAAATAAAACGAAAGCTAGAGCAAGGGCTCTCTTTTACTGGCCTAAAATGTCAAGTAAAATTGCCTCATTGGTAAAAAATTGTAAAGTCTGCGAAAAATATGCCAAAAATAATGCAAATGAACCTCTTTTACAACCCCAGGTTCCATCAAGGTCATGGGAAAGAATTGCAGGGGATATAATGTTTTATGGAAACAATGACTATCTGGTTGTAATAGATGCATATAGTAAATGGCTTAATATAATTTCAGTACTGAAAGATATTTTTAGTTCACAAAGTATTCCAGATATTTTCTGTGCTGACAATATGCCCTTCAGTAGTATCGAATTTCTGAGTTTTGCGAGTGAGTGGCAATTTAGAACAATCACTTCTAGTCCTACATACCCTCAATCAAATGGCTTGGCTGAAAAAGCTGTTGGTATAGCCAAATCAATTATGAGAAAAAGCAAAGACCTTCATGCGGGTCTCCTAGAATATAGGAATTCACCAGTTGTATCTATAGGACTCTCACCCAGCCAACTTCTCAATAACCGAAGATTACGGGATAAATTACCAGTTCATTCTGGATTGTTGAAGCAGGAAGGGACAAACAGCGAGGAAGTCAGAAGGAAACTGATAAAAAATCAGCACGTTCAGAAGTATCATTATGACAAGAAAGGAGTTACGAATTTGCCGAAGGTGAAAGAAGGTGATAAAATTGTTATCAGAAAAGATGGAATATGGGAGCCCGGAACAGTGATAAGTGAACATAAAAGTCCAAGATCATACATAGTGGAGGATGACTCAGGAAGAATACTAAGGAGAAACAGAAAGCTATTGAAAACCTCATCGTCCGCTTTCACTAAACCATCTGGTGAAAGTACTGAGGGCTCTGAGAGATCTGAAGGAAGGGTATCTAGAACAATTAAAAGACCTGTTAAATTTGATGAATACATTTTAAGCTAAATCGAGATTCTTTAAAACTTTTGAATCACCAATGAATGATTTGAATAATCTGCTTTTATGTTTGTCCTAATTTTGATTTTGCTTATTTTGCATTGTTTATTGTTTTCATTTCAACCTTTTCGTTTGTGTAAGGATGTGAAGTAATTTCATATCATATCGTTTTGGTTGTTATTTGACTAGACGTCAAGCAATTGTCAGAATAATAGTACCAATGTACAAAGTAGAATAAAACGTTTAATATTCAAGTAGAATTCTTTACCGTATCAGGTATGAACAAGCTAATAAATAGTTCGAGTTGATGATGAAACTCAAAGAGGATGTAATAAAAATAGGACTAATTCATTTATATTCGATTATTTTATTGATGCTCAAGGAGTATGAGAAACTCCTCCTGGCGGGTCAACTAAGCCTCCATTTGCACATTTAGCATAAGTATAATATGGAGACAATGATGGGCTATAACTCAATATATTATATGTTACATTTAACGTACCTTTCGAACCTAGTATCGTTGACCCTAATGAAGCACCTTCGAATGAACTCTAATAATAATTTACAGGGTGTTTCATTTTGGAACATATAAATACGATCAAAGAAACTGACATTGTAGTTGATTCACAGTTGTTATTTAATAGTATTTCCATAACGAAATTTTACTCTCATCCTCCATAGACCTGGAATATCAATACGTTCGTCAAATTCTAATGAAATTTTCCTCAAATCCTGCTTTTTATCGTGTTCATGAGATTATGGTTTATTAATTTCATCGTTTCTTTGTTCTCCATTGTACTCACACTCATAACATTCGAATCTCACTGCAAAATTATACGCCATATTCAACTTTACATTGGCATGAAGTCACAAACAATCAAAACATTGTTCAATGGAAACATTTTTGTTTTTTTTTTCTGTAGTGAAGGGATGCAATGTTTTCATATTATCCAGTAACCCATTTTTGAAAGTAATTGAACAGTTTCCAAAACGACTCTAAACTATAATATTTTCATAATGCGTCAAAGTTCACTTTCCCGAATACTGTTGTGATATCGATTTAAAAACGAAAGTTAACCAGACAGCAGGATCTAGAACAAGAATTTATTGCCTCATATACAGGGCAATACGAAAAAAATAGGATTGGATGGTGGAACGCATTATTTTAAAATGAAATATTAGTTATAACATCTGCGTTACCTTCATTCACCTCTCTACTACTATTATTTCTCTCTGGATCAGTTGGATGTTACGAATTTTTGGTCCAAATAAGTCCATTCGGAAATGTAAAAATCCCTGACGTTACAATGATAGATTCAGAAAGATTTTTTTCTACGGCATATTGACATATTTTTAATATTTCTCATTCTTTCTCATGCCTTCAAATTATAAGGAATGTCAAAAAATATTTTTCAATACGGAACTTTTCGAATTTAACTATCGCTTTCTTTTAAAACGAACACTCGGTATATTTTTCAACTTTGTGATGTAGAAAACGGTGTAGAATAGGATTCATAAAGAGTTTTTGATTGTAGATCCCTAAGGCGATTTGTAACCATTTTCGAAATACTGAACTTTAGAAATTGTAAGTAGCTGGAACACACTGTATAATTGACCAAATGTAATAACTCCTAAGAAAAATACTTGGAAAGTATCTCATATTAATGAATGCTTACATCTTGATTACTCAGAATACTGATGATAATCAAGGATAACGTTTTGTGTTGTAAAACAATGTAGAACAAATGAACAACATATCAAAAATTCAGTCGTTTCGACAGGGGGCCACTTGCCCTATTAAAGTGTGCGGTATCCTTTCCACAAAATATCAACTCATCGCGAAGAACATCTCCCAAATCTACGTTACAATATAAAATCATATGATCAGACATACCATTCGTACAGACAATTTGACTGGTGAAATATATTTGCAATTACTGCAAAAGATACTATCAACCTTGGCTCTATTGATATTATTGAAAATGGTCCACAGTATAATGAAGATCATTTTATTACTCAACGAGTCGGTGCTCTTCCGTAGTATGCGTTAATTGTTCGTCAGTATTAACTAGAGCATTCGTTTCACATGAGCACCAAATGAGCACCGAACGAGCGAATGCTCGGATAGTGTGGACGCTGATTTAAGTGCTAACAGAATGCGCGCGCGGTGCTGGGGCCGATCCGTTTTTTTGTTTGTGGTTATTGATATTTTGAATTTAATTTGGATATTGGTGAGTATGAATATTTGTACGCGACTGATTGTGGATCGGTGCTCATACGGTGCTCATACGGTGCTCATGTGCCAGGACACACTACGCAGCCTGATGCAACCTGAGCTCGAACCGAACCGAAATGAACAATATTTTGTTTTCAATAAGTAGATTATGAATCCGTTCAAAAGTTATCAGTGTTGGAGTTACTCTAAGAGAGTTCTTACATTATGTACTACCATTTTGTTTTGGATACATAATTTTGTTTGAAATTTTGGTGACGTATAGACAATTGTAAGACGTAACGAATGAGGTATCACTTGACCCCACATGCCATTCAAAAAATTCTTTCAAAAAGGCGTCGGACCACCATTTTGAAAGATGGATTATTTTTTGATGGTCAAAAAGTAGCTCATGAACTGCCATTCCACCAAAAAAAAACTTTTGAAAATTCCAATCCGTTCGAAAGTTAACAGGGGGTTACTTTATGGACACACTGTATATGAGTGCCCTAAATGCAAAACTCTGTATTTGCATCTCAAGTCATTTCGAGTAATCTGCAAAAAACTCGTAGTTCACTTACATATCGTCTTGTGCTACTGAAATTGGCCACGATAGATGGAGATAGAATCTTAAATCCTATGTTTTCTGTTCCGCACATATTGGAAATGCTATGACTCCAAAAACAGCGTTTGAAAATTGTAAATACAAAGTTTTGCAATTAAATAATGCAAAGAACCAGTTTCGCATCTGAACAAATGAAACTTACCTACTTTTACATCTCAATGTAGCTCTACAGATATGGAATTTGTTCATGAAAATCAAGAGTAGAATTTAAAAACACATTTCATGTCAGTTCTCACAAAAATCACATCAGTGTTTGAAGAAGTTTTGATTGCGAATGATGAGTTAGTGAAACAAGAAAACAGAAACATTCGACTTAATACCATGTGTTCAACCACGTGATCCATATTCCGGTACTCTTATTGGCTAGGTTACATATACCGACTTTTGAAAGTGAAACTCGCTTTTAAATAGAGAGTTTTGCATCTCACACAGATTTTTTAATGGGATTTGCATGGAAACTACATTGTTTTGCAGCTAGTTCTGATATTTGTATGGTAAATATTGAAAATACCTTTCATTTGGTACCAATATCTCCATTTTCGACATTTTGGCAAACACCGAGTTTTGCATTTAGTGCACTCATATTACCTAATATATTGAAGTAACCACATGCACTCATTTGGATGTGTATTCAGACTAGTCATATCCAAATGAAAGATTATGTTTCAATTGATATATTTTATGTAATATATAACTCAGTTAAATCTCCATCAATCATAATTCATATCAAATTCATGTAGTTTTGTTGCAAATATATTAATTTTTGATGATAATTTACCACATATACCAATAATGTTTACAATGAATATATGTGGAACGTTTGGTGTGAGTCCAATTCAAGAGGTAGAAACTACCCAAACACCAAACCTACGTCAATTCAATCGATGCGCGTTTAGCCAAAAAACTTACCATACTAACAATAAGTAATGTGTACGGGGGATAATAAGCAGGTGAATTCCAAATAATTAAGTAAACATCAGAGGTAGGTGAAGAGAATGAGTGCAAATACTTTGATTTATGTAGGAACTGAACCCCCTTCCTCTGCTTACAGAAATGTATGTTTCCAAACCTGCAGGATTGATATGACACCAAAATATCTGTATTGTAAATAAAATATCTTCCTTTCTCCTGGGATTTCCTGCAAACGAACACTTTTTATGAATCTATAATTATTTGAATTTATAATGCACAAAGATCCCATAGGTCGAAGAGTTTGTGGAGCCGCATAGCTTGTACATCCACCCAAAAATCTATTTTTTACCCACTTTTCCCCTTCTCCCCTTAACTAGCCAGTATTCATTTCTATATAACTTTCCAAGCAACCCAAGAAGAACATATTGAAATATATTAGAATAAAATTGCCCTGGAAGTGGGAAGATTGAAGTGTGAAAGATTAGCAATAATAATTTCATGGTTAACACAACATTTAAGAGGAACATCTTCAACCACCCAACGACTTTTCGAGGTTTTTGACTGCTCTACAATAAATTTATACTCACTTTCAGACGAACAAACTCAATTGGATCTCTTTCAGCCTTATTTAGTCTCGTTCACCGTTAAACTTCCTGAGAAGGAAAAAACCAGCAATGCATGACAGTACATCTGAGAGACACCACACACGCAGTTCATGATTTGAATTGGAAGCATATCGACAGAGTTGATCCAAAATAGGGGTCCATTGTTGGCTTTCATATCATGGACTATATGAAATGAAAGGAAACATTCATCTCCTTTCGTTTCTGATAGTCAAGGGTTTCTGAAAATCTCGCTGTTTGACAAAATACTTTATCGTAAAGGAAACATGAGTTTTTGGACAGCCTTTGAATTTTCGAAATTGTTAATTGCTTTAGGATTCTTTTTAGATGATTAACAACACATATGTTGAGTGCAAACCTCATGCTTGAAATTGCTTATTTTATTATTCATGCAGGATGTTTATTATTACTTAACCTCTCAGGTACTCATACCCAAATGTTATATTTGCATGTACTTTTACTTTTCCTTCTCTAATAATTTTTAGCAAATATATCAGGAATATAATTTTCAGCTACGCCGGAACTTGCATCAGTGGCGGGTGAGCGCGAGCCTGAAATTGGATGTCAGCGTTAAACCACGTTTTCTGAGAAAACGAGCGCATTTCATAAGGGATTACTGATGATCATTCTTATGGAGAATTGAATTATCTTTTAACCTATCAAAATCGTTTTTTGATAAATCTTATTTTTTCTGAAATAACAACAAAAAAATTATTTATTTTTAGATGATTTCTTGTAATAATACATGATACCGAGTTTTTCAGAGTGCTACAATTCATTCTTCACTTTTGGCTCGAGTTTGTCTGTCGTTACTGGATTATACGTATTCAATGATAGTGCTCAGAACCTATAAGTAATATTTGATTCCACAATAATATTGAAACTACTTAATTAAATTTCATTCATATATATTTTTGGGTATCATTCTGAATACAGTTCCAGAAATGATTTGGTCATATTTTATTTCTTCTGGCATTTAATCACCACGGTATATATTTGTACATAATCGTCCTTATTGCTCATTTTGAACAATAAAACATTATCGAGAATTTCTAATTATTATTTCATAATACTTTGTCTTAAATAATTTAAGGGTTTCTGGATTACATGCCATCAAAAATTTAGAGGAGCTCATGGCTGTTAATGTTACTATCAAAGTTTTCAATTTTAATCAGTTGAAACACGACCTAGTGTCTCCAGACGAAGTAAAATAATCACCACACTGGCGGGAAATAATAAATCATTCAATGCCATCTATCAAATATGTGCATCGAAAGAAAAAAACAAACCAAGTTTGCAATTCATGACTTCATGCTCATCTCAACGTGAATAACATATAACATCTTGTAACACATTCCCCTTGAAGACAAAATTGTTGAAACTAAACAAAATTCTTTATAGGTTTTCTTGATATGCGTCCTTCAAGGATCTTTTGACAAATTCTGAATGGTTTGAACTGAGATTTTTACTAGTTATAGATAATCGGTTTTCATTTTCTTGAAATTGCGGAATTCTTCATTTATTAGAAATTACTAATGGGTGCTTTGAGCAGTCGACAGTCTTCCTATGAGTCTCCGAAGTTACTGATGAGTGTCCAGTATATCTAGTAGAAGGTATAGGTCGTAAGTGCATTCGATTTCTTCTATAGATACCTCCATTGTTAGACTTCACAATATAACTCTCAGGGTAGCTATCCATGTTAAAACTATTATTTGAAAAAACATTTACATATATATACATATAAAATAATAATAATAACAAATAAATCAAAAAGAGACAAGCAATGTCCCCGCTAATTTTTAGGAAGTGCGGAGTTGGGAAGGGTTCCCTTGTCGGGGACTTCGCTAGATATATGGTAGTTAGTAAATGGTAAACCCTAACGGCCTCATGCCGGTTGGCGGGCCATCCGGCTAAGGAGCACAGCTCCGAAACCGGAAAATTCTCTCTCATGTTGGTGCATGAAACTGTCGGTTGCCTAGCAACAGCTGTTAAAGAAAAGTGCACTTTTTTACGCTTTTCCGTTTAATAATGAAATCGTATGTTGATAGTGAAATATTGTAACACTTTACACACACAAACCACACAAAAAAGTGGACTTTTTTGACAGTTGTAGAAAAACACAATTTCCCATACAGAAGTAATTTGATCTCATTTTTTCAGATAGGCAAATTCAGTGTAGGGTACGTTACTGACAAAAATTAATTTCATTCAAGACAGCAGTCTTGTGAACGCAGTTACTTATTGGGCAAATCAATTAATTTGTACAGATTTATTTGGATTAACATTTTTTTCATTTTCAGATTGTGGAAGGTTACAAACCCAAAAAATCATGTCAAGAATCGGATTTCCTCCACAAAATCAAATTTTCAATCAATATAAAAAGAAGATTCAGACAATATGATGTGGTACCTGCGTTTATGTAATGAAAAATCAGAAAGGTCATGATAACGCATGAGTAAATATATAGGGCAAAGCGACCACCCTTCCTTATAATAACAGCAAAAAAATATATTGAATTCATCTCCAATTACCATTATTTCGCTAAACAAGTGTGTGACGGTAAATATGTTACGGTTTGATTGGAACGACATCAGCTTGATTGAACTGACACCAAACAAATCGACGTGACGATAATTTTACTTATATCGAATGTCACGCTAACATGAACATTTATTGAAGCAATTCGAAAAATTAAATGAGTGATCATGTTCTATTTAATTAACGAATATGTAAGCATGCATAGGCTGTAATAATCGATGTTCGATAAATTATCCGAAAAATTTCCTTCCAGCAATTGTTTTCATATTGATTTTCACCCACGGACATATACTCTCGAAAGTTCACGAGTACATAGAAAAGTTATTATCGAAATTCCACACAGAAAATTATACAGCGATTGATGATGAATATTTCAAAATTGTGTCTGTTTCAGTAAAAAAATTCCTACCCTTATTATGTATTTTCCTTCAAGTAAGGACACTGAACAACCTAGAGACACGTCAATTCTATAAACAAAGGGACACTTTTGAAGCCGTTGTGGGTGGGCAAAGTGATATTGTTTAAGAGCTCTTTGGAATATATTTTCAATAATTCCCTAATTTAAATGGAAGTTTTCAAGACTCAAATCTGTCATAAGTTTCAATTGAATAAGAATCCAGAAAAATAACAACTCGCTATTATTTTAAGTGTTAATGTCCTATAGTTCCAATACATCAAATCGAATCATATCAAATTAAATCTATAAAAGTCAAGGTTTGAATATAAGTGAAGTTAAACAATTTTTGAGATCTTAAAGCGTCTATAGCGGAAGTTATGACCAGCGGGAAATGTCTGACAGTGCTGAGTATTATTGCGTAATAATTTTTATATATAAAAATCTCCTGCTGTGCATCCATTCGAAAATGAATTCCTCCTAAACGGCTGGACCGATTTTGACCAAATTTCGTGTGTGTATTGAAGTGGATACGGAAATGGTTTGTATTCACAATTCGGTCCACTTCTAAATGTTTTTTTGTTAATTTTTTCTATATGGTGAAACTTGCTGCAATCGCTTTCGCCACCGACTTCGCCATAAAAACGGGTTAATCGATGAAAACAGAAATATTCAAGATAACTTCTCGGGAGGTAATTATGTTGAGAAAGAAAGGATTCTTCATTGAAAATTGGTAAAAGCGATTTTTTTGTAATATTTAACAGAATACCAATATTTCTATCATCAGGGAGTTCGGAAGAGTTGGGAAACAGTCTCTTCAGAAGCAATTATTTCTTTCAGTGGAACATTGATATTCGTATTTTGGCATAAACTTGTTATGGGTGTTTTATTTGAAATTATGAAGATAATTTTCATAAAATCGGTTGTGGAATCGTCTGCGGCTGAAAGATAAATTTCAGTCGCTGTTTTCCATCATTCAAGATAACCCCTCGGGAGGTATTTCTGTTGAGAAAGGAAAGATTCTGAATAGAAAATTAGAAAAAGCAATTTTTTTGTAATATTCAACTACTTCCGTCATCAGGGAAGCCGGAAGAGTTGGGGCTCTTCAGGAGCAATTTCCCTCAGTGAGGATGAAAATGATGGAAATTATTTTTATGTTGTGACACTTTGAAAATATCTTTTCTTGACATAAATCTGTCATAGGTATGTCATTTTGATTCATAGTCGGAAATATGAATAATATGCTCATAAAATGAGTTGTGAAATCATCTGCGGATGAAAGATAAATGGAAAATAAATGAAAGATAAATTTCAGTCGCTGTTTTCCATCGTTCAAGATAACTTTTCGGGAGGTATTCAGGTTGAGAAAGAGAGATTTTATTGTAATATTCAACAGAAAACAACTACACCCATCATCAGGGAGGTCTGAAGAGTTGGGAAACAGACTCTTCAGAAGCTATTTCACTCAAGAAGGATGGAAATGATAAAAATATTTTTTTGTTTTGTGACACTTTGAAATAATCTTTTCTTGACATAAATCTGTCATAGGTATGACATTTTGATTTATAGTCGGAAATATGAATAAGATGCTCATTAAATGAGTTGTGTAATCATCTGCGCTGTAGTTGATCTCTGTTAAAAAATCTCATCTTTCAATTCTCAATGGAATGTTTCCCTTTCCACATCAATTTAACTCACAACAGAAAGGATTGTCATAAAAAACCATAAACCATTCATCACGGCGAATAATATCAACCTCATAAAACCCAGCGAACGTAGTGTATTGTTTTTTATTTTTATTTGTCACATCAATCACAATATAGTCCATCCGAAGTGAATAATATGTTTTCCGAACAATTCAAAAAATCAACAAGTATACGCAATTATCCCTCTTACTTCACCGTTGTTTGAATTGCTATCAGAACAAAATTGCTTGCCTGCGGAAAAATAAACTGTCCCATGTCACCAGCTAAATTGACAAGGAAATTAAGATCAGTCGGGCGATTTTCCGTGGAACTAATGAAAGTGCATTGCAGTCAAACGGAGTCAATGTTTCAAGTTATTTCGGGTAAAATTCCACACAAAGATTTTTCCTTTCTGGAAATAATCCAGTACAATTGGGATTTGAGACAAGAATCGATTGTAGCACCACTAAACTTGGTATTCTAGTTGCTGGAACCATGATAAACGAGAAAAAAAGTTGTTTACCAATATTTCAGGTGTAAAACTTATTTTTTTTTTTGTTTAAAAATATATAAAAAGATTTTTGCTGTAATGTTTGAAAGTATATGATTTATCGAAAAAACAACTCAACAGGGTGAAAAACAATTCAATTTTCGACAAAAATTATTCCTAGCAATTTCTTATGAAATGCGCTCGTTTTCCCAGAAAACATGATCGAACACCGACATCAAATTTCACGTTGACCCTTACCGCCGCTGAAAGTTCTGGCGGAGCCGAATATTTGATTGGTCATAACTCTGCTAAAAATGATTGGAGAAGGAAAAGGAAAAGTTCATATCGTTTCTGAAGACTCCTACCTTCTCATGCAAATATAATATAATATAATAATATATCATAACATAATAATATAATATAGTATTTGAGTACCTAAAATGTGTTTTGTCGCACTTCACGGAGATGTTTGCGGATGATCCTAAAATCATGAATAATTTAGTAAATATGGAATTATTATACTGAAGCAGCAACCCATACCCTCTTTGGACTATATGCAACAATTTCAAAGTAGTGTGACAGGTCCCACTTGAACATGCCAAAAAAAACACTTTGTTTTACTGCTGCCTTATTTTCAACTTACCCATAAAATCAGCATTCTCTTCACTAAATGTTGAAAATGATCGCTTATTCATGTCCTGCATATACAGTATCGCCAAGTTTTCATCGGGGGTATAGACGAATCTATGAGAGCAACAAGGAACGCAATGAAATGATAATACCACATAAATAAGAGAGACGCACTACTATACGCCTCCCCTATACCTCGTCTGACGAATTAACAGCCACGTCGATATCCCTTCCTCGAGCGAGTCAAGGAAAAATTGTAATGCTCTCTCAACATAATAGCAAGCTATTCTTTAAGCTCTTATGAAACCAGCATACCCCCGATGAAAACTTTCCGATACTGTATATATTTAATAACACTATTGTGAAATGCAAACCTCAAGCTTGAAATCACATACTTCATTTTTATGTAGGATATGTATGACCGATTATTTTCAACGTTTACTGAAGAAACTGCTGAGATTATGGGCGAGTTGAAAACTGAGGCTGTAGTAAAACCCAGTTTTTTCTTTGGCATGTATAAGTAAGACTTGTCTCACTAGTATTAAATCGTTGCATATGGTCCAAAGAGGGTACTGATTCCTGCTTCAGTATAATTATTTCATATCAACTAAAATATCCATGACTTTCAGTTCCTCCGTAAATATCGTAGAAGGGTTACGTGAAGTGGAACAAAACACATTTTAGGTACTCAGATACTTACATGTTATATTTGCATGAGGAAGTAGAAGTCTTCAGGAACGATATGCAATGTGACGTCGGCGCTTAACCACGTTTTCTGAGAAAACGAGCGTATTTTATAAGGTATTACTGAAAATTGAATTGAATTTTCTCTCAACTTATCGAAATCGTTTTTTGATAAATCTTATATTTTCTGAAATAAAACAAAAAAAAATATATTTTTTTTAATGATAAATTTTTTAGGTTCCACCCCTGATTTTTTGGTAAACATTTTTTTTTTCAGTAATACATGATGTCGGGATGTCATGTGCCGAGTTTTAGAGTGCTAAAATTCATTCTTCACTTTTTGCTCGAGTTTGTCTGTCGTTACTGGATTGAAATGCCAATTAGGGTTCTAGCTCCACCATACGATACAATTTGAAAGCTTTTTCTCTCTTGATTATATTGTTGTGAACTAGAGTTTGTTTAAAACTGGTTGGCCTGATTATGGCTTCAATGTGGAAGACATGGGACGCCTTTCATGACCAACATGGAATCAAAATTCAATAAATAAAATAATATATGGTTAAGAAATAATTAAATAATAATTTTATATAATAACGAAACAAATGAAGGAATGTTCACATATGTATGACTAACTGTGTGCTCCGATATCATCTAAATAGGCCAATCATCTGAATAGGTCAATCATTTCAGTATTTGAAATAAAAAATTACAAAAGAAAGGAAACTCCTATAAAAGTTGTATTTCAGTACTCAATAAATTTAAACAAATTTGCCACCTCGGACAAGGTCGGCAACATTGCTAAATATGAATCATAAGCAACTCGGTTATTTTGTAGCAAAAACGCAAAGAAACAAAAAAAATATAAACCTTCAACGTTCCCCAATTTTGCGACCATTTCCAAGTTACGCGTCAGAGTAAACCAATTATTTATTCATACTTTTTTTGTAAATTTGGCCGAAAAAATATAATATTGGCGAACGTGAAAAAACGTTTCTCTACAGCGTCCTTTATAAAGTTCGCATCATATGGGAAAAACTCTCATTAATAATTTATTATGAAATTCGATTTAGGCGTTAAGTTGTGCTTTGAAAAATGAAAAATTCCCTACTCGGATGTGGAGACATGACTTTCGCTACCTGTCAGAAGTAATATTTTTCCAAAAGTTATCGCTGACAATAGTCTTATTTTCTCGGATTTTAAAAAATTGTAAGAGAAAAAGTTGTTTATTTTTCGATTCTACACCTAGATCTCGAATTTGAACGTTCTATTGCAACTTTCACCTTTTACCATTTTTTTGACAATTACTTACAAAATTCCTGGAACATTAAAAAATTCGTAACTTCGACAAAACTGTTTTATATCAGTAGCTCTAACGATCACGAATCATTCACAGAATTATGTTTAAGAAAATGAGAATTAATTCTTAACATTTCTGTTATATTTGATGCAGAGTTGACGTATCTTCAAGCATGTATGATAAGAATTCATTTGAGTGGATTTTTTCAGTATTTAAATAAACCAAAGTCATAATTCAAAACATCATAAAACTTTACGTATCTAACTAAAGTTTCTCGATACAAATATCAAATTAAATTCTTACTACCCCGGCCATAAAACTGTCATCAATTTTGTGAAGTAGGCTTCGGAAACAAATGAAAAAGGTAGTCAATGAAAACAATTTCATATTAGGCATTTTTTGACAGTTAAATACGCGGTTTAATACGTTTGGATCAGAAAAACGTAATCATTATCTGTACAAGAGAAAATTTAAATTGTTTTAATGTGTGGAGAAAGTACACCTCATTGACAAGTCGCTGAAGATTTTAATATATGACACCAGTAAAAAATATACAGCAGTTTACTGTTAGTAGAATTTTGACAAAATTCAAAAGTGCTGGTACAGTTTTAACCAATTTCAAAAACCACATAATCTTACGAAAAATATTGAAAAAGTGCAACTAAATGTTTGTTTGGATGTTATCCAGCACGGATAGTTCAATATTTCTCAAATTAGCAAAGTAACGAATAAGCGAGAGCAGTGTTTTAAGAATTTCAAGAAAAGAATTAATTTATGCCATGCAAGCCGAAATTTAATAATACCCTGAAGGAAATGGACTTTGATGTCCTTTATGGGTTTCCAGCTTGGTAACAAGGAGAATGTGACGAAGATTACAGATTTGCATATAAAATATTGTGAACAGATGAAACAACGTTCACTTCAAACGGAACTGTTAGCTCACAAAATTGCAGGTGGTGGTCCCAGGAACACTTTCACTTTGTTATTGAATGTCGCGACCAGTACTCGTTTAAAACCATTTTTTTTTGTGGTATATTGAACACTCAAGCTATCAGACCATATTTTTTCAGAAGAAACTTAAACGCTGCGCGATTCTTGAATTTTTTAATGTACTGAGTGAAATTGTAAACAATATGCCCCTTCAAATTATTCAAGATTTGAGGTTTCAATTGGATGGTTCAACTGCTCACAATTCCACAGTAGTTAGATATTTTTTTGTGGAATGTTTAGAGATAAAATAATTGGCAATAATTGGCCACCTCGTTCTCCTGACTTGACCTCACTGGATATCTGAAGCAGCAAGTATACAAGGACTGGTCATTAAACGATATTGACCATTTGGAGCAGACCATTCGGGAGTGTGTAGTTCATCAGAAATGCAGTGAAAGATGTACACAGAAAAACCATGTTATGTATCGAAAGAGAAGTACGACATACAGAAATATGAAGTTGAGTGAGACACAGAAAATTGTAACTGATAATTACTGTATTTTTATTAAATAAGTTTAAATTTTTTTTGTTTGACTTTACTCTCTAGAATTATTAATTGAGTGAGGTTGACGATATTTTTTTGTAAGTTTGTTTAAATATATTTATATATATTTAAATTCTATCATAGATTACCATTTCATTTGTCTCTATAGCTTACTCCACAAAATTGATGAAATTGAAATAGATTTTCGTCGACCAAAATGTATTGGGGATTAAATGCGAGAGAAGCGAAACTTGCTTCAATGAAATGAACGATTTCTGTTAGTGATATTTTTTTAATAACATTTTCATTATCTTATTTATTTAATGATTTTTTCAATGAAAACTAGAGAGAATTAAAAAAAAATCAGCTATCTGAATGAAAATGCGAATTTTCACTTTCAGATTTTTTCACAATATCTATCAGATGTAGTTCAATGTCCAGCGTGGCTTGTGCCGGGGAAGTAGTTGTTTTTTGTCAGATATTACAAATAAATCACATTTTTCATTTTTCAATTTTAATGGAGAATGTTCCCCTTTTCAACTTGTAAACTTTTGTTCGATTGTTTATGATTATTTTGTAATTACCAAAAAAATAGCAATAAGTGAAAGTTGCAATAGAACGTTCCATTTCGACATTCTGTTGAAAAATCGAAAAAAGGATTTTTTTCTTTTGAAATTTTTTGAAAATCGAATAAATAAGATTTTCAGCAAGCATTTTGAAAAAATATTACTTTTGACAGGTAGCAAAAGTCACGTGATAACATCAGAGTGGGGATCGATGGAGGCTAACATTTTCTTCCTTTTGCGACCCACTTGCATTTTTTCCCCACAGGTAAATAACCCCAATTGCTTATAATATTTTTTTAACAATGTTGCGGAGCTTGTAGAAGGGGACAAATTTATATAATTTCATTCAGCACTAAAATACAACTTTTGTGAAAAGTCTCCTTTCTTTATTAATTTTTTAATAATTGGCCTAAAATCCCTAGTGATCTCATGACCATTTGTTTCAAGGTTCTCTTCACAAAAATAATCAAGAAAATCATGAAGAAGTTATTACCTAATGACTGCTAAGTGTGAATTTCAGTTTTCTACTTTCTGTTACATTCCAAGTTTTCAGGAAGCAGCTGTTAGTGTCGTAACTTCCAATTTTAGTAAGTGGTTGTATTGAAAATTGTGGAGCTGTGATGACATTCGCAAAATCATAAAATTGAAATATCTTCAAGGATTATCAATGTCGAAAAGTTCCAAACTGCAAAGTTTTCCCGAGTAATTTACCAAAGTAATTACAGATAAGTTTGAAGGTTCTGCTTTGCTTCCTTGTGTAACACGTCGTAATTATGGGCACGATTAAAGTTCCGTTCTTGGGACAAAAGAAATTTTCAATGATTATCTCACTTCTGAATTTCTCAGCCTCATATATTTCTAAGTTAATAAAAAAAAAAACTTTTTGGAATTATTTCGCATTATGAAAAACTCATTATGTTGGAACAATAGTTATTTACGTAACAAGTCCGGAAAACACTGTTTTTTTGGACGAGTGGACAAGATTCTAGGACGAGCGTACACAATTTTTTCGGCAACCGTGTAGAATAACAAATCGAGACACATTTATTGATTATATTTCTTTGTAGAAGAAAATTTCGAACATTTTAATTCTTATTTGTATTAAATATCGAAATTCGAACAGAAGATAGGTACTAACAGAAACATTCTAATTCTTATTTATATAAATATTTATATTGAAATTCAAGCATTTTCCGGACTAGTCCGGAAAGTACGTACTTCCCGGACTAGTCCGGGAAGTGATACTTTCTCAAAGAAAAATCGTCCGGGAAGTAGGTACTTCCCGGACGGTTGCCGAAAATAGTAATTTACATAACAAGTCCGGAAAAAACTGTTTTCGGACGTGTTGCGTACACAATTTTTTCGGTAACCGTGTAGAATAACAAATCGAGACACATTTATTTTTTATATTTCTTTGTAGAAGAAAATTTCGAACATTTTAATTCTTATTTGTATTAAATATCGAAATGCGAACAGAAGATAGGTACTAACAGAAACATTCTAATTCTTATTTATATAAATATTTATATTGAAATTCAAGCATTTTCTGGACTAGTCCGGAAAGTACGTACTTCCCGGACTAGTCCGGGAAGTGATACTTTCTCAAAGAAAAATCGTCCGAGAAGTAGGTACTTCCCGGACGGTTGCCGAAAATAGTAATTTACATAACAAGTCCGGAAAAAACTGTTTTCGGACGTGTTGCGTACACAATTTTTTCGGTAACCGTGTAGAATAACAAATCGAGATACATTTATTTTTTATATTTCTTTGTAGAAGAAAATTTCGAACATTTTAATTCTTATTTGTATTAAATATCGAAATGCGAACAGAAGATAGGTACTAACAGAAACATTATAATTCTTATTTATATTGAAATTCGGGCATTTCCCGGACTAGTCCGGGAAGTACCTACTTCCCGGACGGTTGCCGAAAAAATATTATTATTCTCAGTTATGATTTGAATCTGTCACATTAACGTCAATATGGCATTTACATGAAAATAACTGACTTATAATTATTAAGTTATTCTCGTCAAATTACTGGCTTTCGAAGACTTTAGAGGGTTATTCTCTTCTCATTTAATAGTTGAAGGTGAATTTCAGGAACTCCAGATTTGAACGATATACGACTCCGCTACACTTTGTATATTATACTGTGCCCACCAGGACAAAAGAAAAAAAATAAAAATAAAACTTCATCGAAAAAATGTATCGAAAACATTTCTGGGTGATTGTCCGAACCCCTTACCTCAAAATCAATTTCGAAATATGTCACTTGATGAACAAAGAGAGTAAGATGGCAAAATATCGAAAAATGTTATTTGAAACAGTTACTTAGAATTCGAGTATATACTTATATACTGATTTTTAAATAAAATCTTGGGGTAATTGACAATAGCATTTTTTTCGAATAATTTCACATATGAAATTTTTTATCTACATGGCTTGACTGTCGGAAAACAGTATTTTGGTGATGATGAAATAACATTATTTTTCTCTACACCAAATAGCACTAAATTGAAAAATTGGTTTTGGTCAGGACGCCTGCTATTACGTTGGTTAATATCAAAATTCCACGAATATTGTGATAATTCGTGGCAATAACGAAACATTGTATTGTTCTGATTATAATCAAGTTTCGATGATAATCGTCCAAAAGCGTCTCACTTCACATACAGTCTTGAAAACTACAATTTGACGCACTATTTGTAAGTAGAAGTGAAACGCTCGTGCACGATTATAATCAACACATGATATTTTTCACAATAACCGTGGGATTCCGATATATATATATATATATATATATATATATATATATAGTAAGTACAGTAACCACAGACAAATGTAAGCCACAAGTGAAGAATGAATTGTAGCACATTGAAACTCGGCACATGACTTTTTGTCATCATGCATTATTAGAAAAAAAAAATTACCAAAAAATCTAAGTATAAGATTTATCAAGTAACAGTTTCAACAAGGCGAAAGATAATTCAATTCTCCACAGTAAATATACTTAGTCCCACAATGCGCTCGTTTTCTCAGAAAACCTGATTGAATTCCGATATTAAATTTCAGTCTCGCGTAAAATTAGATTTGTCATAACTTTGCTGAAAATTATAGTAGAAGAAAAGAAAAAGTGTATATCGTTCCTGAAGACTTCTACTTCCATGCAAATATAACATGTGAGAATTTGAGTACCCAAAATGTGTTTTATCTCACTTCACATAACCCTTCTACGATATTTACGGAGGATCCAAAAGTCATGGATATTTTAGTTGATATGAAATAATTATATTGAAGCAGGAGTCAGTACCCTCTTTGGACCATATGCAACGATTTTAGACTCTCTGGACCATATGCAACGATTTAAGACTAGTGAGACAAGTCTCACTTATACATGCCAAAGAAAAAACGGGGTTTTACTTCTGCCTCACCCATTATCCCGGCAATTCCTTCAGTATATGTTGGAAATAATCGCTCATACACATCCTACATAAAAATTGAAGTATGTGATTTCAAGCTTGAGGTTTGCACTTCACAATAGTGTTAATAAACAATATCTCCGCAGCCGTTTGACATAATCCCAACAAACCTGGTTATCACTTGTGACATCCGGTATAAAGAGTTGAGAACTTCTTCAGTACGCATGCGCGTTATCCCTGCCTTATCTTGGGTGCACAGAACAATTCAGCAGTTTAGTATTGTATGTCGAATATTTGGGGTTAATAGAGCGTTTATCATATTTGGATTTTTATTGCTAAAACCCTTGAGACATTACAAAAGTGGCGACGAGGATGGGATTTTAAGATCGAATTCGAACTGTAAACCGACGGTCGTGTTTGCCATTTCCACACTACTTATTAGAACGTTCAGAAAAATACACAATAATACACCTCTAATTATTCCGGTGTTTAGGGTTCTTTTTTGAGACCTCGTCGCCACTTTTGAGACATTACATCACTAGATTCGTAATGACGATAAAAATTATAAAAAACAATTATAATAATATTGCCCAATTATTTCCATTTATTCGAATAATTTATATTTTCCTAAAAGTTGTCGTCTTTTTCTCCGTATGATTTCATGAAGACTTCACTAGGTTCACTGGGTTCTCGTCATGACAG
This sequence comes from Chrysolina haemoptera, assembly GCA_958298965.1. Taxonomy (NCBI): domain Eukaryota; kingdom Metazoa; phylum Arthropoda; class Insecta; order Coleoptera; family Chrysomelidae; genus Chrysolina; species Chrysolina haemoptera. Next base: position 19,966,002 of record OY282599.1, on the reverse strand, counting down.
TTCTGAATTTCCAGGATACCCGCCGAGCTCGCGTTCACAATCTTTCAGAAATCTATTCCGTGCAGAATCTTATTTATCACCTGAATACAGGATACATAAGAAGTGATAGTCAACTAACTGTACTCTCAAAACTGCGCTAAAACAACCGACACCATACAGTTACGAGTATAGTTGAAACACCTGCAAATCTGATCATAACGGACTGTTACAAATCTAATGATGAATTCGCGTGAATAGATTTTTTTTTTCGAGCCGGACCTTTCGGAGCCTCTGGAGACACCATACATCCAATTCGACGCACCTTTTCAGCAGTTTGCAACCAATACATTCGAACTCTTCAGATTATGCTGTGCTGTAGGTGTTTCCTGCAGCTTTGAGAACGAATGTGCCACCGAAATCATTTAAGCCACCCCGGAGCACCGACAGAATCAAAAGAGTTATTTTTTTTTTATGGAGAATGTTTCCCTTTTCAACAAAAGAGTTATATTTGGTCTGATATGTACTACCGGGTGTTAATTGAGTACGTTGACAAACTTCAGGAGGAGATTCTTTGGAAGTTTTCAGGACGAAAAGCTTTTATGAACATATGTCCCAAACGGCTTGGGTGATAAAAATACATTTTTTTCAAGATATTTTGAACTTCGACAATAATCAGTATGAAATTTGCAAGTACAATCCATTTAATAGTAGGCACGATACAGAATAATTCAGTTCTCAAATAATTCACAGGGTCCTATTTTTTTCAGAGTCAAACCTTGTTCAACCCTTTTTTTCCGCTGTCAGTGACATATTATGAGACAGGAATTATCAATGTTGTTTCATTTCAAATTTTTTCGTTCTCTTATAGTTTTTCAATAACTTGTATGATTCAGGAGCTACAATGAAAATATTGATGCGAACATTTTACAGTTTCGCATAACATAAAGAAATTTGAGAAGCAAATATTCTCCTGACCTTCGAAGGGTGATTTTTTGAAAGTTTTCAGGACAAAAGTTTGTCAACGTACTTAATTAACACCCTGTATATTGCGCATTCATAAATGTACTGAATTTGAAACGTCCATGTGAAACGTAACCTAAAACTTTTAATTTCAACAACCATAATGATAGTACGTAAAATATCGAACTTTTAAATTACATTCACACTATAATGGTATCACGTAAAAAAATGGGCTGAAACGGATCCCCTAATGGCGTTTGCCACCAGCTATCGTGAGGTTTTTACAAAATGTCTTGTTTTTCGTGTAACAATTGGCGGTAAGTCAGTAACTTCGTTCATTTATAACACAACTTTTTCAATTGTATTTCAGAAATTATTAGAGGAAATATAATGTGTAATTCAGAATGATAAATTACAATTCAGGAAACATCAAATGAAGTTCAAAATCTCTAACTTGTGAATTGTATTTCGGAATGTGTAATTTGTAAATCAGATAAGTGAAGCGTTTATCAGTTTATCAGAAAGTGTAACATGTAATTCGGAAAGCTTGAGTTGATTGTTATTCAAAGAGTATCCAGATGTAATTCCAAGAAGACCCGTATGTATTCTACTAGAGCTCCAAACGTAAATGTAGTATCCAACTATCTAGTCCTGTTACGGCCAGTTTCACAATATCTGGTCACCAGATGGTTTAGATTTGACGGTGGGTTAAGCATTGAAAAGTGTTTCACAGTTGTTGGTCAAGCATTTAATTGAAGTTAACCAGAGGTTAACTTTACCATAACATGATTCGACAGTTAAGAACTGACCGAAAGATACTAACCTCACTTTCGATTTGTTGTGTTTGTGTATTGTTGGGATTGGTTTTGTTGTTTTTCGCATAATCAACCATTATATTTATATTCCAAGATAAATACCAGTACTTTGAAATTGTGAAATGGATATGTATGACATGAATGCATTCAGTGAAGATGAGGAAGTGGTTCGTCGGCCAAAAATAATCAGGCATAGGCCAAACTTTTTTGAAGAGTATGATGAAAAAGACTTTTTTGAACATTTCAGGCTGACGCAAAGATCGGTAGAGAGGATTATAGAAGAAATCAGGGATTTAGTTGAACATCCCACCAGAAGGTAGGTGTTAGATTGGCTACGAAAAATTATTTGAAAAACATAATACCTACCTATATTTTTTTTGTAGAAATGATTGTCTGTCCGTAAGTGATCAAGTGCTTCTGGCATTGAATTTTTATGCCAATGGCTCATTTCTGAGAACATCTTCAGAATTATCAGGAGTTAGCAAGTCCACAGGTTGCAGGGTTGTTAGAAAAGTGAGTGTAGCACTTGCATCCTTAGGCCCTCGCTACATCAGAATGCCAGAAAACGAAGAAATTCCTATTGTGAGGCACTTATTTTATGACATAGCAAGATTCCCAAGATGCATTGGAGCAATTGATGGCACCCATATCAAAATACAATCACCTGGAGGAGATAATGCAGAAATATTTCGCAACCGTAAACAGTTTTTTTCATTAAATGTGCAAACAGTAGCTGATCCAAATCTGAAAATTAGAGACATTGTTGCTAGATGGCCTGGATCAGCTCATGATTCACATATTTTTAGGAATTCTGTGTTGTGCCAATCTTTTGAAAATGGTGTGTATGGCGACTCTGTTATGTTGGGAGATAGCGCCTATCCTGTACGGCCTTATTTAATTACTCCTCTACAAGAAGTGAGAAATGATGCCCAAAGTCTATTTAACGAAGCCCAAATTAGAACCCGTAACGTAGTAGAGAGGCAAATTGGAGTTTGGAAACGCAGCTTTCCAGCACTTTCTATGGGAATGAGAGTGTCGTTAGATACAGTTCAAGCCATTGTTGTGGCAACAGCTGTACTTCACAATATAGCATGTGATGAGAATGAGCAAGTTCCAGTAGTTTGTCGAACAAGAAGCGATGATAAATTTAGGTAATAATATTGAGGTGCCACAAAATGGGGCAAATGTACATGCTGGTAATAACCTTGTTAGGAATAAGTTTATAAATTATTTTGCCAATTTATAATGTTCTTTGTTATGTTATAGTTATAATGTATTTTGATGAAAATTATTAAACATAAGGTCTTGAATGAAATAAAGTTTTTAATAAACAAAATAAATTTTTACTGCCTCTGCCTATTCATTAGTTCATTGCATGAATCTGAAATATCATCTATAATCTCAACAATTTTTTGTCAGCTTCAGAATTTGATAAAAAATACAAAATCGTCTCACCAAATTAATAAGTAATTGAATTCGAATAAGACTCCTGATAGATTTTATGAATTTTGTTTTCTGGGTTGGCAATCAGAGTGTTCAATATTTAAAAAAGTGTTAATTCATAAACAAAAAAAACTTATGTTAGGGAAAAACAAGTTTGCTAAGTGAGAAATATATTCCACTGAAAGTAGAAGCTGTTCAAGCAATATACCAACAGTTAGTTAAAAATGAGTAACCAACCAAATTTTGAAAAATACTTTGGAAACCTATGGCTGCTGTATATCTGAGATCAATACCAACTTTTTTTAACATTTTTAAACTATTGGAATATCACAATGCTCAAGTAGAACTGAAAGTACCTATATCTTTCTTTATTTGATTTCCTTGAAATATCTAAACTCGTTCCCAGGAGTTTGGATGCATGTTGTCACAAGATTCTCCAAGCAGGTTACCAAGTTATCATCAGTATACTATAGAAAATACAATGGAAAACTGTTTCAATCACTTCAGAAGCAATGGACACGGAATGATAACCTATTCATAAGCACTGGTACAAGTAGTAGTCCTGGGGAGGCCGCTACCGCAGCCAGGCAAGTAGGCCCCGATGGGCCCTTTTTGCTCTCCCCGCTGGCACTGGTACAAACTCCCACCAAGTTTTGTGGTGTCACCTCATGCATTAAAACTTGAATATCTTGACACTGAAATAATCTCTAGACCTCTTCTTTTCTTTAAGTTCTGCGAGGGTTATATACTTCAATTAAATGAATGAAGAAGTCGGTCGCAGCAACTTTCATTTCATAATAATACCAAACCACATTTAAATATAATCTTTATTAGCATCAGCTCTTAGTATGAAAAATAGTATAAATACAGTAGTATATATCAGGTGATACATGTACAAAAATTAATTAGTAATCTGAAGCTTCCAGTTCTTTATCTATAAGCTTGATTTTCTTCTTTAGAAGTTCCAATTTTAGGTTATGCTCCTCCAGAAATTTTTCTTTTTGAAGTTTTACAAATGACAATTTTTCTTCAATTAGTGTATTGCTAGGATTCATTATTTTTTTTGTTAAATTGCGTCGCATAATTTTTCTTACATTTGTTTCAGATCTCAATTTTTGCGAAACCGGTTTTTTCAAGTCCTTACTTGTATATGACGTCCAATCAGTATCTGAAAATGAGTCTGTAGCAGAACTGCAACTGGGTTGGTCATCACGTAATGAATCAACCTTAGTGGTGTTCAGTTCTTTCGGAACGGAAGTTTGATTTGAGTAATCATGATCCACTTGTGGGACATCTATAACTTCTTCCACTGTGGAAATTTCAGAGTTTGATTCAGCAGTAACCAACAAACTGTTCCCCCAAAATACCCTTCATTGCTATATCAATATCATTCTCCAATGGGGGTTTGTATGTACCTCCTCCTGTTTTGAGAAGCAATTTCTTTTCTTCTGTCCATTTCTGTTTGGTCCTTTATTTAATGTTATTATATTTTTCCTTCAGAGTTTTCAGAGATCTAAAACAGTTTTTTCCATTGTGGCTGTTGAATTCCTTCTCTATCATTTTCCATGCTTGTTCTTTCTCCTTCCATGAAACACTATTGCTTCTCTTACATTCTACAATTTTTCTGTGTTTCTCCACGAGACTGATTATGAGTTGCTCCTCCTCTGGGGTGAAATTAGCAGATCTATGTTTTGTTTCCCCTTTCTCAATAATGGTTCCCATTTTTCTGCAAAAATAGATAGGTAGTTCTACAATAGAGATCATAGGATCATCCAATAAATGATATTATTATTATTATTTAATTGTATATTACCAGCAGTCCGGTATCCAGCACTTTTATTCCACTCTCAATCTAAAAAATACAGAATGATGCTATATTCTATAATATTAGAAAACGGATTTCAACTATAAGTTCAAAATTTGTGGGTTAGGTAGAACCAGGACATGAATAAAAAGAAGAAGAACGATGAATTTCTGTGTTCCATGACTACGGCAAAATTGATTCTTGTTGCCAACATAGAGGAAATTACCATTGACTGATAGTTACTTGACCAACAACTTTAGTTTCTGAGAAACGCTTCAAAGGTTAACCACCAGTTAACCAAATAGTCTTTGGTTAAGTGACTAAAAAGATCACCATACATTGTGAAACTGGCCTTTAGTCCGGTGGCAGGGAGGGTTTTCGTAACCGATGAAGCGCGACGGGATCACCCAAGTAATTCTCATGTATTTTGACCCGCTGAATCCGAATTTCGAGGGTGATAAGCCGTGAAAGCATCCGGATATTTTTTTACGAAAACAAATGATGTCATAATATTCTGCATAAAATTCTCTACAAAAAAGGTTTCTACAATTTTTTCTCGAAAATGCACCGTTTTCCAGTAAAACGTGCTTGAAATCCGAAAAAATGCGATTTTCTTAATTTTCAGTGCTCTTTCATTCAGTCACATAATAATATTTTCAGGATCACCTTCTCCTAAATTATTCATAAATGTCTGGACTATCAATAACAGAAGAAACATTTTTGAAAAAGTCACTCGTGTGGATTTTCCGGCACTGAATTTCCCGATACTTTTACCTTGCATGGAACCGGCAATTTTTTTATTCGCGAAGCTCGCGAAGCTCACGCATTCCTTATAGTATCAACAATCAAAACGGGTTCAGCACATTTTTTTTCATGATCACAAAGCATTTCAGTATCGAAAAAACGAAAAATTTTACCTAAAAGTAAAAGAATTTTCCGAAGAAAATCATAAAATTCGTTTTTCCCAAATACAAATCAAGTTTTAATATACTCCATAAAATTCTCTACAAAAAAAGTCACAACAAATTTCTTTTTAAAATGCACCGTTTTCGACAATTTTCTGTGCTCTTTCATTCAGTCACATAATGATATTTTCACACAAATCCACATGAATGCTTTTTTCAAGAATGTCTCTTCTGTTATTCATAGTCGAGACATATATGAATAATTTGGGACAAGGTGATCCCGAAAATATCATTATGTGACTGAAGAGAGGGCACAGAAAATTGTGAAAATCGCATTTTTTCGAATTTCGAGAACATTTTACTCGAAAACGGTGCATTTTAGAAGCAATAGATAGATAGATAGATAGATAGATAGATAGATAGATAGATAGATAGATAGATAGATAGATAGATAGATAGATAGATAGATAGATAGATAGATAGATAGATAGATAGATAGATAGATAGATAGATAGATAGATAGATAGATAGATAGATAGATAGATAGATAGATAGATAGATAGATAGATAGATAGATAGATAGATAGATAGATAGATAGATAGATAGATAGATAGATAGATAGATAGATAGATAGATAGATAGATAGATAGATAGATAGATAGATAGATAGATAGATAGATAGATAGATAGATAGATAGATAGATAGATAGATAGATAGATAGATAGATAGATAGATAGATAGATAGATAGATAGATAGATAGATAGATAGATAGATAGATAGATAGATAGATAGATAGATAGATAGATAGATAGATAGATAGATAGATAGATAGATAGATAGATAGATAGATAGATAGATAGATAGATAGATAGATAGATAGATAGATAGATAGATAGATAGATAGATAGATAGATAGATAGATAGATAGATAGATAGATAGATAGATAGATAGATAGATAGATAGATAGATAGATAGATAGATAGATAGATAGATAGATAGATAGATAGATAGATAGATAGATAGATAGATAGATAGATAGATAGATAGATAGATAGATAGATAGATAGATAGATAGATAGATAGATAGATAGATAGATAGATAGATAGATAGATAGATAGATAGATAGATAGATAGATAGATAGATAGATAGATAGATAGATAGATAGATAGATAGATAGATAGATAGATAGATAGATAGATAGATAGATAGATAGATAGATAGATAGATAGATAGATAGATAGATAGATAGATAGATAGATAGATAGATAGATAGATAGATAGATAGATAGATAGATAGATAGATAGATAGATAGATAGATAGATAGATAGATAGATAGATAGATAGATAGATAGATAGATAGATAGATAGATAGATAGATAGATAGATAGATAGATAGATAGATAGATAGATAGATAGATAGATAGAAAGATAGATAGATAGATAGATAGATAGATAGATAGATAGATAGATAGATAGATAGATAGATAGATAGATAGATAGATAGATAGATAGATAGATAGATAGATAGATAGATAGATAGATAGATAGATAGATAGATAGATAGATAGATAGATAGATAGATAGATAGATAGATAGATAGATAGATAGATAGATAGATAGATAGATAGATAGATAGATAGATAGATAGATAGATAGATAGATAGATAGATAGATAGATAGATAGATAGATAGATAGATAGATAGATAGATAGATAGATAGATAGATAGATAGATAGATAGATAGATAGATAGATAGATAGATAGATAGATAGATAGATAGATAGATAGATAGATAGATAGATAGATAGATAGATAGATAGATAGATAGATAGATAGATAGATAGATAGATAGATAGATAGATAGATAGATAGATAGATAGATAGATAGATAGATAGATAGATAGATAGATAGATAGATAGATAGATAGATAGATAGATAGATAGATAGATAGATAGATAGATAGATAGATAGATAGATAGATAGATAGATAGATAGATAGATAGATAGATAGATAGATAGATAGATAGATAGATAGATAGATAATTTATTTAATTACTTACATATACAATGTATATTTGTAGCAGGTCCAGAAAAAACATTTAAATTATTCAAAATTAAATCAGTCACATAAACGTGTACACAACGTGAATCTACTACTATACAAATTGAAATAAAATGACATTTGGTGTGTCCATATACTCCTGAATTGAATAGAACCCATTTTCTGAGAAATATCTCCCCAATATTTTTTTGAAGCAAGGCACTTCCAAGTGGAGGGTAATTTATTATAAAGAACAATATCTAGGGATGAGACGCCCAGTACCGCGAGTGTTATAATCATGAAAATTTGAATTTTTCCTTAGTTCATTTTTTTAATATGAATTTCCAGTATTTGATGGAATATATAAAGAGCAGGTAGTGTCATGAATTTAAATTTCTGGAATAAAGGTTACAGAGTCAGGTGCATTACCCCATAGGGTTACCCCATAAGAAATATGTGAGTGAAAAAAAGCATGATAGATATTCATTAGTGTGTCAGAACTCAGTAAATTTTTTTGGTGGTCTCAAAATGAAAATTGAGCTAGAAAGCTTAGAACAGACCTTCTCGATGTGAAACGACCAATTCAGCGAGGGATCTAAAAAAATTCCTAACAGTTTTGTGGGTTAATTGATTCGTGTTGCCTGTGTAAAAAATATGATTTGATTGGTTTTGCTTGCGTTGAGTTTCAAACTGTTTGTTGCCAACCAAGATTCGGCCTTTTTTTCAGTAGTTTCATTTTTTGTTTTCTTGTATATATTTTGATGAAAAATAGTGGTGTCATCTACGAACATGATAGAAGTCTAGTTAACTAGATGGTAAAATAAATCGTTTACATATATGATAAACAGAAGGGGCCCCAGAACAGATCTCTGCGGTACCATATATTTCATTGCTGCTGCTACTACTTCTGACGTAATACCATTGAAGCACACTGACTTTCTTCTATCCTTGAGGTATGAATCGAATAGAGCTAACGGAATACCTCTTACACCGTATAGGTTCAATTTTTCCAATAACAAATCGTGTTTTACGTAATCAAATGCTTTTGTTAAGTCAAATGGAGTCATCGCAAATTTCTTGCCATCTAGAAAAAACTTCTACTATGTTTTCAACTGCCTTTTCTATAGCTTTTATGGTGGACATGCTTTTCCGAAATCCAAACGGATTTTCGTGTAGCAATTTGAATTTCTAAAAGTACATGGATAACCGGTTTTTCAAAATTATTTTGAATATTTTTCCTAAAAAAGGGATAAGAGATATAGAGATATTGAGATAACTTTACTATATTTAAAAATGTCTGGGAAAACACATGCACTAATACAGGTATTGAATAGATTTGTCAATGTAACCACTGTCAAATCTATGGTATTTTTTAATACCTTTGTATTTATTCCAAAGATATCCGTGGCACTGGTGTCCCTCAAAGACTTCACCGCCGCGAGTACTTCTTCCTCAACAACAGGTTCTAGAAAAAAAGAGTCCTGAGTCGTTGGTATACGTACGAATAATTCTGAAAAATTTATATTGTTCATAGGCAAGTTTTCCATAATTTCTTCCGCAATATGACTAAAAAAACTGTTGAAATCGTTGGCTTTCAAAGAAGAATCAATTTATTTATTATTCGGACGATTCCTCTCGTAATTTATTAGTTTCCACGTATCCCTCATTTTATCGGCGGAAGAATTTATGTAATCGTCATAAGCATGTCTTTTTGTTCTTTCAATGGCTCATTTATATCAATTTTTTAAATTTTTATAGACTGAATAATCATTGTTATCTTTGGTAACATCACAAACTGTTTCTACACATTCTAGAGTATTACGCATATTTTTTAATTCAGTGTTAATTCAGTGTTAAACCAGATTACAAGGGGCTTGATACGAGTGATATGGTCGTTATATTCAGTATTGAATAGTATCAAGGATTCTATTCCATGAGCAAGTATTATTACACCGTAAGAATTTGGAACATTTCACTTTCAGATATGTTGTCTTCGAACTCCAAGTCTGTTCCACACAATGTTTCCGAAGGAGAAGATACATCTCTACGCTCTCTCAGCTCAGAAGATATTTCTCAAGCGCCAAAAGGATACTGTTGTGCCAAATCGATCAATCCCGCTGATGGAAGAGGTCGAAAACTCCACTTACTTCAGATGTTAGTTTTACCTTTCATTCCCATCTCGGCGTTGATCATCCAGACCTCGGTTCTTTTGAACGACATTTTGATCAACAGGAGTGAAGTTATGGAAATCGAAAGTCAGGTAAGATGTTTGAATATCCCATTTCAATAGTGATATTATCATTATTTTATTGAACTTGTATAATGAAACACTTTGATTGTTTATAACACCGTTTAATTCAACGTACTTGAGAAGAATGGCTCATCATAAGTCATCAATCGCCTCGTCTGCCAGATGATTCATATGTCTCATAAGATTTGGTATCATGCCCCTGCCCACTTTATATATTTTCACAGTCCTCTTAGAAATACAGCAATTTTTCTAGACAGTCTGACTCGCATTGCTATAACACAAGATCGGCCAATCTACTGACTATTCCTTGTCATAGATTGGCTGTCAGCTGCAAAAATTCATTGTACCTCAACCTCTACAATATCCTTGATACCTCAGTCAAAGTATTGGAATTCAGGAAATTTAAAACGGTGGTAAAAAAATTTCTGCTTGGTCATTGTTTTTATGATATTGATAGCTATATTGCCTCAGCGAGCTCAATACGTATATAATTTTAATTTTTTATGTCTTTTCTGCACTGTTATAATCTCTACTACCTAAAAACTCAGGATTGTACTTTTTTATGTATCTTAAAAATTGTTTTTTAAATATTTTGTCGATTTCCGTAATATTTTAAATTTTTAAATGTAATTTTGTAATATTTGAATATTTTTATATTTTTCACTTACTGTTACATTTTCATATTTTATAATACCATTTTATAATACAGATTTACAATATTGATCTTGAATCAATATTGTTTTTGGGACTTGCCGTAAATGTTCTTTATGTACATAACATGGTCAAATAAACTACTCTACTCTAACCACAAAAGGATTATGGAATAATGATCAAGTAGCAAAAATTAAAGCATTGGTGATTGTGGGGATGATTCCCCTGAACTAAATACGGACTGTTATACTTTACTTTTTGAATATTGAAAAGCCCAAATACCTCCTAATCAAAATTCAATTCATTTACATATGATTTCCTGTATCGTTATTGTGATGTATCGAACTGGGCGGTGAATTATTATGATGATTCAGTATATTGATAAGTCATGTAATATATAACCGAATGACGAGGCGAGACGAACCACAGCATTGTGTGGTCATTCAGATACGGAGAGTGAACGAGAACGTACATGTAGACTGTGGATAATAGAAGTGTTAGAGAAGATAAAAGTGTTTCATTTAAATAAAATAGTGAACACCACAGTTATATTCAAATTTCAGTGGGGCAAAGTAGACTTCATTTTCAGTCAAAAAAACGCAAAATTTGTATATCCATTTCAGAGTTTTGTTTTAGAGTTACAAGACTATGAATGAAATGGTTAGATTAGGAAAAATATTAACATACTCCTAAAGTCAATGAGAATTGATTTTTGAAAATACGTTCAATGAATGATTTTTCGAAATGTCCACATCCTTGTGGAATGCAGGCTTGCACAAGAAGTAGTTATCCGAATTTAATACTTGTTTTACCGGATTTGTTCGGCAGCCAGATATATACGATCCAATACCTCTTCTCTTGGGTTTTAAACTTGCGCGTAGAGTAAATCTTTCTAGTACTCTCATAAAAACAAATTAGACTGTTGAGAGCGGGTGATTAAGGTGGCCATTGGATCATATCTATCTGGCTCCAGAACAAATCCAACAAAACAAGCCCCTAAAATTCGTATAACTTCTTCTTCTCTGGCTTACGAGCACAAGTCTGCATTCAACAAGAAAGTGGATACTTCAAAAATATTATTACTCGAACATTTACAAAAAAAAACACTTTGTTTTGAATTTATTAGTACTTTGAATCATTATCTCTGACGTCATAGTCATAGACTTGTAACTTTTGAACAAATGAAAATGGATTCACAAGTTGTGAGTTTTTCTTACTCGAATCCAAAATTTTAACACAACGATACGAGACACCTTGTATAAGTATAGTGGATGAGATTACATTGAAATCCATCTGCTTGAATTAATTTTTTCTATTTAAAAATATTTCTGATTGAATATTTTCAAAAAAGTACAAATAGTCTAAATAAAATATGTCATACATGATGCAAAGTGGCTCTATTTCTGAAATTTTGAATCCTTATCCAAATGAATAGAATTAGAGTGTTTGATATAGCATATTATATAACATTCTTGTACGATATTTCGTACAAGAATGACAGGATGATGAACCACCACCGTAGGCGAGTGGTTCATTGCAGAGGGTGATTCGTTAGGTGGTTTAAAAAAAAAACTTCCTAGGAATATATGTCCGGAGTTAATTCGTTTCTGAGTTACAAGGCGTTGAATTTGAAAAAAAAACGATATTTATAAAATATCATGAATATCCTTGAACCGATTTGGTTGCAATTCGGTATAGTTATTTGAACTAAAAATACGCTTATGAACGACAATTTCACCAAAGACAAATTTTAAAGAAAAATCCCAATCCGTTTAAAAGATACGAGGGGGAAGGGTACTTTTGACTAGCACTGTATGTGATATAAGTATATTTTAATGCATCTGATAAAAAATAAATACTCTATATATGTTTATGTGCTCTGACCACACTTTGGTGCGGGTCAGTGCCTATATACCCAGACTACTTTCTATAGTTCCTGTAGATAGCTGTGTTGTTTACCTTCTCAGTGGGTACAGGGGTGGGATTCTGTGTGCTATAGAATTATACTGTCGATAGAAAAAGTGAGATGACATTATGGTTGAATTCATGGAAGAGAAAGAGACAAAACTGTCGACAATAGAATTCCATGGTACACAGAATCCCACCCCAGGACCATCTGACAAAAGTAAATGCTGGTCAATTCGCAGTCTGCGCAAAGGGTGCGACATCTATAATTGTTTGGTTGAACTAAGAAAAAGTAGATCAGGTCGTTCTTGCCATTAGCGGCAGTGTATCTATTTTGATTGTTTTTTCATTAATAATCGATTTTTTGAAAATGAATTGAGTTCAGTGATATTCTTTTGTGTTCATAGTTTCAGAATCAGTCAACTAGAAATGGCGGCAGGAGTCAAAAGCTCCATTACTAAACGTATTTGCTCGGAGCCGCAATGCTGAATGTACTATCAATAGTACCAAGCAAAAAGATTCTTTATATTATTTTCCATTGAAAAACAAAGAGTTATGCAAGACATGGCAGTGTCCTCGTAGATAAAAATGTCTGGTAAACACATTTCAACTTTTGACATCTCGAGTACTTCAATAAAATTTGAATGAGACTGAAATTAAACGCTATGGTCTCTTATGGAGTTTGGCAGCTGATCACCACTATATTGTTTCGCGCCTAAATTCTTAGCGCCACCTAGCGGGAACGCATTTCATAAATTGCATGTTGACGGATTCCACGGATAATGAACACTATTTGTACAGGATTTCACCGATACTACCTTTTGAAATATAACGCATTGTGATTGCTCGATAGATGGCGCGGGGGGGCACAAAAACCTGATTTTTTTATATGGCATGGGGGGTCCAGTGACACATCGTTGAAAAGAGAATCCAATTCTATTTTTTTTTAAATTTCGTTAATATGTTTTTTCACAATAAGCATTTGAAGTGTCAATGTAACAAAAAGAAAACAAACAATTATGACATGTATGGATGGAACTTGTGTTTCTTCAAATATTTTTTTACTGTAGCTGTTGAGACCCCAATCGTACTTGCTACACGAGAGGTACTTTGTTGCGGATTTACCACCATTTCGGCAATTATCGAAACCTTTGTCTCTTCCGGAATTGATTTTCGACCAGCTCCACCTTTCCTACGAACACTGCCAGTTCTGTTGAATTTTTCAACTAGTTCCCTCAAATATTTCCGAGTTATAGAAAGTTCAGGAAATTTTTCATTAAAAATTCTCTCTGCTTCGTGGTAGTTCCGATGGGCCTCACCAAAATTATAAATTGCTTCAATTTTTTCTTCGAAAGGACGTATACGAACCATGATGATATCAAATATTCAAAGTAAATAATAATTATAAGTAGACAAAACTCCTCAGTGAATATGAATACAATAATTCATCAATCCATTGTACTTTCATAGGTAACTAATTAATTATTGTCATTTAAACAAATCCAATAAATAGTCCTTTCGTAGTACCTGGTATTACTTTTGTCATTAAAAATAAATGAAATGGGTATAATATCCATATCCTAATACCTAATTAAGCTTTGAAAGGAATTCAAAATGAATAATTATTAATGTTGTGAATTGTCTTTATTGACCGTATTTCCTGGTATTGATTGCAATTGTGAATCACTAGAACAATTAAGGGATTTTTCTTCAAACATTATTATTTTAATACCACCCAAAATATTTTCCGTCCCATTATTTCACATCAAACCCTTCAAAAGTTATTGAGGTAAGGTAAGGAAACGAATTCAGATCCGCTCTTACACTTGACACCTCAAATGCTTATTGTGAAAAAACGTGTCAACAAAATTTAAAAAAAATTAGATGGTTGAAAAGAGAATCAAATTCTCTTTTCAACGATTTGTCACTCGACCCCCCATGCCATTTAAAAAAATTAGGTTTTTGTGCCCCTCCGCGCCATCTATCGAGCAATCACAATGCGTTATATTTCAAAAAGTAGTATCGGTGAAACCCTCGAAACGGTTTTTTTTTTTCATCTCTCTACGGCAAACCGTTCAAAAGTTAACAGGGGGGGGGACTATAAAAAGCCGCACTGTATAAACCATTGAGAAGGCATCACGCTGACGTCATTTGACAGGATGATAAAATTAGTCGATTGAACTATCCTCTACAAATAGTGTCCAGAGTCCTTGGACGGATTCGAGCTTAAACTCTGCATTTTGACCGGGTCTGCCCTGGGATTTCGAAGTGACGATCGGACCTCAATCGTGTCGTTTAGACGATTTTGGCGATTCCGAACCCATTGAACAATTGTTTATGTGTTGCAAATTGCCTATATTCTGACGATTGCGAAGGCACAATCGGACCTTAATCCGCTTAATCGCGTCATATAGAGGATTTTGATGATTCCGAAGTTATACGACAATCGTGTGTGTATTGCAAATAGCCTACTTTACCACGAGTAGTAGGCAACAAGTACTTCTTTGTCGTCAGTCGAAACGATTGATGTATATCCATCTTGGTCTAATATATGTGTTGTTCTTTATTATTTCAAGTGGCCACATGGCATAATAAAGAGCTTTTGTATTATTTGTTTTCATTCCGTTATTGACCTAAAATTTTTTCTCTGAAAAAACGCCAAAATGGAATAAATTGGGTTTTCACTACTACGAGTGCATTATCAGACGGGTAAAATAACTTGAATTTTATATTTTAATTGAACTACGGGGTTGTCACTTGGTGAAAATTTAAAATAAGTATTAGCCATATCTAAGAGAATGTTATGGAGAAATATTCGGGCTAGGCCAAAGACCCTGTTATGAAAAAAAATGAGGAGAATCTGAAAACAATTACCCTAAGAATTTAAGGTTTTAGGATTGGGCACTAGAACAAGTGAAGAACGAAAAAAAGTCTGATGTTTTCCATCTTTTTTTGAAACAAAAATGGTAATTACCTATCACAAAAAAATGCTAGGGTCTATCAGTGATTCTACGTGTTTTTTTAAGTTTTAAAGAAACCGATAAAATCAACGTTTAAAAACCATTTAAACAACAATTGCACTGTTTGTTGTGATACATTTGGCGCAAAGATGTTCTGAAAAGAATCCAAGTTCTGAAGGAAGTATCGAGGCTATAGTTACAAGAATCGAAATACTATTTATTAGGGACGTGCCACAAACAATGTAGATTTTCAAATAACTATAAACCATATGGATAGTTAAGTTGTAACATTTGGGAATTACAAGTTGAATAGAAAAAGGTCAAAGGCTGACAATTGTATACTGCCGTTTCGAGATCCGGGATAATTCCCAGAATAAACCCTATTCGATGTTCAATTATTGTTAGTTAATTTTGTCAAAAATAATACATATATGGAAATAGGTCGTTCGTTGTAAAATGTATGTAAATTTTGGTATTTTGAACAAAGGAAAGTCAATCAAGGGCATCATGGACAAGCGAAATAATGTTTTGGGAGTTTTGTGATCGTTCTTCTAATAAAGATTAATCCACATTCAGCGCGAGTCCTAATTGTACGGGGCGATCAACCAAATAATGTCACTTAATAGGAAAAGTTATAGGTAGTTAATTAGAGATGTAAAACATAAAATAGGGTTTAGAATACCAAGACCGGTCAAGTAACGACCTCTATTTTACAAATTAAAATCCTGAAGGAATGAGACCATCCCTTTTTCTCTGGAGAGGTTAGGCCACACCTCACGACTTGAACTCTGAGAATAAGAAATCAGTTGAAGTGTCATTTCTGATTCAGTAAGAAGTGTTGAAAATTCTCAGGTCATTAGAATTTCGTATCAGTTTCGAGTATTTAAATGTGATTTTGTTAAGCTAACACGTTAGGTATTTTATTTCAATTTGATAGTTTTTTTTGTTGAGTTAACGAAATATTGTTTGCAGTCTGTTTCAGTATAATCATTGTAATTTTCACTATTTTAACATAATGATGAACATAAATCTGTTATTCCCTTTCTTTCGTAAATATCAACATTCTAGTCACATATTTCAACAATTTATATATATTTTTCTCTCTTTTGCCTTAATAAATGAAAAACAGACCATTTCTTGAGTTTCCTTGGTAAGTTAAGTGAATAATTCAATCAAATCAAAGATTACTGAATTAGTAGAACCAATCAGCTCTGAACCAGCTAATTATTTGTGAGTGATCTATGAGTTATTGTGTACCTGCTCACTCCAGAGGAAGAAACCAACCGGACCATAGAGACGGGCGAATGAGAATAGACTAGGTAAGTAACTGTGTTTAAACTGATGTACCTATATGATATCACCTATGACAGGACCTTCTGAGTCGGCAATGTTGTGTTTGAAGCCTTGTTATCTGTTTCACGAATTAATTTATTCACTCAAGAGTTAGATCCATCATATTATTTCTCAAAACAGAATCCATGTATGTTATCGCCAACCTGACATACAAGATTTACAGTAGTGAAAGTAGAAGGTTGTTTAAGCGTTTTTCGCATGGAAAATATACGTCAACCATAAGCTGACCATTCGTGTCAGTCACACATATGTTCTTTGTTCACCCCGTAAGGTATACTGTTATACAATGACCGCCAAAAAGTATGTACCATATGGTAAAAAAGTTTATTATTAGAGTATTAGAAAAAAGATTCTTGGGAAAAGTTTGTGCATGTTCGATAACCTAAAAATCGATTTTGACACATGTCACGTGATCGCTGGTATGGCAGCAAATTAAAAAAAAATACTATGAAAACGCAAAAAATGGGGTAGAATGGCAAAATATCAAAAAAAGTTAATTGAGAAATTTGCTTAGAATTAAATTTTATACACATATACAAAGTTTGAAAAGATAATGGGAGAAAATTGAAAATAGATTTTTTTTTAATATTTTCATAGCTGTATAAAAATATCAAATTATTATCACATAAATAGCTTGACCATACTGAAACATTCGTATTTCAATGATAATGACAAAACTTTCTCATTTTCTCCACACCAGTGAGCACTAAATTAAAAAAATTGGATTTTGTCAAGACCCTGGGTGTTACATTGGTTCGTATCTAACAGTTATATCAGAATTCCACGATCATTGTGATGACATGACAATCCAGAAACATAATGTTTTCCAGATTATAATCAAGTTTCGATGATAATCGTGCCAGAGCGTTTCACTTCGCATGCAATGTTGAAAACTCTAGCCTCTTTAATTTGACGCATTATTTTTAAGATTATGTGCGAAGTGAAACTTTCGTGAACGATTATCATCAAAAATTGATTGTAATCTGAAAAACACGATATTTTTTGATTTCCCTATCATCGCAATAATAGTGGAATTGTGATATATCTATTAGATACGAACCAATGTAACAGCAAGGGTTCTGACAAAATTAATTTTTTTCAATTTAGCGCTCTCTGGTATGGAGGAAATGAGAAAGTTTTGTTATTATCATCGGAATACAAATATTTCAGTATGGTCAAGCAATTCGTGAGAAAATAATTTGATATTTTTCTACAGCTAGAAAACTATTAAAAAAAATTGCTGTTTTCAATATTGTATATATGTGTATAAAATTAAATTCTAAGCAACTTTTTCAAATAACTTTTTTCGATATCTTGCCATTTTACCCAACTTTTTGACTATTCATAGTAATGTTTTTCAATTTGCCGCCATACCAGTGATCACGTGACATGTGTCAAAATCTATTTTTAGGTTATCGGACATGCACAAACTTTTCCCAAGAATCTTTTTTTCAATACTCAAATAATAAACTTTTTTCCCATATGGTACATACTTTTTGGCGGTCACTATACACTCGACGATGACTCATGATTCAAGCTAGATTCAATATTATCGTTGATCGTGAATCATTTCGTGATCAGTCGAGAGTTCGGAATACGGGGGCTGTACTGATGATTGGCGGAACCGTGAACTAGTATGCAGATAGTCACCTGTTTTATTAGGTACTCGATATTCTATACTTGGACAAAGTTGAGATCACTATGGAATAAACATCTTCTATATTAGTCCATCCAATATAGCAAAAATAAAGGCTGTTTTGCAAATTAATTCTAATAGTAAGCGACTTGCGCCATGACTTCGTGGATACTTTATAAATAACTAAAATTCAAATTGCAACTCAAAATTTTTTTTGTGCAATTGTTTAAACAATGATTATTAAACAAAAGGGTCCTTTTTTGGTTTTTTGTAAATATC
Source organism: Chrysolina haemoptera (assembly GCA_958298965.1). NCBI lineage: Eukaryota > Metazoa > Arthropoda > Insecta > Coleoptera > Chrysomelidae > Chrysolina > Chrysolina haemoptera. The sequence goes on along the minus strand of OY282599.1, from coordinate 19,947,012 downwards.
TCAAAAGATACTGGACGAATGGCTTTACTCATAGGAGACCGTTTGTAGAAAATAAAAAAACCTACAAAATGGTTTTTAGAAAATCCCGATACGACCATTTTTCGCCGAGAAAAGCCGGAAAAACGCTTTAAAAAATGCCTTTTAAAAAATTCGTATCTCCCTCAATTTTCAATATTAAGGAATAATTTTTCGGGAAATGGTAGCTAATATCATGTACATTGAGCTCCCGAAAGGTGAAAATTATCGCTTCAATAGTTTTCTTACAATCGGATTTAAAAAAAAATTACAGCCATATTTTGCAGGATGCGTCATATTACGGGAAATGGTCCGATTTGAATTTTTAAATCGGCATTTTGAAGTTGAAGATAAAAACTACAATTTGTCTATCTCACATTTTCCCATAAGTTTGGAGAACATTGTTAAAAATGCTTCTGAACACAGCGCTTCGAGTGAAAATTCGTCGCCGAGTCGTGCTAAGGTAGTAGTGGAGGGGGCGCCGAGAATTCAGGAGCAGATGTGCCCGTTTGGCAATTACATGAATTAATTTTGGTGTCAAATCAATGAGCGTTAAATCACCTATAAAATGCACTTGACTTAATAGAATAATTATTTTCGGAATAAAAAACACGGTTTATGGGTGCAATTTGTACATTTTTTGCCAGTGTATATGTTTACATATACACGTACGTATTATTTAAATAAACTGCATAAAAGTAATGCAATTACAAGCGACGTCTTTGCTGTATACAAAAAAGCGCCTTGTGCGCGCAACCGGCCTCTGACTGCTCCTCCGCTTCTCGGAGCCCCCACCACTACTACCTTAGCACCTTAGCACCTTAGCACGGCGACGAATTTTCACTCGAAGCGCTGTGTTCAGAAGCATTTTTAACAATGTTCTCCAAACTTATGGGAAAATGTGAGATAGACAAATTGTAGTTTTTAACCTCAACTTCAAAATGCTGCTTTAAAAATTCAAATCGGACCATTTCCCGTAATATGACGCATCATGCAAAATATGGCTGTAATTTTTTTTAAAACCCGATTGTAGGAAAACTATTGAAGCGACAATTTTCACCTTTCGGGAGCTCAATGTACATGATATTAGCTACCATTTCCCAATAACATATTCCTTAATATTGAAAATTGAGGGAGATACGAATTTTTGAAAAAAGGCCTTTTTTAAGCGTTTTTCCGGCTTTTCTCGGCAAAAAATGGTCGTATCGGAATTTTCTAAAAACCATTTTGTAGGTTTTTTTATTCTCTACAAACGGTCTTTTATTAGTAAAGCCATTCGTCCAGTACCTTTTGAGATATTTACAAAAAACCAAAAAAAGGACCCTTTTGTTTAATAATCATTGTTTAAACAATTGCACAAAAAAAATTTTGAGTTGCAATTTGGATTTTAGTTATTTATAAAGTATCCCCGAAGTCATGGCGCAAGTCGCTTACTATTAGAATTAATTTCCACAAAAAATCTATATTGGTTGGACTATATGACGTTCAGGAACTTGTGAAATTCAGTTAATGTTAGCCAACTTCTGGATGCCTAGTGATGTCCTTATTTTTTACAGGTCGTGAATTTCCATATGAATCGTTGTTGAAAATCAACAGCTTTTTGTCCGGACCACAAAACCAAGATTTGTTCCCGTGAGGATTTCACGTAATACACACTAATGGTATTGTATTCAGATTACGTGTCGGTGTGTTGAATATAAAACACTCCCAAGAGATGCATTCCCGAATTGATAAACAAACCACACGGAAATTTATTCTGTTTATGGGTTTCCGAGTAATCATCCAATAGTCTGAATGTGCTTTCATCCTGATAATGCGAATAAAAAACATTATTCCAGGTGTACCGAAACACATTGACTGTTTTTCGAAAACACGTACATTGGCAAGGAGTAATAATGGTAGGAATAAGTACAGCAACAATGTAACGACAACAGGTTTATTGACTTGTATTTGTCTGAGTGTCCAGTGAAAAATAGAAATAATACAGAAAAAGATGCCAATGGCTTCAATGTAATTAAAGAAGTGGAGACAAATATTTTAAATCCTGTATATTATGATCGAACAGACGCAGTTCGATCATAATCTACAGGATTCAAAATATTTGTCTCCACCTCTTTGGTTACTAGTGCGAAATGAAATATTTCGCACCCTCTCCTCGCTCTGCGATTGGTGCAATTATCTAATATAGTAAACTAAACTCATTTATTGACATATCCACAAATAGATTAATATTCATAACATTATAGTGTCACTGTGTTAATATTTACTAAGTAAATACCGAATTGTATAATTTATTCCAAGTTTTCTTTGATATGTCGTCCGACGATAAAAAAGTATTCTTTGATATTCTATTACATTACGATAAATGTTTTTCCTACAAGCGTGCGTGATTCACCCTCTACCCGCACGCAATTCAGTTTGGAAAGTGTCATTTTCCCACAGTTGTGCGTGAAAAGTTTTCCCACACTAGTGCGGAAAAAACATTCATATGATATCCTCGTGAAATATAAGTGGTGGGTGACAAAATATGAAAGTTCAAGCTTTTTGTTGCAATACTAAGTGAGTTTGTTCAAAATCATCCATCATTTGCACTATTTATTGAAAAAATGAACAAATATTGATAAATAAAAATGTATTGTTATGAAAATCACCCTATATATAGGCTTTGATTGATCTGATAACGAGTAGGTAACAATTGATGTTGTCATGCCGCGATCAATACACAAATTTGTTTGTAATTGTCAGAGTGACAGACAAAGCGTTACTTATATAAAATTTTCGATTCAGTGAAATTACCACAATGGATTATTCATCTGATGAAGAACTTCCACAAGAAATCGTGCAAGCAGCTACAGATGCGAACTTAGAGTTATTGTCAACGAAATCTAAACAAAGGTATGAGAAGCAATGGTGCAACAATAAAAAAGTGAAAACACCAAATAAAGAAGAAGTATTCTTGGCTTATTTTCTAGAAATGTCTAAAACATGGAAGCCGAGCACTTTATGGGCAAGATATTCAATGTTGAAGAGTGTATTCAAAGTAAAGCAAAATTTGGATAGTAGCAAATTTTACAAAATAATTGCATTCATTAAAAGACAGAATGTCGGTTTTCGACCGAAAAAGGCCAAATCTTCACTCAAGAAGACGTTTCAAAATTTATGACTGAAGCACCCGGTGACATATACCTCATGATTAAGTTAGTAGCAATTTTTGGACTAGCTGGTGCTTGCAGACGAGAAGAGCTGACAAAACGTGACGACATAGACGACAAAGAAAACCTGATAATTGTTAATATCAAGGATTCCAAAAATCATTCCTCTAGATCCTTCGTGATATCTGAAGAAGCAAATGATGGTTATTTTTTGAACGTATACAGAAAATATGTACATTTACGTCCAAAAGAGACTCCTCACCGTCGTTTATTCTTGTATTACAAAAGTGGAAAATGTACTGTGCAATGTGTAGGAATCAATACCATAGGAAAGATACCCTCCGGAATAGCAGTATATCTGCGCCTTCAAAATCCAGAGCCTTACACTGGTCACAGCTTCAGGCGTTCCTCGGCCACTTTACTTGCTGACTGAGGTGTGGGTATAACTAATATCAAACGCCTAGGAGGATGGAAATCGACTTCAGTTGCAGAGGGGTATTTAGAAGACTCCACCAATCGAAAAAAAGAAATGTCCAACAAAATTCTCAATTTGAACACTACATCGTCTTCCGGGTGCATTTTAGAACCATCCACGTCTATATCGATCGGCGACGATTTGATGCCTGTGCCTGCACATTCGATTTCTTTCGATAATGTATTGCCCGAGTTACCTTCTTCTTCAGGAAATCAGCCATCTTCAAAAAATATGCTGGCTTCCGCTATAAATTTACATAATGCATCAAATTGTACATTTACAATAAATATTACGAATAGTTAGTGGATAGAAAATGTTACTCTTGTTAGTTGTTTCCATTTGCATGAATAAATAATTGAAAAAATGAATTTGTTTCCTACGCTTGTAGAAAAAGTATTGTTCCTAACTCATGCGGAAAGTGTCTTTCCGCACTTGTTAGGAAAATTACTATATTCTACTAGAGTGCGGAAAAAACATTTTAGCGCGGAAAAGTAGATTTGTTTAGTTTTTGCGGGTTATACTGACATTTAAATATTGCGTCGCAGAAGGTTAAAATAGAAAGCTTACCAAGTATGGTTGTATACTTTAATATATATTCAATAATGAATGTTCTTTATGTTAACTTTTGGGTGTCCTTCGGCCATCTGCAATCGCGTGCGGAAAAGTATCACTTTCCGCACTTGTTATCGGAAAATCGCTGTTTGAAGAATGTTATTAGTATATAATATATAATATAGCTCAATGGTTCAACTTGTCTTAATTACATTTTTTGTCAAGATACAATGCTCATTACTAAAGAAATAATAAATATTTCCCAGTTAGCACCTCACGTTGGCTGAATCTTGTTTACATATTGGGCCAATATGGATATATTGTAAATGTAAAAATAATATTGAACCAATATGGGTTCATATTGGAAAAACAATATTTCATTAATAATATTGGTGGAATATTGGCTCAACCTGTTCTGTATGTATATTGTTCCATAAAATATTGGGGCAATATTGGTTCAATAATTTTCACCAATATCGATAGAGCGATATTGCTCACATATTGTTTCCAGCATCTAGCTCCAATATTGCGATTTCACTATTACTCTCATATTGATGTTAGACATAAAAAACAATATTGTATATCCAAGTTTGATAGTACATTGGCGGAAAATTATTTAATCCATATTCTAAAAATGATATTGACTTTGCGATGGACTAATTCTAACAACTCGTATCTCACATTGACTAGATTTTACAGGAGAGGCAATAAGCCTTCCTAGGAAAAAAGTAAGCCACATATTGTAGAAATAAAACTTAATACTTCTAAAAGATCGTATGAAACAAATTCATTTCACGTGGTGATTCCGATGCAATACAGTTGAATAAATCATCACTACTAACAACATTAAGCATGATAATGAAATGTATAATATTTCTTACTAGATTCAACACTTTTTCATGAATCTATTAGGAAAGTCATAAACGTTGTGCTGCATTATTGACAGTCAATTTGCTTGTGGTTTACGACAATGTGCTTCTATGAGTTCTGGCCAATGGGGATACGACCTTATTTAAAATGAAAAAAAAAAAAAAATTCCTATTGGTGTATACTACCTTTTAGAAATAGGTGCGAATGTGGTTGACTGATATTAAAACGTCGAAACCCCAATATCGTTAAAATTGTTGGATACGACATGTTAGAATTATGCCATCGCTATATTGATTGAGATTGTAACGAAAACCTCACGCCAATATTTAAAAGACAATATTGATACAATACTACAAAATACATTTATCACTAGGATTGAAATTTGAATATTAGCAGAATATTCAATAAACAATATTGAAATGAATCATGATTGAACTTGAGTGAGAAACCGCTAGGTGGCCCCACATATGGCACAACAGCTAAATCATAGTAACATATATCAAATAAGTCTTCTCACAATGCGTTTACAAGTCAATCTACTCAGTGGTAAATTGAAGTAGAAACGAAATTGTGGAATTTTTCAATTATTCGACATTTTCTGGAAATATTTCATCAGTGTTTCCAATGCAACATATTCACTTTGAATATTTTACCAGGCAAATGATATTTTACCAATATCCCTAATTATTTTGGGGCCCATATTGCTTCCTCAATATTTCAGTAATATTATTTGTATGATGTCCAAGTAATATGGTGCCAGTATCGCGAAATAATTATGATTTCATCTCGCCAATATTACGTTTGAATATTTTGCCAATATGTCACCAATACTATTCCAATGTGTGCTAGTGTGCTACAGCGATATTGTACTAATATCGCCTAACATTTTGAGGCCAATATTGCTTCGAGAATATCAGATCAATATTATTTTTTAAATATTGGACCAATATCGCCGAATGTTCACATTTTTTTTCTCGCCAATATTATTATTTGAATATTTTGCCAATATTTTCACAATATTGTACCAATATTGTCCCAATATGGGTGTACTACTAGGGATACTGATGACGATCAAGAACCCATAAATCGATAAATAGGTGGTCCAAATGTTTCAATTAACATTTTTCATGCAACAAGCAATTGCCAGGAAAATAGTTGGTTTCTGATGGATCTTTTACTCAAATATATTCCTATACGGTATAGGAAAATTGCAGTGAGCATCCTGGTATGGCAGGACATCTAGTTTCTAACTCGATAAGCTCACTGTTAAATAATAGATTCCTTTCTGTGTTAATTATAATGTAGTGAAAATGTCATTGTAATGAATGTTGCATGTACTGGCCTTAACTCTCATCCCAACGACGGTGTTTATAATGATCAATATGTGATGTAAATTGTGGAGATTATTCGAGTCAATTAGTCACGAGATGGACGCAATTTAATCGAGTCCATGTTATAACTTATGAACGCAAAATTCAGTCAGACTTGTTTTTGTTTTCACATCGCCGCTAAATGTAAATGAGTCGAGTCTCGTGAGATTGAACCAAAATCAATACAATTACAGCGTACTCGATACTGTAATCGTATTTCTTTTTTTTTTTTTCACCAGATTGTTTCATTTCCAATAAGTTTACAGGAACAGTCATGTGAACTAGACAATTATCCGAAGGAAAACTAATGCTGAAGTTCTATATTATAGGATATTCACTACTTGGCATCGAAAAGGTGAAAATGGCTGAAACGTACATATTTGCAGAAGGCGCGCCCCCTATTTCTCCATTATTGCTTGTCCCTACGAAACTACGGACGGATAATTTATTGTGTAATTAAGTCGGCTTGTCCAAACTGAAATGAACTGCCAGTCTGGTTTTTCACTTTTTTCACGGAGTTTGGAATACTTGCAATAATGGGATACAAGAATTCGTTCTGGTGTCTGGCGGTCTTTGGATTTTTCTTATGTTCTTTTTTCTTCTTATGTTCATTCTGTTATTTATAGTAGTTTATTTAAGTAGTTTTTTTTCAATGAGGTTTGTCATAGAATATGGTACCTACAATATTTTACTGGAAATATTGTTATAGTCTCAATTCGTCTCTTTGCAAATAATTTGAAATATCCATCATACCATCATTCATACTGACGTATAATGTGTTGACTATTTTTGATAATAATATTTTGGTTTTAGGGTCATAACACCGGGTATCAACGTATTCTTAAGCCAGTTTACAGAGTTTCAAGAGTATTATGAATCTTTGGATGATTTTTTGGGTTTTTAACCTTCCACAATATAAAAATGAAAAAATGTAAATCCAAGGAAATTTGTACAAGGGCAAATTGATTAATTTAAGTTACTCTACATTTTTAAGATTATTGTCTTGAATGAAATTATAATTTTCATTATAAACGTATCGTACACTGAATTTGACTATCTGAAAAAAATAAGCAAAAAACATAAACTTATCGGGCGAAATAGATAATTTGCCCCCTCTACACTTGTATACATTTTTTTGGATTTACATTTTCTCATTTTCAGTTTGTGGGAGTAAAATATCCAAAAAATCATGTCAAGAATCGAATTTCCTCCACAAAATCAAACTTTCAATCAAGTATTATAATATTTAAACTTGGCAGGGGTACTGGAATTTGTTTCAATATTTCATACTCGCCTCCCAAGTAACAATTTTAGTTTCGTGATAGCCCTCAAAAGGTTCTGAATACCATAACAAGCACAGCTACGATAAAGTTGTTTTGCTGTGCAACATCCATAAAATCACTATAAAGTTGCCATAAATCTACGAGGGCCCACTCCATAAAACCTTTGTGCCTTATTCGCAGGATTCTTAATAACCTCCTAGGTTCATTATAAAACCAAATCATAGGGCTGGAGTTGGGTTAGGATAATATTTTTTATGAATTACCATAGCCAAAACGGACTCAAATTATACTGATAATGCAGTTGTAGGTTGCAAAAGATAGAGTGACTAATTTACAAGTAATAGTAATTTATGTATCAAGTGAGTAAAGTGATACGTTTTTTAAGAGTAGGAAATGTTGATGCACGACTACGAGTAAAAAAAAAATACTTTACTCACGAGTTTCATACAGTATTTTTTCTACAACTGTCAAAAAAATAACCAATTCATATTTTTTTGCAAATATGAAATGAATTTGGCATATTTTTATGGATTCATTATTGATTTCAAACAAATGAAACGAATAATTTCGACAGAGTCGAAATCCCTTTCTCTTCACACTATTCCGCAAAATAGAAAATTTGAAGCGAATATTATAATAACATATTCATCGAGGTCAATATTATTATTATTAATGTTGACTTGACTTTCGAATAACTAGTCCATCGAAGTAAATTTTCATTTTCTTAGATTTATATTCAAAATGAATAAACAATCCTCGTGAAGCAACGATTACCTTTTTCTTTCTTTGAACTATGTCAAGGAAATCTCATATTTGCACTATCCACGATTTCAATCTTCATCACTTTTCATTTCTAGTTAAATTTATAGTTATCAAGAATTCGTTATCTGGATAGATGCACAATTTCACAAATCTCATTAACTATTGTTGTCAACTAGTTTCTGACGGCCAAACAGCCATAGCTACCTTGGATTACCTAGTGTGGATTAGGTCTAATAGTTCCTTGGAGGTATATGCTATTATTTTGAATATATCGCCGCGATAGTTTGGAATTTTGATAATACTCATTTAATAGTGAGAATGCTAAGAATATTATTGGTGAAACATTTGTATATTATCAGATATTTATAGGTTATTTGTTGCCAAAGGAAATGAGAACTGGCTTTATGACAGGATTTCGTTATTATTCGGATCTGTCACTGTTGTTGCATGAAACTGTCGGTTGCCTAGCAACAGCCGTTAAAAAAAGTGCACTCTTTTTACGCTTTTCCGTTTAATAATGAAATCGTTTGTTGATAGTGAAATATTGTAACACTTTACGCACACAAACAACACAAAAAAGTGGAATTTTTTTGACAGTTGTAGAAAAAAAATATAATGATAGCGTCCTGACAGAGAACTCTTCCCCCCAATTTATATACAGTTTTGAAGATACAGATTTCAAATTTGGTATGTATGAATACGCATATTTTGACCCTTCTATTGAAAATTCACCACTTCCGGTTCAACCGGAACTGACTCAAAACTTTTTTTTTTCAAATGACACCCTGTACATATTTTTTCATTATCAGAAAAAGTACGCAATTTGTGATAACACTGTTCTTCAAAATTGAAAATCAGTTGAAAAATGGCGGTGATACAGTTGATTGTTCGATCGAACAAAGTTGGCCATGAAACTCGAACTTAAATCATCACAATTGACAAACGACATCAGAAGTTACCAGAGGAAGCTTCGGAATACGATACAGTTGAAAACTAAAAACGGAATGGTATCCATAAAGAAATGCTCACAACTGCCATTTCTTAAATGGCAACATGTACTTTTCAATTCGCCATGATAAAAAGTTATAAATTATCAGTTTACTCGTGTGAAAAGTTTTGGAGAATTCCTACAGGAAACGAAGATACAATCAGGTTTCATAATGAGTGTTCCGAAAATTGAATATTCTTTAACGTAGGCGGCTTAGAACATAATCAAGAAAGCAACACACAAAAGCTCATAATATTTCAACGAAGTCAAAGTTTGTTTTACGTATTCAATCAATGCTGCTTTTTGTTTCGCTTTATTATGTTCATGGCCGCCTTCGTTGAAGAATATCTAATTTAATCTTATGATAAAACATCTTGTATCTGCGATTTCTTTCGGAATTCTCTAAAACTTTTCACACGAGTATTCTGGAAATATTGGGGATTAAGAAAAAGAAGACGAAATGATATTAATCCAGTGGCGTGAAAGTTGGGGAGGGGTGAATAGGGGTACCCACCTGCCGTACGCCCCTGTTCAGAGTTACAAACACATGATTCGCCTTGAAATATGAAACTGAATGCTGTTAAGTGGCATACTAAATTTCATTTTTCATTTTGATTTTTAACATCACTTTCGTTCGGTTTCATGATGGCTATAGAAAAGATCATTTGAATATTTTGACGATCTCATAAAACTTCTGCCCCTTTCATAATTTATTAAATACCGTTCAGAGGGAGCTACTATGGAGTTTAGGTACCAATAATTCTATGCTTTGATCTTATAGCGGTTTTCGGGAGTATATCTCAAAAAACCTCATGGTTAGTTTTATTCTAGAACCATTGCGTGGACTTGAGGAGTACTTTAATACCATTATAATATTTGTTCCTATATAGATTATTTAAAACCTTCATAAAATCAAATATACTTAAATGCTAAATGGTTTCAACTTATAGTCTTCTGGAGTGTTTTGAAACCATTCCTAAATCTATTTGCTCCAAGAGCATAGTAGGAAGAATATTTACCTCAAAAAAACTTTCATAAAACTAGGATAAATCCATATGGAATTCAAGTTGTTACTTGGGCTGCCCCTTCTGTTTTCACCGGAAACGACCCCAACTTGAAATTTCAAATATTTTTACTTCTCTTGATTCTAGGAACGATTCTGAGTACGATCACGTAGTTTTGAGGCAAATAAAATACACACTTGAATTTTCAGGATAAAAAAATGACCCAGAGTGCACTGGACGCACTTTAGTCAATAATGAGCATGAATCAAGAGTAAAAAATATACACAACTTTTCCGCCCACCATAGATGGTGATTCAAATTTTTCAATACCACTCTTCTGTGGAAAAGTAATTTTTTTTTAATGAGAATATCTTCTAGACAGTCATTCCATATATTCTAATTTTCTCGACGAATCCATTGATGGTTTCAAGTCGAAAATCGGAAGGAAAACAATCCTAATACACTATTTCTTGGAATGGTTTGAGGAAATTGGGGTAATTCTGTCATCAAGTCTGCTGTGGATGCAAAATTGAACGAAACCGTATCAATACCTTCAATTTCACGATCAAAACGAAAAAGTACCTTTCGTTTATTCTGAAAACGAATCAATGACTGAATGTGTAAAACATTTCGAAGGCTTTTTCGCTCTGAAAATCAAACTTTGAATTTTGACAAGTGAGAAATTAGTCTACATCAATAACTTAGTGAGTTCTCAAACATAGTTAGAAGTCAAGAGCAATGCGGAGTCAGATCTCAATATTATGAGAGATTGGTTTGAAAGCAAACTATTATCCATTAATTTTAAAAAATCGTTCTTCTTACCCTTCTCCAACAGAAAATCATCATTGCCACGTTTCACACAAATCAATATTGGAAATAACATCAAGCTTGATTCTGTTACCAAAATAAAATATCTTGGGATCATCCTAGACAGCCATCTAAAATGGGATCTACATATAGATTATATATTGCATAAATTGAGATTTGTATTGTACATATACCGGCAACTCAAAGATATCCTAGATCTGAAGCAAAAAAAAAAATCATCTATCACAGCCTAGTAGAGTCACTTTACATATGGTATCTTGGGATGGGGAGGGGTGGCAAAAACGTTGCTTCATTCTCTCGAAATCATCCAGAAGCGGTTCTTGAAATTAATGTTAAGTAAGGAATGGAGATATCCAAGCGACCTTCTTTACCAAGAATCGCAAATCCATGATGTTAGATAGCTATTCTATAAAAATGTGAATATTCGTCAACACCTGAATAAAAACATGTTAATCGTTCTCACCCATGACTATAATACTAGGAAAAAATCACAATTTTTAAGGCCAATTGTATCTAAAACAATAGGGCGAAAGAGTTATAATTATCTAGACCCCAAACTCTTCAATACTCTACCTCCCTCTATCCAAGTCGAAAATTATACCAGAATATTCAAAAAAAAGTGATTGAGTATATGAAATCTATCACAAGATCGGATATACATGAATTGATAGATTGAAATATAATTCAAATAGCCCTTAAAATCAGTGCGGTGCAATAATATTTTAGCATATTGTACTTCTATGTATATCTCTAAATGGTCTAGTATCTAAATCAAAGCTATTTTAACATTATAATATTTTACAGTTTGTTAACTATCTCATATTTAAATTTTATCTTAAATTCGTTCCATTTTTTTTACAATTTTTACTGAATAAAGACACCAAAGTCTACGAGAGTTTATAATTGTAATATTCGTCTCGTGTATTTGTGATTTAATATACCAAGTTACAGTTTTACAATTAGACTTAACAATGTATTTGCCATCCTCACAAACAGGTGTGAGCCTCTGTGAGTTTTTTGTTATATTGAACATATCCGTTATAGTCCGTTTGAGTATGTGTATATATATTATCCGTTGTTTTATATGTGTATGTATAATTTAATGTTTTAAAATTAGTATTAAAAAGTATATTAACTATTCTCACAAACAGGTGTAAGCCTCTGTGAGTTTCTGTTGTTTATTTTGAACATATGTCCGCTGTATTTAAAATAAAATAAACTTCTATTCTATTCTATTCTATAGTGTGCTTTGGGTCATCAAATTTTTCAGCAAACATTTGTACAAGAGATGTAAAAGTGGACATGATATTAATTTATAAATTAAAAAAAAAAACGAGCTACGCATCAACTTTCAATGCTGATGAAATAGACCTCATTCAAGTTTTTGATACCTTTCCGTTGTAGAGAAACAACTCAGACGGGAAACTCCCAATAACAAAACTGTTATCATTGAAATAATTTCGGTATTATGAGTGTTTCTTCTTTATTTGGATGCATTATGAATATATGTTATGTATAAATTGACGAAGTAACCAACACAATAAATAACATTGCCAGTTAATGAATACAATAATAGAAAAAGAAATAATTATATATTCAAATAAAGGAAATATCTGCATAATAATTAACGATCCCAAGCTTTTTTAATTTGGACACTGTATGCAGATTTCTTTTTCAGGTAACTTTCGCTACGGAACTTGGTAAAGTTGTATCCCGAATGCAGTTGGAACGATCAGAAGTGGCGTTCAATGTTTTCACGAGTGGGTCTTCGAAAAGGTATAGTTTCACTTGTAGTAACTGTTCCATCATATTTTCAAAGCAATTTTTCAAACAAATAGTCGCACTATTTGGAATATCTGAATGGAATACACTGAGAAAAAACTTTAATAAGCGTTATTAGAAATCAAGTTATCATTATAAAAAACTTCAATTGAATAGGGGACAGCCTAGCTGTCTTATAACTACAATTCAATTCACTTTGCTTTGAGGACTCGATAACGGTTATTAAAGGCATCAATTGGCGTATTTCGAAAGTATGTGAGTAACAAATTGCCGTTATTAGATGAATCGTAATGATTCAATCAAAGGCTTCAATTATCGTCATTGAGCTCATTAATAACTGAGATTAAAGACATCACATTGATTCCTGATAGAACCATTTACTGGCAACTCATAACACTGCATTATTGTGATTATCTGATCTATTAGCTATTACTCTTGTAACCAATGGCAGGCACTCGACTCTTTATGGCAGTAATTAGGGAATCAATATGTATTTTTTTAAGGCCTATTCAGATACATGGGTGCACACCCAGGGTTTTTGACCCCGTGTCATAAATTTCTCCAGTATTAACGAAGATAATGCTTATGAAGCTAAGAAAATATGACTTTCTGATAGAAACGCAAGTAGAAGGAACGTATATGTGGACTCTCTTGCAGTTTACAGGCACAAGGGTAAAAAATATATGCAATTGTCCATACAGGGTTTTTGAAACATGTGCAATTCACAAGCATATATTTTGTGCCATTGTGCCTGTAAACTGAAAAACAGTTCACATACGTTCAAAAAGTAATATTTTCTTAGCTTCAGAAGTATTAATTTCGTTAATACTGGAGAAATTCATCATGAGGGGTGAAAAACCCTGGGTGGACCCCATGTATCTGAATAGGCTCTTAGAAATCACACAAATTTTTTGGTATGTTGCAATTATCGCCTAGTTTCGGAGATACATGAGGGTGCTGAAGTTGTGAACCAGTTTTTCCAACAATTGTCTTGTTAACGAAGGATTTCGATTGCATCAGGTACCTTGCATGAGAATAACTCCAATGTCATCAAAAAGTATTATATATTATAAGATAAATTTACGCCATGAGATTTCACTACACCAGATGGTTATAATTAAATGAAATTCTATTCAAAAAAATATGCAGAAAAAGAGATTTTTTGGTGAACCCTGTAAACAATTCAAATTCTCAATTCTTACTTTTCCAAAGTATAGTATTTCAATCAAATGTTACCCTGTATGTAGTGACTCTTTGGTATTAATTGATAGGTACTCTTTGATGGCCTTGCAGTTATTTTTTTGTATGGTACCTCTCTTCTTTGAAACCCTCCTTCAACAAGTACAATTATCTAAAAAAAACTGCTGTTATACAACTTTGACAGCCTGTATCTTTGAAACACCAAGTATTCACAATTATTGAGAAAGTTGACAAGTGTAACAAATCAAAAGATTTCAGGAAATTCCAACAAAACCATTCTGTCCATAAGCCGGCTGCCTGGTCCTTTAGTTCAGAAACATCACATCACATCATTTCTTCAAATAAAAACAAGCACTTTTATTATATGTTTAATAGCACTAGAGACACAACCCATACGCCGACTGACGCCAATGTCAAAGCCCGCCAAGCCGAGCTAAATGATCTTCGTGTGCGTACGACACTTCGTGCAAGTTTGGCGCTCTTTTTCATTCGCAAGCAGTATAAGCGTAATTCGATAACAAATAACCGTTATATGATTAAACATCATTCGTTTGCTGTAATTACCGTAGGAAATGCTAAGACTATCATAACAAAACACCCAATCGGGGTAATTTGTATACCTTCCATAAAACGTACTTAGTTGTGGAGATACAGCGGTCGCTCTGATATAATGAGTAGCGTGTATGAATGTTATATGAAATCAAATGACAGTTATTCATTCAGACTTAACAAAAAAAATTAATGACCTCTTTTTCCTCAGTGTACATTTACACATGCATTATCGATATCAAATCAAACATCTCATTTTTGTTCGAAGGTTGTAGATGATGTAACTTGAGTATATTCATTTCAGACTTCAATCGTCTTATAACTTTGTTTGATAAACGTTAATAAAAAACAATCGTATCGAAACAGTTTTTTAATATCTGAAAATGCAAAAGTTTCCTTGAGCAATGAATCTCAAAAGTTTGTTACTTGTTGCAAAAAAAATAGAGACATACAGAAGAAGCCATAGGCAACGAAAATAAATACAATGAAGATACACGTGTCAGTTTATACTGTGGCTATCCAGATAAATAGTTGAGTTCATAACCGACTTATCACTAATGAGATTTTTTGCTTCTTCTGTATTGACACCAAAAACTTTAGTGCATTTTAAGTTATCAAGATGGAAGCTAATATCTGGTCGACGAAACAACACGCGTGTCTTATTCAATATATGTTATGAAGAAAAGCTAGCGAAAGCTTTTACTATAGGTTTGTCTCTCTCATTAATTAATAAAATGGATAGGTCTGTTTCAATAAATATTTTGCTGAAAAATTTGATGGAAAATAGCGACTAAAGTTTGTCTTTCAGTCGCAGATGATTCCAAAACAGATTTTATGAATATCCTATTCATATTTTCGAACAAAAATCATTTGCTTGAAGTTTATTCATTACACCCAATACCTGAGAGACTAACTTAGTACTTATCCCAGAACGTTTTATCTCATTTTATACATGGGATTGCTCTCCGCAGTAGACCGGTTCATGAACAGATGAATGCGCGAAAAAAGAAGAGGCTCGTTGGGGACTCTGGGCTATTAGATCACAAAGTTTCAACTGTTTCTATCTGCAGTCGCCTTCAGGTGAGTAATGACACATTTCAAAAGCTGACAACCGTTTAACACTACATGATATTCCTGATTATCATTTGATGATTTCTGTTATGCTCAATAACTCGTTTTCAGTTTTTCTTTCTGTCACCTTCCCTTTGTAATTAGGATGACATTTATTGCTCGGATTTTCGCCAAAACAATAACGAGCAGTTTTTGAACGTTTTTTATATCCCCTCTGGGCTGAGCCTGTTCAAATTTCCTTCCGATCCAGTGTCTCTCCTTTTGTAATACTCCAACATATTTTCATTGAATTTCCTCCACACATGGTCTGCGATATCAGATCTTGACGTGTAGCCTGCTCTGTGAAGCGTTCATGTTCATCTAGCTTGACTGCTACCGATGTACCATGTACGACTGATGTATGAAAGGCCACAGTCGCATGGAAACCCATAGATGCAGTTTTTGATGGAGGTGCTGAGATTTTTCGGTTTGGAAGACAAGCCATTCACTCCAAAACAACCGGTGCTGGTAGTCAACCTACCGTACATCAAAGGAATATCCGAAAAGGTGACAAGGATTGCGAATGAATATAACATGAGAAGCTTCTTCAAATCCAAAAATACGTTTATGGACTTTCTCAAGGAATAAAAACCGGAAAATTCTACCATACCCACCAAGGACTGAACGAGTGCGGCCTTTTTTACATCGGTGGGACCAAAAGACCCCTAGCAGTGAGGCTAGATGATCATAAGTGCTTCACGCAGCAAGGCGACCAAATTCAATGGAAAAATGCGGAAATATAACATAGAGAGACACATTGGTTCAGAAGGCAATTTGAAGAGGCTGTTCATATCCAAGCCAACGGAGACTTCAGTCAGCTCAGCGTGGATATCAAAAACGTTTCAAAGGTTTGGGCGAGAATCGTAGAATTGAATGTCATCCTAATTGATAATGGGGAAGGTGCCAGGTAGAAAAACTGGAAACGATTAATCAAGCATGAAAAAACTTTTAATTATGAGATTAACATGGTATTCAAACTGATGTCAGCCTTTGAAATTTTGTCGGTACTCACGACTGAGGATAGAAACACTTGAAACGTTGTGAATAACGATTTATAAGATGGTGAAACTCCGAAATGAATGTAGGTACTTATTGACTTAATGCTATCTTCGTGATGGGCTGAAGCAATAACTAATGTCAATATTGACAAAATTCCCCTTGGTTGACTGATGTAATTGAAGGGTTATCACAAAATTCGTCCATTATCTTGGGCCGCCATCTTGAATTCATTAATTTTGACAAGAAATTCATAATCTCTGACCCCAAATAACCTTACACCATAATTTTTAATCGAATCAGACTATAGTCATGAATCTCGGCCACCTTATTGGAGCTGCCATCTTCAATTTAATTCAAAACACCCCCACACACCAAATTTGACCTAAATCTGATCCTAATCACAAAGTTCGTCTGTTATCTTGGAGTCGCCATATTGAATTAATGAATTATGCCAAAAAATTCATAATCTCCGTCCCCAAAAACTCCAACATACCAATTTTTTATCGAATCAGACAATTATCACAAATCTCGTCCGCCATATTGTAGCCGCCATTTTGTTTTTTCTGAAAAAAATTGCATTGTCACAGGATTTATGAACACCTGTCAAATTTCAAATCATTCGGACGTCTGGAAGTGGGATAAAATCGCGTTCAAAGATTCCGTTACATAGATAGATATACATACAGGTGAAGCAAATAAAGGCGTGTTAAATAAAAAAGAAAGCATTTTTGGCAAATAATTTGATAATATGACAATTCATGACATAAAACATTCAAATTAATGATACAATCTGGTGATATAGGTTATCAATTGCAATGAAATGAAATTTAACTAGTTTCATCGCTATTGAACACATTTCATCAAGAATTTTAACGTTGTTATGTCGGATATACAAAATGACCAAACATGACGTCATGGTCATCTTAACGTGAACAACTTATACAATAGCTGTCGTAAAAAAACAACTGCATGATACACTTTCTTGAAGGGCGTTTTTGTACTGGCTTGTTTTTTCAACTCGGTTGTGCATCGTCCAACATGTATTCATGTTCATGCTCATATGAAATTGACCTACTTTACTTTTTCACTAAGTTTTTCATGTTAAATTTTTCCTCAACTAACAAGATGATATTTCTAGCTTTGGTGATGTTTCATTCTTATGTCCACTAATAAATTTATTTCTTGAATCGTTTTTGTTATTACTTAAGTTTTTGTTGCAGGATTGATCTGAATACTCGATTTGGACTAACCGATGAAGCTATCAGAAATATGAGTAGCTGGCCACCAATTGCTATACACTTTACGGAAGATCAAAAATACTATCCTGACCAGGACACTTTTCAAAGAAATCTCACGAAATTCAGGTATTCATAAAACAAATTTATTATATTATCTGTTAGAACATAATCAGCAATTTCTGAAGAGATTTTCACGAAGACAGAAATTAATACTGCTTCCTTATATGGAGTGCAACACCTAAATACACATTGAAACTTTTAGATTATGTCCAACACCCTTCATACTGATGCTTTCTCTTCCAAAGCTCCGATATCAGCCAGTGAATGCAAAAATAAACGGGGAAGAATCGTTAATTAAATGAATGCGGTCTTATAGTCCAAGAGCTGGCGACGAATTTTGGGGAGGTCCTTTTGGCAATTTTAAATTGTGAAAAAATATAATTTCGGTAATTGGCGAATCCAGTCCCGAAAGTCTGGTAGAGCGTTTGCGTTTATTTCGCTACTACGCAGCATATAACATTTGCAAAAAAAATCAAAAAAATATTTTTTGAAAATATTTTTTGTTAAACTTGATTTTTTTAACTTTTGATTAAATAGTCATAGAATTAAAAAAAAAATGTATCCAAAACGTTTTTGTCGGTTATAAAGTATTACCAGACCTCTTAAAAATATTTTATTGAAATTCCCTAGCAAAAGGTCAAGTGGTTTTACACTAAATCAAATAGGAATAATTTTTGGCACATAGACAGTTCTGGAGGAGTACTTTGAGGAAAAAATTGTTCTGCAGGCGAGCAGCTATGGAAAGTGGAAAAATTCCCTGGAAAACTCAGAAAATCGGTGTTCCATCAATAACTTGGAGGGGTTTGAAAATTTTGATATAATCGACAGAAACCAAACTTGTAGAGCGTAAATATCTTCATAAAAAGGGTTACTAGGTATATTTTCGAAAATAGCTTCCTATGAACTACAACTGATATTATCAGGCTGAAATCGACTAAAACCTCCAAAATCTCTTCATCACCCTTGTTTGTGGTCGAAAATTCATAAACTGAACGGTGTTTCTAGGGAAATTCCTTCAAAAATCATTATATATAGCTGGCGAGTGTCAATAGAAGTGTTTGTATTTGATATTCGAATGTTAAAAAATAAACTTTGATAAATCAACAATGTAGTTCTACAAATTTTTTGTATCGAATCACCTCGACAAGCTCAGCTTGCTCAAAGAGTCAGTAGGACAAATTTGAACAAATCAGATGTAACATTCAGTCTCAACTTATCTTGGGCCTGTCTGAATCAAGTTTTTTTTCATTAATTTCTATCTTTCCCGGAAATTTCACGAACTGAAAAACAGCGGGTGGGTACAGGAAAACTTGATTTATTTAGGCTTAGGAGCAAACAATACCCTTGATGAAACGGGAATCGGTTTTGAGCGTTCAGTTTTATTTTTTTGCGAAAATTTTGTTAGAACAAATGATTCAATTCGTTTGTGAGAATTCGGGAATCTAACTGATTTTTGGTTTTGATGATTTTGAAGAAACATTTTTTTTTGTTGTTTGAAAAATGAAAAAAATAGGCAGATTCCCGAATTCTTAAGGAGATTATAGACTCAGAAGAAGAAAAAAAAGTTGTATAAAATCAATAGTTTTGACGCAAAACCGATTGTACGATTAGATGCTATCTACCTTATTAGCGCTCTCAGCTACGTAGTTTTTTTACGGACAAGTGCTTCGTTACCTCCACTATCGCTCTTGAAAAATATATCCCCACACACCCAACATGTGCGGCGCAATGATAAAATTTGACTTTCATGATGACGCGCTGATGTTGCGCTGATGTTGCCTCTTAATATAAATTGGTAATGATTGTTATATCTGTATTGCTCAAATTTGACCTACCGAATCTTCGTGCAAACTCAGCTTGTCGGGCTGATTCAATAGGAGAACGTAGGAAATTACATTGTTTATTTATAGAAGATCATTATTTCACCCTCAAATATCAAATTCAACCACTTCTAGCGACACCCATTAGCTATATATGATAATTGATGAGGGATTCTTCTTCAAAATACCGTTCAGTTTATGAATTCTTGACCAAAAGCAAGGGAAATATCAATCCAGTACGATGGAGTTTTGAGACAAGAATCGATTGTAGCACCACCAAACATGATAATCGCGAAAAAAAAAATGTTTACCAAAATTACAGGGGTGAAACATATATATATATATTTTTTTTCGTTTAAATATATATAAAAAGATGTTTGCTGTAATCTTGGAAAGTATATGATTTATCGGAAAAACAACAAAACAGAGTGAAAAACAATTCAATTTTCTACAAAATATATCTCCAGTAATTTCTTATGAAATGCGCTCGTTTTCTCAGAAAACGTGATTGAACGCCGACATCAAATTTCAGGTTCACCCTTACCCGCACCTGAAAGTTCTGGCGGAGCCGAATATTTTATTGATCATAACTCTGCTAAAAATGATCGGAGAAGGAGAAGGAAAAGTTCATATCGTTTCTGAAGAATCCTACCTTCTCATGCAAATATAATATGCCACTATCTGAGTACACTTCACGGAGATGTTTGCGGATGATTCGAAAATCATGAATAATTTAGTAAATACGGAATTATTATACTA
Organism: Chrysolina haemoptera; assembly: GCA_958298965.1. Lineage (NCBI taxonomy): Eukaryota > Metazoa > Arthropoda > Insecta > Coleoptera > Chrysomelidae > Chrysolina > Chrysolina haemoptera. The sequence goes on along the minus strand of OY282599.1, from coordinate 19,926,196 downwards.
AAGCAGTAACCCATACCCTCTTTGGACTATATGCAAAAATTTTGGAGTAGTGTAACAGTTTTCACTTATACATGCAAAAAAAAAAACTTTCTTTTATTCCTGACTCATTTTCAACTTACCCATAAAACCGGCTTTCTCTTCAGTTAATGTTGAAAATAATCGCTTATTCATATCCTGCATGTGTATGAGCGATTATTTTCAACAGTTACTAAAGAAATTGCCGGGATTATAGGTGAGTTGAAAACTGAGGCAGGAGTAAAACCCAGTTTTTTCTCTGGGACGTATAAGTGAGACTTGTCTCACTAATCTGAAATCGTTGCATATGGTCCAAAGAGGGTACCGATTCCTGCTTCAGTATAATTATTTCATATCAACTGAAATATCCAGGACTTTTGGATTCTCCGTAAATATCGTAGAAGGGTTATGTGAAGTGGAATAAAATACATTTTGGGTACTCAGATACTCACATGTTATATTTGCACGAAGAAGTAGAAATCTTCAGGAACGATATACACTTTTTCTTTTCCTTCTACTATAATGTTCAGCAAATGACAAATATAATTTTCGGCCCTGCCTGGAAATTACTTGATATATTTCTTGTGGGAAAATGAATTATCTTTTGCTTTGTTGAAATTGTTCCTTGATAAATCTTATACTTTCCGAAACAACAGCAAAAAAAATTATAATTTTTTTAAATAATTCTTTTTTTGGGTTCCAACCTTGAATTTTTGGTAAACAATTTTTTTTCTAATAAAACATGATGTAAAGAAGTCATAAAGTCATGTGTCGAGTTTCAAAGTTACTTTTGGCTTACATTTGTCTGTGTTTACTGCACTACTCGTATATTCGAGGATTTTTAGTATAACCATCTCCAAACACCACCAAACACAGCTCTTAAATTGAAAAAGGTACAGACAGGAGTCTGTCTACACTACAACCCATTTTCAAGCTTCCGTTACACTACAACCCATTTTCAAGCTTCCGTTGAATGAACTATAAAAAAGAATAAACACATCGGAATACCTACGTGAAAGGAGAAGCGGAGCTAAGCAACTTCATTTCTAGTCCCTGAACCTGCCCCAACTTCACCGGAATGTATGGCAAATAGATCACTTAATTCTTGTGTCTGAGAGGAGCAATAAAACTGTTAGAACCAACATTCCACCAGACAGAAGGCATGGTAAACTATTTAATGAAGAACTATACGGAAGACAAACTCAATAGTGGCTGGCTGTAGAAATGTCCCGAAGGAACTCATCAAGGATAATTACTAGGCTTTGTCTTGGCATTCTCATCTATAGTAATACCTGAAGCAATCAAATGCAGACAGCGCGAACTTTGTCGAAATGAATATTAAGCTGACGTATATTATAACATTCCTTGTGCAATATGTCTTACTAGTAAACTAACCAGTACAGAAACTTGTAACACAGCGACGAGATTCACAAACTGCAAAATTATGAATCTAACGAATGAAAATAAAATATCACAGTAGTAGCAACTGTTATCAAGTGACGTATGGTTTCCATAGCCAACTTTTCAATTTTTGGCTATCATTTTGCTTCCACAGCCTACTCAGTGAATTTCAATAATAATTTTTTCTGATCTAGTTTTTGGTTAAATACCAACGTGTGATATGTCACTAGAAAGGGAATTGAATGCTGAATAAAGTGAAAATAAAAAAAATAGGGTTGCAATTTAAAATAAGAAAGTTGATGTTACTTCCGGTCAGACCGGCAGTTAACTTCAATATGCTCAAATTCAAGCTCTTATGTCATTATATCGATGCTCCAAATTTCACAAGACCACACACATACAATAACCAAGATATTCCGTAGACAATACTTCCGTAGCCACCCGGTATATATATATATATATATATATTTGATCTCTTGCCATTGGATCCCATACATGTTTCGCAAACATTTGTTCCAGAAGTATGTAATTACATTTTGAAACCTTCCTCATCAGTCAGTTAGAAGGTATATTAATTTTTCTTAACATAAAGGAATCTATTATTTAACAATGAGCTTATCAAGTTAGAAACTAGATGTCCTATCTAACCAGGATGCTCACTGCAATTTTCATATACAATATAGGAATATATTTTGGTCAAAAATCCATCAGAAATCAACTACTTTCCTGACTAATACAACGACGAACGTTGACTTATATCCAATGAATTTCCGTGCAGAGTTCCTACAAGGCTCCGCAATTGCTAGTTGCATGGAAAATGTTAATTAAAACATTTGGACCACCTATAGATATTTCAGGGTTATTGCCCTCATCAGTATAGGATAGGATAGCAACTAGCGGAGATAGCCTTGTAGGAACTCTGCACGGAAATTCATTGGATGTTATTCAACGTTCGTCGTGGTATTAGCCAGGAAAGTAGTTGTTTTCTGATGGAATTTGACCCAAATATATTCCTATATTGTATAGAAAAATTGCAGTGAGCATCCAGATATTTGAACAAAAAGAGATTTTTATTGAATATATGCTTTTTTTTTCATTAGAGCTATTTAATTTGCATCGATATAGAATCGAGTCCGAGAGTGGATATACTTTTTTTTATTTTTTCTTAGCATGGTGAGACTGAATTAAACAATAAATTCTAAAAATACCGTTCAATCAAACTTTTCTCGTACACGCCTGATTTCCTGAGGGTATACGAGTATATCATTCGGTTCACCTTCTATTTTGATTATACTTACAGTCCTTGAATTAATTTCATCAGAATTCAGCTACTCCATGAAAAAGTGCAAATATAATTGTTCTCACAGTTTCATACAGTGAATCCCTCTTTTCATGGAAACTTATAGATATATCAAAAATGAATAATAAAAATAAATAATCATTTATTTCATTCGATCATGATGACATGATACACAAAACGTCAGTTTTACATAAATAAGAATTTACTATTATACTACTAATATAAAAGAGTCAGTTTTACATAAATAGGAGACTTCTATGACTTACTATCATAGTAGTTATTAAAGCAATCAAAGCAATGGAATTTGTCCTTTAAAAATTCTTCAACTGTGTAATATGCCTTGGTTATCAGTAAATTTTTTAAATCAATTTCTAAGAGTTACCTGAAAGGCGTCATTTTAAGTGATATACACTGCTCGCCAGCAGCGATGGAACGACCGACACTTCTTAAAAATTATAATACGAGTCAAAATTATTCAGATTCGTAATATGTACTGTAATGCTGACAACATAAAACTGCATGTTTGGAAGTAATTCCAGAATTTAAAGAAAAATCTTAGCTGGAATTAATATGAGAAATTACGTAACCAGTGTTATCAGGAGAGAAAAACACTCCTACATGCGATACATATACTACGTAATGAGAAAATAAACAGGTGGAACACTCTTAAAGCATTAGCCGTTATTTCAGATATTACTGGTAGACTGCACAATGATGACTAATTATTTCAATAAGTTCCTTTGACTAACCTCGCTCTAAAAGAAGCCTTTTTACTCGAAACGACGACTCCAGGAAGCAAGCAGCGTTGCATTTTTTATGGTGATTTCAAATTTCGTGAGCTGTCAGAGTCGTGGTGGGCCTGGCTGTGAGAAAATATCAAATAAGTCAAAAAACAAAAAAAAAAAACAGCTGAAAACATATTGGAGGATTATAATTCAGCCACTTATACAATGTTAAAAAGTACGCAAATTATGAGAAACTTATTTAGTATGGGTTTTTAATTATTGTTGATGAAAGTTGGTCGACAATATATACCAAAACACACGTAATATACGAGGCGCATTGGAAAACTTGATTATGAGTCATGAGTAAAAACGTAATTTCACAAATTTTTCCAGTATCAAATGAAACATCTAAATTCAAAGTCGAAGTGATGTTTCAAATTTAAATTTTTATAAGATAGAATCTGCAAAAAAATAAATTACGTTAACGCGATAAATAAATGACATCATGTATACAACGATTCATTAAAAAATGGTGTAATTTCACAAATTATACAACTATTATGTTGACTATGGTAATTTATATTTTAAACTGAAATAAACTTAAATTTATGCTGAAATATCAATTCACTTCACTCGATATTATTGAATATCAGATAATGAATCATTACAAACAAACAAAAAATAAAACGATGCACCAAAAATTTTCAAGATTTTTTTTTTTTTTTTTTATATAAAATCTCTTAAGAGTTGACTACAAACATAGGTATATTTGTTCATTACTGAACAACTTTTTTAAATAACATTTTTGGATATTTTCCAAAATAAGAGTACTTTACTTACTCAATATCAAATGTTTCAATGGTCGTCGTATATTACGTGTGCTGAAAGCAGCAATACATAGTTAGATTTAGGGAAAGCACAAACTTTTATCAATAATAACTCTTTGTAAAAAAAAAGCTTTCAGCACTTGAGAATGCCAACTTTTTTGGCAAAATGCGCGTCGAGCGAGAATTGACGTACTTAGTTTTAATGTTTTGGGTATTTCTATTTCTTGAATTGTATTTACACCAAAGATTCCAAATATCCATTAATTTCATAAAAATCCCTAATAAGGAAGTTTTTCAGATGGCCTTATTTGAGATTGTTTCGAACTCATATTATCTATCATGAAATTTGTTATTATAATGTCAGTCTAGTAGCCCATAGTTACCATGTTAATGTTAGTTTTGTCTCAATTGTTGTGGGATTTTGGTGAACTGCAATCCAAAAACATGGTTCGTTAAACAGAAAGGCACAAAATAACAGTTCTACAGATTGCAGATGATGGGTTACGGAGATAACACTCGAACACAGATCGAAGTTGCTGGTCTATTTCACGGGAAATTTCCAGATTTGCCGCCAATATCCCAAGGGACAATAAGTAAAATAGAAAAGCAATTTCGTGAGCTTGTACGTGTGAGGCAGATGAAAAAATCACTTTCCAATGCCATAAATATTGATGCCATATTGGATGTACTACTGTTTGAGTTTGACGAAAACCCACATACTTTGAGTAGACAAGCAGGCGCAACATTGGATGTTAGCCGTTCATCGATTTTTCGAATATAAAAAAATAAATAAAATGAATTCCTATAAAATGATACGAACTCAGGAGCTCATGAAAGATGATCTTGATCGAAGGATGTATTTTTGTGAACAAAAAGTTAAGGAATTTTTTGTTATTATTTGTTATTAAGAATCTCCTAGTTTTTCGTAGAAAACCCCTCGAAAGCAGATATTGTCCGAGCAAGAGAAACCTGGGACCTATACAGCTTGAAAAGTGGATTCCGATCCACTTTAGCTCCGTGATGGCGGTGGAGATTGAACCCGGGCCGCCTGGGTGAGAACAAAAGCTCTTAACACCTCAAACACTTCGCTAGTAATGTAAGATAACAATGTTTTCTTATGTTCTAGTTTCCACGAAAATGAAAATCCTGTTATGTTCAGAGAACATCATAAGAGCCGTAAAAAAGTACCTAGGTAGTAATTGGCGTTTTTCTTCAATTTTTGCAGGCTCTATGCTCTATTGCAGTTCGTGGAAGAACAAGTACTGGGAAAGAGATATTCGGCATGTTCCCAAAGTGACGGAATATGGATGTGTGGATTTAGCTCGACGGTTCAGTCTCGATGGGACCGCTAACGGTGGAAAGATTGATGATATTTCAGAAGAGCACCGTTAATGAAAATATTTATGAAACAGAGACGGATCGCCAACCATTCTGCGGTATTTTAGAGAAGTGAGCGAGCTTGTGAGTGGAGTATCACCGACAAGACAAGTAGCTCTTTTTTCGACAGAATGTGAAAGTTCCAATGCGTGTTTGGATGCTGTCCTCAGTATTCAAGACAGGTTGGATTTGTACCTTTTAAATCATAATCAATTGAATTAAACTGAAATACTTCTTGACACAAAACAAAAAATCAAGTTTTTCATAGGTATTTTTGTAAATTACCTCATATGGTTTCTCTATGAAAAGGTACTGCTGATGGTAATACCCAGCATTGAAATGAAATATTTCATTGGTATGGATATTCTTAACATAGTTACGCTGGCCACTGGGAGATAGGTCTTTCAAGAGGAAAGATATGTTTGGGTTTTAGTCACATTGAATTCTATGAAATTGTTGGATCCCCATTCTAGAATTTTCAAGTTCAAATTTAGTTCGTTCTTTCTTCCCTGCATTCATTGGCTGATATCGGAGCTGTGGAAGAAAGATCGGTGCGAAAGGTACTATCATCTGCAAAGCTATGCACTGGACATGAGGTAGCTCTCAACAACTCGTTGATGTGAATAAGAAACAGTGTTGGTGCTAGAATAGATTCCTGCTGAAGCATTCATTGGTAGAGTGTCGGATGACACTCCACCGACCAAGGAAAATCAGAAATAAGCAAGCAGGTCACCAGTTGATCTCTGATGCCGGAAAATATATTGTCAATCATCAATAATTCCTGAGCGTTCTAAATATTCCATTAGCTCGATGTTGATGGCTTGTTCCATTACCTTCAAGTTAACAGATAGCAGTGCGATAGATCTATAGTTGCTGGATGTAGGGCTTCGCAAAACCAAGAGACCAGTCTTGGTTTTGATACAATCTCAATTATTTATTTTTCATATGTTAGGTTCTAAATTTTGTTTACTCGAAATCAAATATACGTTTTTTAAATTCAGTATTGTAGTTTTAGAGTTTACAACAAATAGGTTTATGTTGTGAAGTCGCAGTAGTCCATACCTCCTGCTATTGAAGATAGAAAAAAACTTAATACGAAAGTTATTTGGTTTGAATTTGAAATTTTTGGAAAAATTTTTGATACTGAGTTGTTGTCACTGTGAACTTGGTAACGATTTTCCATTTCAAATAAATCATTCTGTATATTGATGCATACCTATTTGAATTTTATGAATATTTCATTATTATTCTATACCTATCTTCAACTATTTTTGTGACAGTCGAATTTAATAATTCAAATTCCTTGACGCATTTTGATCCAAGACCATGACTATCAAGACTATCGAAACCAAGACTGAGCCAGTCTCGTCTTGGTCTTGAAACACCAAGACCAAGAAAATATTCATTTTTCCAAGACTGCTCAGTCTTGGTCTTGGTCTCACGATACCCTAACTGGATAGGATCTTTTATTCCTTTTTGTGGACTAGTTGAACTCCTGCGATTTTCCATTTGGACGGAATTACCCTAAATCAAATGAGCAGTTGAATAACTTGCAAAAGACTGGTGCTAGTTCGAGAGCACATTCCTTGAGAACGATCGGTGGAATTTTGTCTTATAAAACGTGTTTCATATACTATTTTTTCTATTTGGTATATTTTTCTAGTTTTTTAATGGAAAAAATTGGATTTAATATCAATAAATAATATCAGAAACATCCGGTTGGTAACATTGATAAAAAATTCAAAATTTGAATGAGGCTGTCAGGTTATTCATTTGTTAACATAAATTATTTAAATTTTAAATGCAAATATCAGTGAATTGCTTTTTTAAAAATGACTGATGAAGAAAACTCAAATTGCACCCCTCCTGAATTGAGGGTAGTTGCTCAAATGGCAAAAAATGTCGTTCAGTTTACGAAAAGGAAACCCGTTCCTCTTGTCAGGCGTTCATCTGACAGTTGATACGCATTTGAGTTTCATAATGACTTCATTTTAGACTCCAAATAGAAAAACATATTTTTAAAATTATATTATTTTTATACCATAAAACTCAACAGTTAGTTGTTTCAATAAGTTTTTAATAAAATAGCTTCTAACTGGTGAACACATCTGAAACCTCGATTTTTAGGAAGAAGAATTTTATTTCAATCAATACTCAAAATGGGACCTTGTTCATATTGGTTCACGATCCAAAACCCACTCCCCCTTCTCAAAAAACTGAAATAATTATTGGATTCATTGAAGATCTTCTTATTAACCTTGTTTTCTTCAGTGGTACACCCCTTCATTAACTTACACTCCATGGGAGTATTACAAAATTCAGGGAGATATAACTAATTTGAATCGTGAAGGACTTTGATATGGGATACTTCTGCATAATTCCCTTCATGTCTGGGAAAAGGTTCATCAGTTTTAATAACATGAGAATCTGGAAAAAATGTCTTTGTTATGTTATAGTGAGTACAGCATTCATCAACTAATTATTGATGAATTCATGGAAGAGACAGACATAAAAATGTCTACAATGGAATTATACGGAATACTATCCCATACTCATCCATGGGTTTGGGTTCCTCTACATCATCAATATTATTACTATCTGCGGTAACAGTTGCTAACAAAAAATGTCCCAAATATTAGTATGGTCAGCTCGCCAACATCGGAGTTACAATAGTTAATTTCACCAACTTCAGAGTTACAAGAAACATAACCATCAATTAATCTTTCATCTTCTTTGGTTGAAGTATCAGGATAATTTTCAGATATGAGCTCTAGAAAGAAAACACAATTTAAGTTTTTTCGCAAATTTCTAATCTTACGAATTCAATCTGTAGAATGTTTTTTTTTGTGCATAATTGTTTACATTCTCACAAGATGGAAAACATTATCAACACGTCCAACTTTTAACCCATGACATTTTTTCAATAAATTCAAATCACATTCAAAATTTAAATGAAACAAATATGATTTTGATACTATTGACACATGTCAGTTTAACAAAATACAGTGTTGTATACTTTTAATAGTTATTTAACTAACAAGTGTATTAATAAGGGCGATTAACAATCGAGATATTTTAACGCGTGAGCGGAGCGAGCGCGTTAATGTTTGAGATTGTTAATCGCCATTTTAATTCACGAGTTTGTTACAAAACTTTTCCGTCGACAGAAGTTTTCAAAAATAGAGATATCTTATTTTCAATGTTTATTTATTTAACGTTACGATAAAAAACAATCACTATCTCCTATTTATATTAACTCTACTCAAAGATAGTTTAATTTTTCTCAGTGGTAGTTTTATTTTATTTTTTATTATTTATTTTCAAATTGAAATAAAAAAAAAAACATTACCCTCGATGGGTTTTGAACTCTCGACCTCAGTGTTGCAAGCCAGGTGCACCTTACCATTACGCCACGGGACCATATATGATTTGGAGTGACAACTGGTGTAATGAACATTTTCTAAAATTTTATTTGAAAATTGACAAATAAATAATGACAGATAGTACTAACCAATATAAACTGTATAAGAGCAATGTATGTTGGGTTGCATATAATCAAATCGTTGATTAATAGAAAATCATTCATTAACAGGGGTCATTAATCAATGATTTTGAGTGCGTTAAAATGCATCATAAATGAACGGTCGACGGAAAAAACTTTTTTTATAACCAACCTGACTCGTTTGTCGGTATAACGATCAAGAAACAAATCATGTGTTTCGAGGAATTATTTAAAAAAAGGGTAAACACCTTAGTGATTAGCGAGATAGCTACTCTTATAATTGTATAAACAAAAATAAACCTGAAAAAATATTAGTGAGTACACCGCAAAATCTCATAACTCCTGTGCTGCAAAACTATTAATCCGTTTCTACATAATAGCTCACTAAACACCATCAGAATATTGAAAGAAATGGGCAAGCGTAAATATTCATTCATACAGTAATGATGGATTATAGCATTGTTCAAAGAAAAAAACAATGATTACAATGAATACTACATGGAGCGCCACCCTTCCGACACTTCACTAAATACTCATTGAAATACATTGACGTTTTCTTCACACTTCAAAAGTTCAATTTTCTGCTGACAGATGGCGCACTTCACAACTGAAGCCAAAATTTTCATGTTAAGATAAATGAGTTTGAATGAAATTGGAAAAACAGGTAAAAGATTAAAATCAATACATGAGCTGCAGTCTGCACCCGGCACGCATATTGATACGTTACAGACACAAAAAGGCAATCGGATTTCCGAGCGATGCCGAACACGTAATAATAAGTAGACGACATAATTCTTAGATTATGTCATCCTTCTGCCTTCTCCATCCTTGTCTTGAAGTCAACATAACTTTGTTTGTTTACAAGCGACGAGGCCTTATACATGTTAAGTCCGTATTCATTCGGCTGGTTTCGTGTTTGCCCGGTCATTTCATTCGGATCAAGTTGTCATTCTTCGTTTGTATTATGGTCCTTCTTACTCTAAATGTAAACAAACTGTCCATAACATTTCACCACTAGTCACCTTCCTCGCCCTAAAAATTGTATAGAAAAGGATAGTTCATGTTCACTTCAAAACAGGTATTTGTGTAGGTATATGCAGGGCATCTCTATGTCTTTTAATAATCTGAGATGTTCTCCTTGAAGTGTTTGGTTATTATCTCGAATCTCGACGCATTGTGTTGGAACTCCAAAACCGAAAAACAATATAAAATAGCGACTAAAGATTGTCTTTCAGCCGCAGATGATTCCACAACAGATTTCATGAATATTCTATTCATAGTTTGGAACAAAAATCAGAAACACAATATTGTGTTCCATGGAAATGCTGAGAAAAACATAAGAAAACTGTCCTATTTGGCTGAGTTGTAATGCCATATAGCATTATGATTGAAACATAATTCAGAATCAATTTTGTACATCTGAAAAAAATTTTGTACAACTTCTTATTACTGGAAAACTTAAGACATCAACGAAAATTTCAATAAGTACATTTTCAAATTTTAATTGTTAATAATGGGCACAAGGACGTTGAAATAACGTTGTGAAATGGCTGAAAACCGAATGTGTTTCCAGCGAAAAAATGTCGCGTGTAACAACGTTATACTAATTGCTTACTAATTATCGCTTTATTGCCGTTTTCAATCAGGTTTTTTAAACATCGAAGATACTCAACAAAACAACATTGTTTTGACCAAATAAAAGGTTAAGGAATCTATCATACCATTCATAAATGAATCGCATGAATCGAGTTTGATTAAATATTCTTTTTGAATTTATATTAACGATTGTTAAACGTATATTTAACGTTTTGTTGAGGAAGTAACGTTAAAAACACATCTTCATAACGTATTCTTTCAACGTTGAAGATTACACTAAATTATTGACCAATGCCACGTTTATAACACGTTTGAAAAACGTACGTGTGTCCATTGGGTTGAATCCCTTTTTTTTCATTATCTGGAACTGACGATATTTTTTTGTTTCAGGCAATATGTCATGGAGTCGGAAGAGAGTTCAGTACAAGATGTTTTGAGTTGGTATACGTCGGTGAACGCAGCTTTGCTGGAACACCTCACCAACCAAATAAAAGAAAATGATAATAGTGGCGTGTGGAGGTAATTTCTGAGTATCTTAGGGAAAACATATTTTGTTCATTATTCCTTCAGTATCCTTTTGTTATATCTACGAATAGTTCAGTTAACTTCCTAAGTGAACCGTACTACCACATTAGTTTTGAATTACTGTGGTCAAAATAAAATTAAATTGTTACGGCAAGGAAAATACCTATTCTCCTAACAAGTGCGGTAAGTGATACTTTCCCAAACTCCCGACCTCCGACCAGAACGACGGAGAGGAAGACCGTTCGGTTATTTTTTTTACGACCGTATACAAATTCAAAATGTGTATTAAAAATATCCTGGGTGGCTACGAGATTTGTAACGTCACGTCTGAAGGTTATTATCAAAGATAGAAATCTAGAAGTGACATGAACTTTTGAATTTCCAATGTTATATAACTATGAATCTTTCATATGAGTTGTTGAGTAGATTTGTTCAATCAGGAAGTGAACGAGAAGCAATCGAATCATCTTGTTGGAATCTCTTATGCATTTTGACCGAAAACCGTGAAGTTGTATTGTAAAACTTTAGGACTGAAATTAATAGTTCCAACGTATTCATAGCCATCTAGATTGGAAAATAAATTTCAGATTAAAAAAAAAATTGTTACAAAAAGTAACAGTTGATAAATAATGGTTATGTTGAGAATGACACATGAAAAAAAAAGGGAAAATATACCTGGTGTCTCATATAAAGATCGAAAGTTTATATCACTTCCAGTGAAACTGGAGATTGCATAAAGCTGAGTCGCTTGTTAAAAAGTTCAGTTTCATGTCTTAAACATATTCTTACTTCATTTTAATGTCTTCAAAAACAAAAAAGTTATAGGGGCGAGACACTTTCCGTGGACACCCGGTATATCGTATAGGTTCAAGGGTGATTTTTTTGGTGTTAGATATAGGGATCGACCAATATTTATATCGACCTATCGGTTATTTCGGCCTCATTGTCCGATTATCGTATCCGCCGATATCAAAAGCCGATAAACCGATATTTTTTTTTAATGGGAAAAAAAATTAATTTGAAAAATACACACACATACGTATTTATGCGTATAAGTATTTTATATTGTAAGTGTCCTGACGTCATTCATGACTTTTATATTAATATCTTTATATTTCATATATTTTTTTGTTATGACACATTGTTTTTATACATTTATGTGCTATTAGCAGTTATGCTAAATAAAGGATATCTAGCTATGAACGTGAACTCGCTACGCCTACCGATGCGCGGTAGGAGAAAGGATCAGTACAGTCCGTTAAAATTACTGAATGTTCAATTATACTAACCTCTTTAACGTCTGAATCATTTCTCATTCTTAATCCGCGCATTTCTTTTGTTTCTGTAAATCTGTTATCTGACTATATTCCACTGGGTGCACCCAGAAAAATCTAGATATACAAGTATATTTTCAAAAAAATCTTATAGCTGCTAATTGAAATATTGTAACCACTAAATTTTCTCCGATAAATGCAAAATGTGAACATTTTCAACATGAAACAGTCAAAACGTTCTTTTTGTCTCTAAAGGTTACCTTTTAATTTTGACAAAGAACACGATTGCAGTTAAAAGATGGTTTTGAAAAAACAATATTCAAATACGTTATTAAGTGAGAGACTTTTAACAGTAATACAATTCTTTTGGAAAAAAGACCTTGCTCATACTGAAAAGGGAACTATGCTGGCGCCTATTCAATTCAGAAATCATTTATCGGTTATACAATTTTGTATTACAGCTAATAGATATTTCTCTCGGTGTGGTTCTTCGACAAATGGTGTTCCAAATTGGACGTGTTGTCCGTTTTTCCTTTGCCAACCAATGAGACAGATTTTTTGGCAGAATTTGCAAATTGCACTTTCGTTTTTCAATAATTTCTAGTAACATTGCCATGAAGGAGTTGTTTTCGGCATTTTGACACAACATATATTTATAATAATAATTCCACCGCTTAATTTACTTCGAACACTATAATATACTTTTGAAATAGGTAATCATTAGACACTCCTTATAATTATCATGAAACGACAGAAGACAAATTCATGTTAGGACCTGCGACGATAATAGAGAAATTCCCAAGCAAGACACTACGAACCACGATGAAAAGAAACGAATGGCCGCCGTAAGATGTCTAAAAACTCTGGTGTACGGACTGATTAGATTTTGTTTAGAATTTTTTGAAGAAAAAACAAATGAACTAGTGGTCTACTTTTGTAATCGACTCCAGAGATGGCGTCCTCTTTCCCGTGTCAACACTGTCAACATTCCAAGGACATGATGATTGTGATTGCTAATTGAATTTTAAGGAATTTTATTAAACTTTTGTATGCCATACGAAAGTAATAGTCCATACTCGAAGTGGAATATCAAGTTTTATTGAAAAAATAACACTACTAAAATTGTGTAATTTTTTCCAAAAAAAATCTAAAAACCATTTGAAAGTCAATAGTTGTGGTGTAATAAAAAAAATGTTATGCAACTTTCTTAAATTAAGAATGTATTTCTTCATTTTCCTTATATTTTAATAATTTGATCATGTTCCGTTTTTGTGCCGACAATCCAGAAAGATGAACAAAGTAGGTAACTAATTTATATTCAGTACAGAAATTGAGTACTCACCACTTAGAATCTGAACATACTTTAAAACAGACATATTATTTCAAAACGACATGCATGTTGACAATATTTTATGGCCAAAATGTTTTCTAATCAATTCAATCAACTCTGAATGCGTTTTTATATCTTACCGGTTCTTGAAATCTTCCATAAGTAGCGAAAGTCCGCGATAAAGTAAAAAATATAAATTTTTCTCAATTCCCACTGAAATCTATCAATGTTTTGCCTTCAGTAAGCTTGTTAAAGTTTCGGTTATTTTCCATGCATTCCTTTTATTTTGAAATGGTGGAATCTTTTTAGTATAGTTGATCAAAAAATACACTTTTCTGTCGAACAAAATTGAACAATAGAAATATTTTCACTATTACATGTCATATTGAACGGTTTTTTAAAAGTGGAAGAACAATATAACACATTAACTCATCACAAATATCAAATCACAAATATCAAATCCCAAATGCAATTAAACTCAAAGCCACAAAATTAATCTTCATTTCTTTAAAAAAGTTTATAGTGAAAACTCGGGCACAAATGCACAGATATCAGCGCGAGAGTATGCGCTGCGCATAAGCTTGACAGGTGCTAACGGTGAATTTCCATGCGATGCAGCTGAAATGCAATACTTCTATGTGAAATTTTAGTTAATTATATTTCAGCAAAAAAATTAATAAATCATGTCGAAAATGTAACAAATAGAACTGATTGGGGACAGTGATTCCGTATATTCCAATAATTATATTGTTATATTAATTTCATGTTCGTGCAAAACTTCAAAATTCTGTTCATGAAAATTAACCCTAACAAGAAAACCGACGGTGGCGGTGCACTCAAGTGTCGCGGGATATTCGAAAAACAGCCCACGGATTCATTTCTCGTAATCAAGTTGGCGAATGTCTCTCGTTTTATCCAACAGATTTGCAGGTATAAGTCGGTACACCAGGGTTTTTAGGCATCTTAGGCCGCCGGTAGGCCGATATGTCAGTATATCGGTATGTGAAATATCGGTATTGTCGGATTATCGGTATCGGCAAAAATTTCTATATCGGTCGATCCCTAGTTAGATTGTGAAACTTCTCGAAACAATTTCGATTTCATTTAAAAAAACTTCAACATTTCAGATACTTACTGGCTTTCAAGAATCTCCTGAAGAGCATCGAGAGTGTCGGAATAGCGAGTGTATATGGAGTCAACTATTTTGGAAAAGGGCATCTATTAAATTCGAGTTATATCAGCTTCATAACCCATGACGCTCTGGGAAAAGATCTTCTCAACACTTCGTTGAATTACGTTTCACAAATAAAAGATGAATATCAAATGCTAGCTAGTACTATGCCCAAATATGGAAATATTAAAGCCAAGTAAGTGGAACAAGTGTGAAGTGAATTCCAGAAATTTGGTAACCACTAGAAGAATATCATCTACAGAAAATAGAGGAAACATATTTTTTTGAAACAAAAACAACTTTATTGAAACAATAAATATTATTGAATCATTTCAATAATTTTTATTGTTTATATTTCAAATGCTGAATTTTAACAAACTGTGAGTTTTTTCACTACCCAGTTTTAACAAATATTTTCTTTACAAGACCATGACATGTGTTTCGCCAATACAAACTTTTATTGTCAAACATTAACATGGATTTTCATCAAGTATCGTTTACATCGATTCAAAAAATAATTTTTGTGTCGAAATTGGTTTATTCAAAATTTGTTCTAAAATAATAACATTAATATCGCCTCGATTTTATTCACAATGAAAACCTGTTTTTCAACTCAATCTTGACAAAAATGTACCTATGATAAGAATCTCGAAATTGAGAAAAACGTGTCTAAAAACGTTTAACACATATGCATACATTATAGATCTGAATATTCAGAAAATTTGATTAAAAAAAAACATAAAAAATACCTCTGAAATCAGAACTATGGTAATTATCAAGAAGATTCATATTGATATAAATATTGAAGTGTGAGTGGGTAAGAAGCTCTTTCAACCACGCGCGATTTTTCAAGCACGACGGCGCAGCTGAAGTGCTCGAAATAGAGCCCAATGGGCACACGTACGTTTTTCAAACGTGTTATAAACGTGGCATTGGTTGGATAAACGTTTCTGGTTGAAAATTCTAACGGCAATAATTTAGTGTAATCTTCAACATTGAAAGAATACGTTATAAAGATGTGATTTCAACGTTACTTCCTCAACAAGTCGTTAAATATACGTTTAACAATCGTTATGTTGATTCAAAAAGAATTTTTAATCAAACTTGCTTTATGCGATTCATTTATCAATGTTTCTGATACCTTCCTCAACCTTTTATTTGGTCAAAACAATGTTGTTTTATTGAGTATCTTCGATGTTCAAAAAACCTGATTGAAAACGGCAATAAAGCGATAATTAGTAAACAATTGGTTTGATATTACGTTGTTTCACGCGTCCTTGTGCCCATTGGGTGTTTGAGAGATCAGTTATCCACGAATACTTTACGTTATTTTTTTCAATTGGTGCACTTTGAAATAATCATAAATACTTGTTTCATCATTACAAATAATGGAAATGAAAACTTATAATATAAAATGGTAGTATTATACCTTTCGTTAATGTTTGAATAAAAGTTTTGCATTTGTTTGTAATATTTCATTTGACGTTATAAGGTACTCCTGTCAGATCAATAATCATAAAATTGTCACTTGGACTTCAAGGTTTTCGAGTTGTTGATGTAGCCATGGTAACTTCAAAAAAACGTGCGTTTTTGAAAGTTTGATTTCCACACACTGAGGCGTGCTTTGAATAATTCAAAAAGCGCACCAATTGAAAACAAAAATAGAGATATAGCCGAGACATGATTATTCTGTGTATTTAGTTGACAAAGTGATCATGATACAAAGAATCAAGAAACCGCCTTGTAATTCCTCGATATTTCAAAAAGTAAAGCTATATTTACAGTCATGTTTTGATTGGAATTTGCGAATGAATGTTATGGCGAGAGTTCTGGTGGGAACCAATTTTTTCAATTATGTATTCTCTGAGTAATTTTTTAAAATTCCTTTTTTGATTTTGAAAAGGAGAACATTCTCCATGAAAATTGAAAAATGAAAAATGTGCTTTATTTGTAATATCTAATAGAAAACAACTACTTCACCCGGCACAAGCCACGCTGGACATTGAACTACATCTGATAGATATTGTGAAAAGACTCTAAAGAAAAAATCTGAAAGAGAAAATTCGCATTTTCATTCAGATAACTGATTTTTTCAATTCTCTCTAGTTTTCATTGAAAAAATCATTAAATAAATTAGATAAGGAGAATGTTATTAAAAAAATATCACTCACAGAAATCCTGAAGAGCTTGGCAAAGCGAAATAGATTTTTGTCGACCAAAATGTATTGGGGATTAAATGCGAGAGAAGCGAACCTTGTTTCAATGAAATGAACGATTTCTGTGAGTGATATTTTTTTAATAACATTCTCCTTATCTAATTTATTTAATGATTTTTTCAATGAAAACTAGAGAGAATTAGAAAAAAAATCAGTTATCTGAATGAAAATGCGAATTTTCACTTTCAGATTTTTTGTTTCCTTTTCAGTCTTTTCATTTTTTATTACTCGCCAAACACGAAAAGATTAATGGCACTGTACAACGTCTTTGGGGGTTTCCTTTGATGCAGAAGCGATTAAGCATATCGATATATGTCAAAATTTAGTAATAAAAAAAATTCACGTATGATGCGTACTTTTTGCTGGTCACTGTATAATAGAATACGACTATTGTAGCCAGAGGTGTTGAGGACAGGGGTAATGCGGGTATTTGATGTAGTTTAGAATAACTGAATAACTGTTTTGGTTTTGGTTTGAAATATGTGTCGACTGTGAGTAACGTTTGATTTTATTAAATTTTTTCAATTATTCTTCAAATGCATGTCCTCGTCTCTTCATTAAAGATTACCATTTTAAAACATTCTCAAAACTGTGATCCACTTTATCGGAAAATGCGAAGTGATTCGGAACTACTGATATTCAATGACGGGATAATCAGACATCTCACGTCCATTATAAAATATTGAATTTTCAACCAACGCACTTCTGTGAGGTGGTTATTTCACATCACGATTCCGCTTAGCAGCAATATGATCAGGAGAATCAATAATAGAGGATTTTGAAAAACTGTTTCGAGTATAAATTTCATTATTGAATTTTTGAGAAACATGGGTCAGCAGGAAACCTATCAGGAACAGACCGACCCGAAAAAGAAAAAATAAATGAAAATACAGTTAAAAAAAAAATTGTAATTGTTTTTTTCTCCCAGGAACGAAATCATTATGGCGAATGATGATAGAACACCTAGTGACGATGATGCTCGTGAATATTTCGACTTGATGGCAAACTATATCGACGAATTGAGGAGGATTCAGAGATCTTTACGATACATAATACAGTAAGTAGTAGTTCTAAAACTAGCAAACCATTTTTACTGAGTGTCATATTTTTTTAATCTACTTAATGAAATTCATGCACATTCTGGATATCTCATGATTATTAAGATACGAGAGAAAAAATAACTAGTAACTTTATATATTGAATATTGAACTCATTCTACTATGTAAACAGAATCGTCAAGAAATGAGAGTGATCAGCAAATATAATATAACAGATAACGGAATGAAAATGTTATATCACACAGACTTTGAACCAACAGCCAAATTCGCGATTTTATTCTGGGGAAAAAGCACAAGAGACCAGAAAATATTCAACAAGTGGAAAAGTGTTACCCGTAAAGCGAGTATATCGTGAAAGTTACAAGCAATCCTTTATTGTTCCTTTGAGGACGAATTACATTGTATTCATAGATCTTGCCATGAGCGATAGACTTACCCAGTTTTGCGAAACATTACAGTAGGGGACAATATACTTAGGCTCAAAATTTCAACGGATTCGGAATCAGGACAATAATATGACTACCAGTACAAATTTTCGAAGAAAAATTTTCACTTCTGAAATATCCAGTTTGTGTCGCTTTTCATGGAAACACCCCCGTATCTTCCGTAACTATTGGAGTGAAACTCGGTAAATTTCCAGATCGGTAGATGTACAAGCGATGAGTGTAAATCTTGCCTGAAGTTGATCTGAGTAACATACACTGCTCGCCAGAAGCGATAGACTTGGCTAGTTTTGCGAAAAATTATATAAGTGGACAATATAGGCTCAAACTCCCTTCAGATTCGCTATCAGGACACCAATTCCACTACCAATACAGATTTTCGCTGAAAAATATTGAGTTCTAAAAACCCAGTTTGTCACACTTTTCATGGAAACACCCCGTATCTTCCGTAACTATTGGAATGGAGCTCTGTAAATTTCGGGATCGGTAAACAGATAATGAGTCTGAATCTTGCCTGAAGTTGATCTGAGTGATATACACTGCTCGCCAGGGGGTGTTTCCATGACAATTAAGACAAGTTTGTTTTTTCAGAACTGAAAATTTTTCAACAAAAATCTGTATTGTAAGTAAAATTGGTGTCCTGATTCCGAATCCGTTAGAGTTTTGGGTCTATAATGTCCCCTAATATAGTTTTTCGCAAAGGTGGGTAAGTCCATCGCTCCTGGCGAGCAGTGTATTTCACTCAGATCAACTTCAGGCAAGATTCAGACTCATCGCTTATACATCT
This sequence comes from Chrysolina haemoptera, assembly GCA_958298965.1. NCBI lineage: Eukaryota > Metazoa > Arthropoda > Insecta > Coleoptera > Chrysomelidae > Chrysolina > Chrysolina haemoptera. Next base: position 19,906,649 of record OY282599.1, on the reverse strand, counting down.
ACCGATCCGGAAATTTACAGAGTTCCACTCCAATAGTTATGGAAGAAACGGGGGTGTTTCCATGAACAGTGAGACAAACTGGGTTTTTCATCGAAAATCTGTACTGGTAGTTATATCGTTGTCCTGATTCCGAATCCACTGGAATTCTGACCCTTAGTATATTGTCCCCTAATGTTATTTTTCGTAAAACTGGGTGAGTCAATCGCTACTGGCGAGCATTATATTTCACTCAGATCAACCACAGGCAGGTTTTAGACCCTCAGTTCTTCTCAAATTATTACGGGAGATACGGGGGTGTTTCCATGAGAAGTGAGATACACTGTATGTTATTTAGGAGAAAAATGCTTTATAATTTTCCAGTTTCAACACCCTCTATTTCTGCAAGAAAGCAGCTTTGTGAAAAATGCATGTGAAAGTAGCATTTATATATTTGGTAGAATAACCAGTACAAATTTGAAGCAGTGATTTGGATTACACAATTCACTTCGGCAAAACAATTTTTTCATTATTAGTATGGATTCATAAAAGCGCAATTATCTTGAAAACAATTGATTTTTTCGGGTTCAAACAATCATACATTTTTTACTTAAAATTGAATGAAGAAATCAAAAAATGATAATTTTCCTGATTTTACCAGTGGCGTAAAAAATAGGGGAGGAAAGGGACCAGTATACACTTTTTGTACGTCACTGGTGTCAAATAAAAATGTAATTTTTCTTGCTCTCAATTAACAAAAACATTTCTCCGAATTTAACTGTAAAATTTCTAAAACTGTGGAAGTTATGAATAAAAAATAGATTCTTTTTATGAAATTTGCAGTGCCTCCATATTTTTGATGGGTGGAGACCTCGGGGACCTCATTTTTCGGTTTTAATGTCCCTTGATGTGTCCTGTCTGCAAATTTCAGGAAATTTGTAGAACCCTCAGATTTGTCTTGGATGGAGACCTTATTGTTCAAAATTAACACCCCGTGCTGATTTATGTTTGCAAGTTTCAGAAAATGTAATAGGAAAGTTTGGCATAGCAAAAAAGTATTTCATTTTCAAAATCGTCCAATTGAGTGAAATCCCGTTATAAAGATACATATATTCTGTATCTCTAATGTTTTTAATACAGTGGACAAATAATTTATCATTTTCGGAGCAACACCTAATTGAAGAGAAAGAAATCACAAAGTCATTTCCATAACGAACAAGAAGTGTAGTAATAATTATCATTATTAGTAATCCGGCTATCCGTAATATACCCACATATCGCTTCAGACCCTCAGGAGTAATAAAAGACATAGAGATGCCCTGCCTATACCTACACAAATAGTTGTTTTGAAGTGGACATGAACTATTCTTTTTTATACAATTTTTAGGCGAGGGGGGTGACGGGTGGTGAAACGGTATGGACAGTTTGTTTACACTTCGAGTAAGAAGGTCCATATTACAAACGAAGAATGACAATTTGATCCGAATGAACTGAGCGAGCAAATACGAAACTACCCGATTGAATACGGACTTAACATGTATAAGTTGTGAGGCTGCACAGCCTGTACGACCCTCCTACAATCTACAATCTAACATGTATAAGGCCCTCGCTTGTAAACAAACGAAGTTATGTTGACTTCAAGACAAGTATGGAAAAGGCCACTCTATTGTCTTTTCTTACTCTGAGTTTAAACCACAATACCACAATACCCGATAATAGTAATCCTGTGAGCTATTTCGCAGTTCTTCGAATAATGTTGAGAGTTGGCAACAATGCATTTCCATGAGGATATTCGGTAGATATTCCAGCAGAGAAATGTTATTTATCTGGAATTATTATGAACCATCACCGCTACTATGGTTATGAAAAACATTTGTTGCCAGCGCCATCTTACAGTTCAGAAACGACAAAAATATGACTTTACATGAACCTTGGCTCAATTAAACGCGACACGCAATTTGCAGGTAAAAGATTGATACTATAACTGAGTGCAGAAAACTCTGTGAAACACACACACAGCAAACGCCGCGGCGTTGGGTGGGGGCCTTTTAAACTGCAATGACGGGGTTCTTCCCCACAGGCGCTGTTAATGACAGGGTTTTTCCGCAGTACGGCTAATATTCAACCCATTTTTTGCTGATATGACTAGGTTATTCCACAAAACTGAGTTCGTCGTCGGATTCTAACTCCTTCAGAAACCACTTCAAACCTGATTCACACCAAGGTGTCGATTACGGGGTTTTTCCATTCGACTCTTCAATTATTATTATTGTCATCGGTTCTTAATGAGTTTGCAGAATATCAGCTCAATCGAATGTCAGCAAGTCCTGTATAAATGGATTGCTTGAACCGGCAAGAAAGACGGACTGACACACAAAGATACGAATAAAGCCATTTGAATAAAAGCTTTGAATAATTGAAATGATAATGCTATTTTATAAATCTTCGCTCATTTCCAGGAACTATGTCGATGGAAATCTTCGTGACTCTGCCCACTCTGAAGCCCTTGGCATAGCAGTTCTGGTTCTGGTGTTGTCAGTATCTCCGGTGATAATCTGGCTAGTGAGGAATGCAGTTGCTACTATACAGGTAAAACATATCGAGGGAATGTTTTCTAGTGTCGTAAATATTTGCTCAGTTATATGCTGCCAATTTAGCTAAAAAGGCTAAGGAATTGAAGAGAGAGAAGAGGAAAAGTGATTTGTTGCTTTTTCAAATGTTGCCACCAAGTGTGGCGACTCAGCTGAAGCAAACCAGACAGGTATGGATATTTCCTTGATATTTCCATTATTATTTGTAGTCCACCATAGGAACCATAGCATAGAAAATGTCGTAAAAGTCTGGAGAAGGTAAGACGATTCAATGGTTCAAAGTTATATGATAAAAGAATAATGTCGTGGCCGCACAGAGAGCTATATACGCTAGGTTTGCCATGCATTCCAAACATTGCTCACATTATGTTAAATATATCTGCCACACAGCCAATCGTACGTTATGTCCACTGTGTCCGCGATGTAAACTCCGCCTGGTATTTGTATGTCGGCTAATCCACATGGAATTGTGAATACGCATTAAATATACAGTGTGTCCCAGCTAAAACTTGTCACCCCCCTAATATCCGAACTCATGAAAAAAATTGAAAATCGCTCAGACCCGTCGATTTTTATTTCAAGGGGGAACACTTTCACCAAATACACCATCATTGTGTTTGTCAACCCCCTCAACCCCAGCACCCCCTACTTCAGAATTTTCAATGGGACTACTATACTTGTGATACATCATTTTGAAGGGAATTCAATCCCAAATACATCGGTGTACTGAAATTGAGGATCGATCAAGTGTTGTTGAAGTTTTAGTAAAAACTAAGTTTTATCAAGATATTTTTATTTTTCATCACCTAAAATGTTATCATCGTAAGAAAGGTTCACTGTGGGTATGCCACTGTATTGAAAAATAATATGGTGTCAGAAATAATAGTTTAAAAGGTGAGACAGACGTTTTTATGAAAAAAAAATTGTCCTCATGTGTTTTTGGATACGCATATCTTTGTTTACGCCTTGGTAATTCGAGTCACTTCATTCAACAATTTGAAAACATTCGAAAATGGTTTATACTGTACAAGAGAGAATATCCATTGTAGCTGCGTATTTTGAAAATGGACGATGTGCTAGAGCTACGGCTCGAATTTTCAATGAAATTCATCCAGAAAAAACCACATCATATCAGTACGTCCTTCAATTGATGAATAAGTTCTTGGAGTCGGGATCAGTGCTGAATAAAAAACATGAACGAGAGAAGCCTATGAGAAATGAAGGGGTCGCTGTTGCAGTTGTAGGACATGCAGTGATGGACAACATTCAATCTTTAAGACAACTTGAGACTATTTCTGGAGTTTCTAAAAGCAGCGTACATCGAATTCTGAAAGAAGCAAAATTCCATCCTTATAAAATGCAGAATGTACAAGAATTAAATGAAGATGATCCTGACAGACGTACATAGTTTTGTGAAATCATGAGTCAATTATTGATTGGTGATAATAATTACCTCTACAATGTGTGCTTTTCTGACGAATCTTCTTTTTATTTAAATGGACATGTGAACAGGCACAACTGCAGATACTGGAGTGACGTAAATCCCCATTGGTATAGGGAAACTCATTCACATACTCCCCAGAAATTAAATGTTTGGGCTGGTATTCTGGGAGACCATATTGTAGGTCCATATTTTATTGATGGTAACCTCAACGGACAAACGTATCTTGAACTTCTTGATACAACTGTGAACCCCAGAATCACTCAGTTACTTGAAGACGATGATAGGTTACTTGAAGGTCAGCTCACCTTTCAACAAGATGGAGCTCCTCCACATTTTGCTGCACCTGTACGTCAATTTTTAGATGACAATTTCACAGGGAGATGGATTGGAAGGCGAGGACCAATAGAATGGCCGGCTAGATCTCCTGATTTATCACCATTAGACTTCTTTTTATGGGGTCATTTGAAATCCAAAGTTTATATTACACAGCCAGCTTCTCTTGATGATCTACGCAGGAGAATTGTTGTGGAGTGTCGTGCAGTGACTCCAGAAATGTTGAGCAATGTGCGAAGACATTTCGAAAATCGCTTATACTTCTGTATGGAACTGAATGGTTCACATTTTGAACCTTTCTTACGATGATAACATTTTAGGTGGTGAAAAATAAAAATATCTTGATAAAACTTAGTTTTCATTAAAACTTCAACAACACTTGATCGATCCTCAATTTCAGTACACCGATGTATTTGGGATTGATTTCCCTTCAAAACGATTTATCACAAGTATAGTAGTCCCATTGAAAATTCTGAAGTAGGGGGTGCTGGGGTTGAGGGGGTTGATAACACAATGATGGTGTATTTGGTGAAAGTGTTCCCCCTTGAAATAAAAATCGACGGGTCTGAGCGATTTTCAATTTTTTTCATGAGTTCGGATATTAGGGGGGTGACAAGTTTTAGCTGGGACACAATGTATAGAGTGGTATAATAGGGGATAATTTGATGATCACTCCTTTTTGCCAGATTGAGTTACTGGTCATTCGTATAATCATACAATTGCCTATTTTAATCGAAGACTTACCTGTCTTTCTTATTCAGTGCAGCTTTTAATAGTCCCCCCCCCCTGTTAACTTTTGAACGGTTTGACTTAGAAACGTGAATAAAAATAGTTTCGAGGGTTTTACCGATAATACTTTTTTAAATAAAGAATATGGTGATTGCTCAATAGGGGGCACGGGGGGGGGCATCAACTCAAAATGTTTGAATGGCATGGGGGGTCAAGTGGCTCATCGTTGAAAAGAGAATTCAATTCTCTTTACAATCATCTAAATATTTTTGAATTTTATTTTTAATTTTAAGTAGTATTAGTAATACCCTTCAAAAAATTTTTGGTTTCATTGTTCCACGTACCGTTCAAATTTATCGAGGTACGAGTAGTATTCAGATTTGAATTGTAAAAAAAAATATTGACAGAATTCAAAAAAATTCAGATGATTGTAAGAGAATGGGATTTCCTTTTCGACGATGTGCCACTTGACCCCCCCAAGCCATTTAAGAGTTTTGAGTTGATGTCCTCCCTCCCCTGCCTCCTGTCGGTTTATCAGCATTTTTAAAAAAAAATCATCTCAAAAAATAGTATTGGTGAAACCCTCGAACCATTCAAAAGTTAACAGGGGGGACTATTTAAAGCCGCACAGTATCTCAAATATGTTATATGCCCGATAGCGTTTCAGCACATTTTTCAATTTTGGCTTGGGAGTATCTTAACGAAGTGTATCAGAAGAAAAGGATAGGACGGAGTGAAGTTGCTATCAGTCAAGGCCCCCTGGGTATCCCGATTTGATGAGCCTAGATTTTTTTCTATGGGGGTATCTTGAATCTCTAGGGTATACAACACTAGTGGATACCAGTAAATACTTACGAAATCGGTTATTAGATTGCATTTGAAGCCATAAAGAATACTCTGGGGTTGTTTGAAAGAGTACTGGCATCAATAAGGAGAAAGGGTTATATAAGGGTTGAAGAAGGTCGCTATGACAATTATTGTTTTACCATGATTTCCTTGTTATTATTTTTTGTATTGTAATAAATCTTTTGTATAGAAACCACGTCATCCCGCTTTAATTTTCAACAGGTATTGCTGACTAAACCAGAAATAATAAAAACAAGAAATTATCGAAATGAAGCCAGATCCTACCCCATTGAATTTCGTTTAGCAAGTTACATAAAATTATTTTTCATTTCAAAAATAATCTTAATAAGAGAAAAAATTGCTTGCTCAATGATCTAGATGCCCTACAGTATAATAGATTGGGGAGGTCTATATAAACAAGTTTTAAAACCACTTATATCAATTCAAAAGTATACCTTGAAAATAATTTTTAAAAAACGTTGATTATTCTTCTAAAATTCTCTTAGAACAATATAAAATCTTAACTGTTGAACAATTATTTTATAAAGCATCATCCACAGCTTACATAAGAAAAAATTTACAATTGGATAATCTTATAAAACATAAATATGAAACAAAAAATAAAATTGATGGTTGGATATCGACTGAAAAGTTCTCTACAACTTTAATGCAACAACATGCCATTTATATTGTTAAAAAGATTTATAATAAATTGCCAGTTTCTTTGAAAAAATTAAGTTTTTCTGGATTTAAGAACAAAATCAAATACTGGTGGATTGAAAATTCTGAAATATTTGAAAATTGGTTGTATATGAAATAATTTTGTTATTGTTTTAATTTTTGAAAAATGTAACCATTATTTTGAGTTCATTTTACTATTTTTCTTTATTTGTATATACATTATTGATATTTACTATATTTGTCTATTATGATACATTATTATTTTATACATGTGAAATTAACATGAAATTAACATGATCATGGACAAGTTTTTAACTTATTTGATCATGTTTTCATGAGATATTTATTATTATTTATTTTATTGACAATGTATTTGTTAGTTTGAACACCGATAAATAAGTAAATAAATTCGTATATACATGACATTTAAATATTATTATAAAGAGTATTTTCTTTTGACAATTTTTTTTTCATTGTATCTAATAATTGTAGAAGTGAAAGTGGAAAAACAATTTACTGGTGATCGCTATCACCACCTAAACTGAAGTTCGCCTCTTACTCAAATCAATTGAATTTTTTTTTTCTCTTCATAACTATTACAAAAATGTTTATTTAGTTTTGTGAGTAATAAATACGATTATTATTATAATTATCATTATGAATTTTTAGTTAGTATATGATCAACTAAGAATATTTTCCTAATGTTTTTTTTTTAATGTATAAACCATTTTTTTCAGGTACCTGCTGAATATTATGCTTCAGTCACTGTTTATTTCAGTGATATTGTAGGATTTACTGAAATTGCGGCAGTTAGTACTCCGCTAGAAGTAAGTAACTCTTTATATATCACATCACATTGATAGAGATTTATATAGCTTGCCCAAATTCATTTCAAGCACAAACAAGTCATGCGAGAAACAAGAAACACCCCTAAAAGCATAACTATATCCCCTGATTTCGTATAGTAGAACATCCATAGAATAGGCTCTGTTTTGTCACATGCCATACTAGGAACATCCCAAGGACATCCGCTGGCCTCCAGTGAGAGAACCATGGGACGTCTCTTCAGTAGGTCTTTGGGATGTACCTGGTTTGACTAAATACAACCCAAAGGCATCCCACAGGTATTCCATTAGTAAAATAGTGAATTTCAAGGATATTTCCCGGAAACGGGACATCCCTTTTCAGTATTAGGACATATCTGGAACATCACTTCCAGCACTCAGGACATATTAGGGAAGGAAATATACAATCACGTATCTGAAACATATTTGAAAAAAACGTATTTGAAAACAAATAGCTGTCGCCTCATTCTAGGTTTAGATGATGGCTCACGTACGCTTCAAACCAAATACACAAATAGTTTAAATTTTCTAACTTTACATAAAAACTTATGAAAATTTTTTCGAAGGCATGAATGGGATAACTCAGGGATGTACCAGGTAGAACATCCACCAGATATCATCTGCGAGACATTCCTGGAAAGTCCCAAACATGCCCTTAGCGATGGTTAACATGAAAGAGACGTACCTAAGATAATCCTGTGTTGTTGGGGACGATTAGTAGATTAGTAGATTGCGGACTGGACATCCTGAATCTATAATAGAACTTCGGAAATATTGTGCAATGCGAAATCGAATAGTGGAAGACTATGCTGTATCTCTTTATTTTTCCCTTACTACACACTATTTTGTACACACAGAATATTCCGAAATTGGAGTAATTGAGAAAATGGGTTGTTATTTGGTACATAATGTAACCATAAATGGCAAGAATTTTCGTTTTTGAAGCAATCAAAAATGTTCGAAATTTTTATTGAAATTTCATGAAATCGCTTTTAGTTACCTCTGTTTGAGAAGTACTGGTTTGATTCTTCAGGGCACAGCGTGTCTGCTCCCTGGCAGTGTTTCAGCACGGTTTGCGCAGGCTATAGACTGATCAGTAATTACCAAAAAAAAAGTTTAAAAACTTTAAAATTCAATATTTCCCACAATTATTTTTTTTACAAAAATGTATTTTTTCATTGCGTTTTGTTTTGTCATTTTCTACTCCCCATTTCATTTACTGCTCCATTTTCGGAAACACCCTGTATACCCTGATACGCATTACGGAGCTATTCCTATCAGTATGAATATATACGTCGAAAAAGTATCTGATTGAAGAAAAAGTTAGAATTCGGTTCTCACTGTACAGTGCGACACATTTAGACATTTTTTATTGATTTTCTGTCCAAAGTGCAACTTCGGCAATTATATGTGCTTCAAAACTGAGAGAGAATAACGTAATGAAGTCAGTGTTTCGCTTTGCGTATGGGGCTCATTTCAGTACTAGGAAAGTTCACTGGCGAAAAGTAAACCGCAAAAAAACTTGCATGTCTCGATAAGTAGATGTCCGTGTGTAAACATAGTTATTATTATATTTAGCAAGTTGCCGTGTAGGTTTCTCGGTTCCAGACAGATGAACATATTAATCCATTTATAATAAAATGTCATATTGACAGATTGAAAACAAATAATTCAAAAAAAATATGAAGTGTAAATAATAGTGACCAGATTATAACATACTTATATTTCTATGGAAAATATAGGGTATTATGGGATCAAAGGATCACATGAATCAATTGCGAAGGGGTACTGCTTTTGACAATCTACTTCAAGAATTGAAAAAAAATAATTAAACATTGTTGGAGATAATCTCATAAAATTCCTAATGATTCTAGATCTTCAATTGCTCTCTCTTTTAAAAGTTGAGCAGAAGCTCCTAAAGTATTCCGATGTTTAATCCAGCTCCTTACTCATACTTGTTCTTCTTGTGTTTCTTTTGTTCCTCAAGTATAGTCATGTCTTCCACAATACCAGCTACAATAACTTTCACAGCAGCACGAACTATCGTACTCGGAGCCATTTTGAATTTTGGTAACTGAGCAAGTAAACTATCCAATGTGTATACATTCAAAACAAAATACTTAGAATCAACATGGCTCCTTCCAAAATCGCTCAGTTGTTACTAACCTAGTCACATTCACGCAGTAAGTTGTAGATATTATTAGCGATAATAAAACGGGTAGATGCCGTGTATACCGATTTTTCTGAAGCATTTGATAAGGTACATCATGCGTCTCTCATTGTTAAGCTGGAAAATATCGGTATACACGGTAATCTACTACACTGGATCAAATCCTACATAACTAATAGATCCCAAGTTGTTAAAATTAACAACATTTCATCATCACCCGTCAAAGTCACTGCGGGAATTCCGCAGGGCTTCCATATGGGTTCCTTGCTACCCAAGAAGCATTTTGGCGAAGACAACCACATAATACACCAAAATTAACGTTGTAGTTGATCATTTATGAAACGATGCTCTGTAAACCACCGGTCAACGTTGTTTTAACGTTGAGCATGACATCAGTCAAGTTACGACGTCATAACGTTTACTCAACCGACTACAAGTAGTAACTATTCTGGGAATGGTAATAACGTTCTAAAAACGTTTAATTGACAACTTTACTTATTTTAAACGTTTTCCCGACAGTAAAGCGACCTTGTGAGATTCAACTAAGCAGTGGGTAATTTTTTAGTTAAGGTGAAAACGTTTTCACAACTAACCTTCCTTCAAATATTTACTGCAGAGGACGTGTAGGCCAAATTTCGATAATAATTATTTACCCAATTCATTATATATTTTTTAATTCAGTGATAAGAACCATTGTTTGCTAAATTGTTTGACAGAAAATGTATTTATAGTAAAGGAAAAAGGACTAGAATGATCCTAACCTAACTTTCGAATCGGAAATGAAAAGTGCTTACAAATGCACTGTCTTCTCTTACAGTGAAGAAACTTCACGGGCAAAAGCTAACATGAAGACAGACAGTTTGGAAATCTCAAGTTTAATTTCTTAAGGAACAAGTGCCAACCTGAATAGAGAGATATTGAGAAAAGCTACTACTTTTTTAAAGGAACAACTGTATTGTAGCCAGGAGAAATAACTTGATTATGACCATATACAACAGTTTAATAATTTGAAAGAACTGAGGGAAAAACGCGAAAGAGACGGGTTACAAAATGTGGAGCGGAATGTATTCGTTAGTTGGAATTGGTTCAGTTTTTGGTCCGATAAGCAACTCCAGTAGCGCTTCGTGTATAAAGTTGGTTGTATGGTAGACCAACATTAAAAATTAATATATTTTCAGTTACCTGATAACCAAAGTCGCGTTGACGACTTGTGTACTCCTACGCCATAGTGGAAGCGTAATTCTATTTGGAAACAAGGTCGGCCATTAAAACTTGGGATGTAAAACAAATATTTACAAAGAATTTTAAAGCCTCATTTCAGTTTTCCAGAAATAATTCATAGGTATTCCATATTCAGTTCACGCTTGAATCGATATCAACATTGAAAATTGTATATGGAAATAAATATTTCTTATTCTTGACATTTGGAAACTTCGCAACAGATTGATAGCCCACGTGTTTTTTAGCCTGAAACAATGGTATATTATTTGACAGTAAAATGTAATGCGTTGGCAATTTCTGTTTCGTAATCGTTATTTTTCGGTAATATTGATCATGAAATATTTCGATGTTAACTTGCGGTAGTAGTTGCCAGAAAGCTTTTTCTTAGTGTCCATTTTGGCCATCAGTAATTATTTGGTTGATAAATCAACTATTTTCTGAACACTGAACACCATAGAAAATAAACTGTCATTGTTGCTTGAGAGGGCGCTGATGTGCAGTTGTTCTTAAGTAAATTCAGCAACGTTTAGGAAACGACCAACTGCTACCTACAGTTGCAGCAGAAACGTTGTAAAAACCAAAGAATGATTGACCAAATTGGTGTAAAACAGGGTTGTGACAACGTTGTGTTGACGTCGGCAACGCAACTTATGAATTGCTACTTGGGATGTTCAACCTTTCCATAAACGATATTGGTGTATGCTTCAAAAACTCATGGCAATCTCTATATGCTGAAGACCTGAAAATGTTCAGATCAATATCCAGTCAGACAGACAGCCAACTACTTCAACAAGATATAGATAATCTACATAATCACTGTGCGACGAATTATTTATCTTTGAGCATAAAAAAATGTCACTATATCAGATCCAGCCGACTGCCCAAATGAAATACTATTTTCCTATAGAATTGACAATACAACATTATCCAAAGTAGAAGTTATTAAAGACCTGGAAGTGATGATTGACTCAAAACTCACTTTTGAAGCTCATATTGAAAAAATTGTGAAAAAATCTAAAGGAAAGGAACTTGGGATTTTTCACAAGATTAACTAAGTCATTTAAAAATGCAAATTCATTACTTATATTATATAATTCCCTAGTAAGGAGCGATCTCGAAGTCGCATCGATAATCTGGAACCCTTCACAAGTATACTGAAAGAAAGAAAGAGTCCAAATGAAATTCATGAATATATTGTTCTATAGATTCAAAAGACCTCAAATTAACTTCATATGAGGGCTTACAATATTATAACCTTACGAAACTCTCATCTCAGAGGATTATCAACTAAGTACGTTATATTTCTTTTCAAAATTGTTATTAACCAGTTAGACAGTAATTACATAGTCAACAAACTCTCGCCGCTCACCTAATTTGTTCTACCTCACAAATCACACGACCAACTATGCAAGAAGTTCACCTCTTTATATGATACAAAAATCATATATCTCGTACTTCAGCCACATTGATCTGTTCAAGAGAAGTCTTCATAAAATTAGGAATGGAGCTAGACATGTATTCGATTTTAATTAATTCATGTATCCAATTCTTTATTTTTCGTCTTTATAAATGTATAATCTTCATTTTACTCTCTCAATTTCTTTTATTTTGGAATGTAATTGTCATAACAATTGGCAAATAATTGATTATTTTTAGTACCTAGTGCTTTATAGTTTTAGATCATTATTTTTGTTTTACTTTATTTTCAAAGTGTATACTCTATCAAGCAAAATATGTAACCCTGTAATTGGAGTCTCAATACTCTGTTGGGTAACCTATGTTATAAATGAATAAATAAATAAACTACAAACTTAGCAAGTTTACTGGTGGTAAGTACTTTCCGTCAGTAAACTGCCATATGTGAATTTAATATTTTTGAGAAATAGTTATTTGTATACTAAGGCCGCAAAATGCTTTTTCGCGTTCCGAGAGAGAGATTATCGCCGAGGCCGCTCCGGCCGAGGCAAGATAATCTCGAGGTCGCGAAAACATTTCGCGGCCATAGTATACACAATATTTTTCGTGCAACCGTGAAAATTACATAATTTCAATAAACATTGTGTCTCTTTAGAAAAGACAGCGTTTCAACGCGAATAGAGAAAATTACACCTCAATATCACAATGTTTCTATGGAGATGAAATATTTAGCAATACAAATCAATTTGACATTTCTCGTGAAGTCGTGAAGATGTCCGATAGCGATAGTGATATTTCAGTTACTTGCACTCCTCCTGAGCTGAGAGATCTCATAGACTCAGCACTTTCTGATTTGATACCCGAAAAATCTAAACGGAAATATGAAAAATGTTACAGCAACTTCAAAGATTGGTGTGTCAACCAAAATGTCAAGACGGTGTCAGAAAACATATTATTAGGATATTTGATGCAGCGATCAAAAGTTGTGAAGAGTTCAACTTTATGGAGCATTTATTCTATGTTAAAGACTATGCTTAACGTACGAGATGGAATTGACGTAAAGAAGTTTTTAAAATTGGTACCATTCCTCAAGAAAAAGTCAGTTGGTTATCGAGCAAAGAAATCAAAAGTTTTTACGCACGAGCAAATTGATTCATTCCTCAAACAAGCTAGTGATGCAAATCATCTACTGTGGAAGGTATATAAATATGGAAAAAAAGTGAAGTATGATGTTTTATTCATAATAATTATTATTATAGGTAGTTTTGATAATGGGAATATCAGGAGCATTGCGACGAGATGAATTAGTGAGAATGACCCTCGAAGATATTCAGGAAGACAAAACTGTATTGATAGTAACTGTTCCTGATACTAAAACTGATCAAAAGCGTGTTTTTACCATTACTAATCAAGATTATATAAGAATTTACTATAAATATGTAACTCATCGACCAAAACATACTGCTATTCGTCGTCTATTTCTGAGATATGAAAATGGAAAGTGCTCGGCACAGGTTGTTGGAGTGCATACGATTGGAAAAATACCTAGTATGATTGCAAAATATCTCGGCTTACCAAATAGTGAGGCATACACAGGCCACAGTTTTAGAAGAAGTTCCGCCACGCTGCTTGCCAATACAGGTGCTGATATATCAGTTCTTAAACGCCACGGTGGATGGAAGTCCACTACTGTAGCGGAAGGATATGTCGAGGATTCCATCCATAATAAGAACAAAATTTCCGATGCAATTTCTGGCACTGTAGCATCTAGTTCAAATGTAGTCAATCGCAAAATGTTAATGTCCAAAGAAAATAATACGTTTTTGTCTAATGTAAATAATGATTGTTCAGAAACAATAGATTTAGTTGCTTCATCTTCAGGGATGAATATCAGTAATAATATAAACAGTACAATCAATGTTAATATATATCAAAAATAAAGTATGTTTCTGTTGTGAATTTGGAAATAGTTTTTGGTTCGAAATACATTGTTATTGTCATATTTCAGAAATGTCAAATGCTGTAGTGGCGTTCAGTTTGCCGGCAGTCACTATGGGAACGGCCGTAAAAATTTTTTCCTACGAGCGTGCGGAAAAGTAACTTTTCCGCATGATTTTTCGTTTTGAAAGTTTTACTTTTCAGTACGATTTAAAATCGTTCGGAAAAGTTACTTTTCCGCACGATTTTTACTTTTCCGTACGATTTTTACTTTTCCGCACGATTTTTGTATTTTTGAAAATGAAGATATTTAGGACTAACTAAATGATCTATGTAACTATTCTGTCTTATTAGTCATTGTGTAGCATTATTATAAAAACTTGTTTATTAAAAACTTCGTTTTTTCATTAATAAGATGGACAAAAACACTCGTAGGAAAAATATTGTACCTAACTTTTACGGAAAATGTCTTTTCCGCCCTTAACGGCTTGCCCGAACTCCGCTCCGCGTCGTTCGTGCAACTGCCGTCGCGTGCGGAAAAGTACTACTTTCCGCACTTGTTAGGTAAATAACTATTGTCGGCCGTCACTCTGGGTAACGGCCGCAAAATATCATTTTGCGGCGTCTGTTGGAGCTGCAAAATGCTTGTTTTGCGTCCGGTTGCACGAAAAATATATAATTGGTTCCTTTTGGCATTTCTTACCTGGCAACAAATAATTTACTACAATTCAACATCGTCTCAGAATTGAAGATTTATCGATATTAGAATTTGTCAACACGGATTATTTTCTACAAAAATCTATTAGGAATGATGCAGAATTCTTGCACGTATAACTTTGAAAGTAGTAGATTTGAGCGAGTACTGGAACCACCTCACCAGAGTTATTTTATAAAGTTTGTATAGCGTTAAGCGTTTCAAATAATCCTCCTATTTCCCTAAATATTTCAAACATTGGATTCATCACTGGCCATTTTTATGGCATGTCTCAAACTTATCTTATTTCTTATCGTTATTTGTGAAATTAATAACCCTACAGCATTTCAATGTCAAAAGTTTTCTGCAGTGAATACCTTTTTAAAAAAGCACATCTAGTCATCCTTGGTGTTATTCATTATGGGTATTTCGTGACTATGTGCACATGAAACTCAGTATTCACACAAAATGATTTCATTGAAATAGTTGTTTGTCGGAGAATCTTCGGCTGATGAATGCTTCATACGTTTATGAGCCCTTTCACTTATGTGATTCCTTTCTACAAAATTGTAACCTACTCTTGCATCTTAACGTTATAAGCATATTGGGCAAGCTAAATCACCTTGGGAGAATGATATATCGATGAATATCTCTTCATCTCAATAATTAAGTAGTTTACGAACAAGTTCAAAATCAAAAATTGTGGTCTATTTTTAGGTTGTTACATTCCTCAACAAAATATACAAGCAATTCGATGCAAGGATAGAATGCTACGATGTTTATAAAGTCGAAACTATTGGAGATTCATATATGGTTGCTTCAGGACTACCTGTTAAAAATGGTAGGGTTCTTTTTCATTTATGTTTGAGTCATATGCTTCAGAAAAAAACTTCAATCGCGTTAAGAAATTTTAGAATTCTAAAATCAATTTTGTCATTAGGAAGTTGACATTCTAACTTTCGTTATGAAGGACATATTTCGAAACATTCGCATTCTTTTCCATGATGCTTCTATTTCATTTCAACACTTATACAAATACATATAAAGCTACTGTACAACATTCTACAGAAAATATTAAATATTTCAATGAAAGTTTTCTATGGAATATTCGATGCTCGCATTTCAGTAACACGTTTTAATATCATAAAAGTAGATTTAAACTATCATTACTATAGAGATCACACCCATTTGTCCTAAATTTTTCAACAAGCAAAAACATTTCTAGGTTATAATTATACATGGTTCATTTATCGGTCAGTTGTTCCAATATTTCAGAAATACTTTTTTATATTTTTTGAAAAGAAACCTTTAGTGCGTTTAGTTAAACTCACAGTGAATTTTCATTGGATTCTTTAAAAGTTTTCGGAAAGAAGAAATAGAGGTTTTCTTCTTCTATTTTCTATTTTTTTTTTTTATTTGATATTCATTTTATTTATATTTGGTAAAATGTACCATATAAAACATTTATTTTTTCGTGTTCCAGTAAAACTGAAAACAAGTTAGAATTGAAAAAGTTGAGAAAAGGAAATCGAGTAGAAGAAAAATGCTTTAGTGCCTTTGAATTCCGAATTTGATTTATTGAGTTTTTTTCTATCAATATTTTCTCATTCCAAGGTAATAAACATATAACAGAAATAGCAAGCATGGCACTGGACTTGTTAGCGGGCTCAAAGCAGTTCAAGATTCCCCACCGGAAATCAGAACGTCTCCAGATCAGATCAGGAGCTCATACTGGACCAGTAGTGGCCGGCATTGTTGGATCCAAGATGCCTAGGTACTGTCTGTTCGGTGATACCGTTAATACTGCATCCAGAATGGAATCTACGGGAGAAGGTAATAAATATACTACGAATAAAAACGCATACCATATTAATGATAATTTGATTTTCCAAAAATTTACTGAGAGGGAGTATCGAGTGCGATTCGATAATAGACATGATAATCATTGAGGTTTGATAGTTTATTAGTATAATCCGGTTTAGATTACCAGTTCCGAGAAATTTGCATGATAGATTAATTCATTAATAGGTCTACAAAGCTGAGTTTGGGTGAATTCATATTGTAATACAAAAAAAATAATAGTTTAAAAAAAAAGAACACGCTTTAATTCCCATGGACTAACTGATCTCCCTCTCATAAAAAGATGGTTTGATAATAAACTATTATCAATTAATGTGAAAAAAACGTTTTACGTGCCTTTTTGTAGCTATAGTTCGCAACTTCCAAATTACAGTAAAATTAGTTTACAAGATAACTTTGAAATAAATTGTTAGAACTGTATAAAATATCTAGGAATAAAAATAAACAGTCACCAGAAATGGGATCAACAAATTAACTTACTTCTTAGGAAACTAAGATGCGTGGTGTATAAGATAAAGCAAGTTTCAAAAATACTCGAAGAAAACCAACTAAAAATGTTATACTATACACTCTTTGAACCCCACTTTAAATATTTCATCATCGGATGGGGAGCTGGATCGAATGTATACCTAAAACAAATACGAAACAGAAACGAGTATTGAAAATAATATATAAAAAGCCACCACGTTATCCAACAGAACAACTGTATCTAGAGACAAAAATAAGGGACATAAAACAAATATACTTCTTGAGCCTAGCAACAAATCAGTTCATAAATAAACAAGAATTGATCAGAAAAAAATATCAACAAAATACCAGAGGATGTAACCTTTACCAAATCCCATTTGTTCACAAATCAATATGTCAGAGGACTTACAGTTACCTAGGACCAAAGGTTTTCAATACGTTACCTGAGTGTCTGAAATAAGAGAAGCAAATGAGACAATTCAAAGCACAAATAAAAAAATATGTCCTTGAAAATCCTAGGCAAAAAATTCATGAAATAATAGATAGATAAAAATAAACGAAAACAAAATATTCCCATACTTCTACATTCTTAAACTTCATTAAAACGATATATCCCTATATTTTATATTAAACATATTTATATCCTAGACCTTCACATACTACAGTTTACACATTCAAAAATCATAACATTTCAACCTTAAAACACTTTTCTATTTTTCACAGTTTCTTAAATTTTTTATTCCTACATTTTTAACAGTTTTACCCTAAATTATTATCCTTATAACCTATAAGATTAGTATATAAGATAAGATTAGTATATAACATATTTTATAGTGTATAATTGTTGAGTGACTGTAACTCTATCATTCTTTTCATATCATCTTTTGAATACGTCCACAAACAAGCAGTTTCCACTGCTTCGTGGTATATTCTTTATTTACAACCATGCTGTATGTGTCAATTTTACCTCTGTACATACTTTTTGTGAATACATTATTATTATTATTACTATTATTAAAAAGTAAAAAATAATTGACAATTTATTTTCTCAAATGTAAAAAAAGCGTGAGTGCTTTCGATTTGTATTCTCATATTTTTTAGTTTAATTCAATAATACAGAGTGTTCAAGAGCTCAAGAGAACTTTATCAAGCACCCCTCGCTTTTTTTACATTTGAGAAATCAAATTGTCAATTATTTTTCACTTTTTAGCTTGTTCTTCAGTTTTGTTAAACTATTATTTTTTTTTTTTTAATAAAAAATCGAAATCTCCGACCCCGAAAACCATACCAATTTTGAATCGAATCTGACCATAATCACAATACTCGTCTATCATCTTGGGCCGCCATCTTGAATTCATAAATTTTTACGAAAAATTCATAATCTCTGACCCCGAAAACCCTCACATACTAATTTTGAATCGAATCAGACCATAATGACATTATGGAGCTGCCATCTTTAATTTATGAATTTTGACAAAAAATTCGAAATATACGACCTAGAAAAATCTCAACATACCAATTTTTAATCGAATCTGACCATAATCACAAATCTCGTCCGCCATCTTGGAGCAGACATTTTGTTTTCTCATAACAAAAAAAATCATATTGCATTGTCTCCGGAACTATGAACACCTGCCAAATTTCAAATCATTCGGACGTCTGGAAATGATTGAAAATCACGCCCTAAGGAGTCGGTTACAAACATACAAACAAACATACAAGTGAAGCTAATATGAAGCATGTAAAAATTGTCTAGCGAAATCATTAAATAATTTTCTATTGAAATACTTAATCCGTTTGTTTAACTTTATATTTAACCGAAATAGGACATTCTATAAAGATATTCAATGGTCATCCAACTGGGATATTCATTGGACGTCTTTAACATGTGCAGTATTGCTACTGCGGACGTCCATTGGACATTCGTGTAGGAAGCACCAATGTCTCGATTTCTCACCAATATTGGACGTTGAGATATTCATTGGACGTCTCCAAAGTACATCCTCCAGAAGTACATCTGGGAAATCCAAAGGACCTTGCCTTTTGCTACTGCTATCGTCCTTACGACGTCCGTAGGCAGTACACATTTTCCAACCTCACACTGAAATAGAATATTCCCAGGGACGTCCTCGAATGATATGAATTGGACATCCTTTGGAACATGTATTCATTTGGTACCGGGAACGCCTATAGGACACAAATATGGAGGGATATTCCCCAGATAACTCACGAACATTATATGGACCTCAAAAGCATGGCCACAGTGGACATGAAGAATATACTTTAGACATCCTCTCATGTCCAGAGGAATATCCATGGGATATCACAAAATTAAACCTTCAATAGATGTCCAGTTTTTACTGAGGACCCGTTATGGTATATACTCGATGTGTTATAGAAATAAACTGTATATGTTATGAAAATCCACTGGATGTGTTGGGGACGTGAATTGGATATATTATAGAAATGAATGGATCGAAAAATGATATATTCTTTCAGAACAGAGCTGGGCCGGGTACTGATAAATTGTACTCGAGTACTGGGTTCCGGTCACTTCCAATACTTGATGAACGAGTGCAGAGTACTAAGTACTTTACTCATTACACATGCTCTCGAGTACAGTACTCCAAGTAAAAGTACTCGAATTCTAAGAGTACTTTTTGCAAGTACTTTCTTATTAAATTGTATGTAGCCCAAAAATAATTGAACAATATACTCATATATTGGGTTTTCTCTGAGTCTTGCATTATACCTTCACCACTTATTGCCCCTATAAATAATCATGAACTATCAAATCAATAATGACTGAACTATTTTGTAGTTTTCTGTCCATGAAGGATAAAGTTAACGATGATAATAAAAACGATAGTTATTTTTATGTGAAAATCATTTGAACTATAATTTCATTATAGAGATTATTGTATCTAGTGCGCGGAATGCTCGACTATCTCGACTATTTTTCTCGATCACCAAAGTATTTCGCGCACCAGATGCAAACACATTTTTTTCTACGAACGTCAAAAAAAATAGGTGATAAAAATTTTTGTCACAATTAGAAAAGCGTTAAAAAAGCCTTATTTAATTATTGTTGAACATTCAGAAATAAATGATTTCTTGGATTTTCGCTTGATTGAGGACCATAAAGTAAGAAATAAATGATTTCTTGAATTTTTGCTTGATTGAGGAGTATAGGTTAGAATATGAAAATCCCGTATAGTATTTCGCACATTACTTCGCGCATGTTGTCATGGTGACGAAGGAAAATGAAAAAAAGTGTCACTTCGCATGTTGTTGTCAATGCGCGAACCTTGTCATTTTTTGACGTTTGCAGAAAAAATAATTATTCAGTAATGGCATAACTGGTTGACTCTGTTGTTCTGTTTTTCATAATTTTAACTAATTTTGATGATTTATAAAGCCTTTGGAGTTTTGCGATTGCTGGGTGAGGCATGCTGGACTAAACAGACAGGCCAGGAGAAGACGCGTTGCATAATAAAGTACTCGTAAAAATGTACTCTCATCAGAAGGGCGGGTATCGGATACTTTTACCCGATATGTACGGGTACGAGTACCAAGTACTTTATATAAAATGTACTGGGTAACGGGTACAGAGTACCAGAAATGTACTCAAGAGAACAGTAATCGGGTATTTGTACTGAGTACTTCCCAGCTCTGTCTTAGAAAAACTATTACTTTGAAAAGTTATTGTTTTTCATGCATTTGCCATTCGTGCATGGCATCACACGTTAAAAGGTAGGGCTGCATCTTCCCTAGCTCGCACAAGCCTCTCGAGGACTTCAGAGGGTTGCTCGTAAGAGGACAGCCGGTTAATGGAAATAACAACAATAACAAAATGGTTGATGTGTTATGACAAAACATATTTAGGCAACCGATTATTCATATAAAGTCACTCTAGTTTTCTACTTAACAATATTAAGTACGTCTGTAACTTTCGCCTCTTATTATGAGATGGCGCCACTTATCTGATTTGAGTATTTTCAAACTGGAAATAATACACAGGATGTTTTTATGACATTTTTTAAATTAATGCTTTTTCTTTCTTTAACATTATTATCGTGAAACCGACACTTTTGAGTCAACTTTGGCAAGCTAAACTTGATAGAACCCTAGCGACTTAACGCAAATTCATTATAAATGTTTCCAAGTTATTGTTGGTCTTCATATTTTTAGGTAAGTAAAACAACTATAATTAATCAAAGATGTTTTATTGATAATGTCTGAAGCTTCCAAGTTTTTTTTCCTGTTAAAATATCAATTTGGATTATCTCTGTCTCTTGATTTTGCACATAGTTCAAGTCTTCATATTTTTAGCTAACACCATCGCCAATATAATTAAACCAAGCTGCAACGAGCAACAGTATTTTTTTTCTGCATCCACACCGGCCCTAACCCACGAATAAAATAAATTGCCGCCCCTGAGAACAAAAAAACGAGTTTTGACTCAGTGTTCTTTGTCTTTTCTTTGGCTTTCGTCAGACACATTTCGAGTCATTTTCTGAAAGGTAAGTCCGTTCAGATGAACATAAAAAAGTAACAAATACATTCCAGAAAACGAAAACACCATATAATTCTTCAAGAGACACAATGGAGAATCAGTATAGATTATTCCAGATTTTCTTTTATACAGAGAATCACATGAATACCGAATACCGAAGGCGAAGTATGCCAATTTTGGTTGTTGCCAACTGAGATCAGGGACATTGCTACCAACATGCGAATACCATAGAGCTACAGTATAACAGTGATTTTGAGTTGTCCTTTATATTTCGAGTATTTTTGAATTATATTCTATGTGTTTAATGAAAGCAGCAATAAGAGTATATTGATAATTTCCAGATTTGTTTCACTCTTTGGAATTGACATTACACTTTTCAGAAGTTCAGTGTCCGACTGAAGGATATGTTATGGACGTCCAATGGACATCCCATTTTTCAACTGTATTTTCAGTCAATTTAGACAAGAAATGGATGTCCACTGGGTGTCCACTGGATGTCCACAAACACAAAATACATCCGTCCCAGGGTATACCAAAGAAGTCCTCGCAGGGAAAATTTCAGGACATCTAATAGTTATCCATGTGGTATGTTCGAAGACATGCCAGAATACATACTAGCCAGGACATCCGTTGGATGTCCTTGGAAATATGACAGGAATTCATAGGAATTTATCCAGAAACAGTCATGAGAATGCACTGTATAGGACGTCCCAAGTAAAATGATTTTAAGTCCCAGACATTCGGATATGACTTGTACGAAATAGGAACGTCCCTGGGACATGGTGTGCTATTAGGGTTTTACATGATGTAATGATCTCTAATATATTCACCCCCAATAATAATAACGTACCTATATTGGTTCGATTTATTTTTCAGCATCAAAAATACATATAAGCTCAGAAATGAAGAACGGATTAGACAGTATCGGCGGATATAGGACTGAACATAGAGGACTAGTAGAAGTTAAGGTGAGATAGATATTCCAAAATATTTTCCACATACCAAAACGAACTTTATACAGTGTAACCCATTTAGTAGTATTATTATTATTATTATTAAAGCATACATTTTTCAACCGATTGGAATGATTTATTTTTAGTTAGGTATACCTTCAATAATTCCACTAGGACATCAAATTTCATGAGTGAATCTTCATTTTCAGGGCCAACTATTCTTATTTCAACGTCAAAAATCTAAAAAAATTATAAGCGATTTTTTAAGAAAAAATTCGAATATACTATTGAATTTGCGACATTTTTGAATGGTTTCTGTTCAAATCACGTCGAAATGCGTCAATTACTAAGAAAGTTACAGGGGAATGAAATTTGAAAAATATGCCGTTTAAACATCCCAATATTTCAATTTTGATACTTTTATCAGAACTTTACTACACCACTGGATTCAGGGAGTCTCGAAATATCACTGACCGGAATTTCATCGAAATCTGTAACTAAATAAAAAATAAAAATAAAAATGGTGAGGTTCAATGACATTTTCCTGAAATTCCATCAAGTTTCCATCGGTTTCCATTGTTTTTCAAATTTTATTATCTTATTCATAAACAGACTGCGATGGAATTTTGATCAATGATATTTTGAGACTCCCTGAATAAAGTGATTCATTCCGAATTTTGAAAAAAGTTCTAAAATTGAATTGGTGGGTCGATTTAGCGGTATATTTTTCAAATTTTATTCCCCTGTTACTTTTTTATTGATTGAGTCATTGAGGCAAGTTATTCATATATGAACCATTGAAAATGTCGCGAATCCAGCTGAATAGTCAGATTTTTTCAAAAAAAATCGCTAGTAATATTTTTTATTTTTTTATTTTGAAAAAATAAGAATAGTTGGCCCTGGAAATGAAGATTTATTCATGAAATTTGGTGTCCAGGTAGACTTTTTCTTTATCTACTTAACCAAAAAGAAAAAACATTCCAATCGGTTGAAAAACATAAGTTTTATACGGTGCTTCCATCTTAAATGGGTCACACTGTATATAGCAGTATGATGATAATTTATTGATATCCCATGACACAGTTTGGTTAGAGGAGTAATAATAAAAAACGAGACAAAAAACTACTCCATAACTCTGAAAAAAAAAACAAGAGAATTCACATTATGAAGCAAGAATTCAAGATAAGCAAGAACATTGAATATATTTTATGTACCTTATGCAGATTCACATGCCGAATCCGAATAGAGGAATGATTTTGATCTCTCGGGCCCAACCCAAGTAGCATACTCATATCGGGAAAATATTGGCATACTAGGTGAAATATTCTCTGATCGAAATTGACCAAACATTCAGCTATATAAATATATTATTATATCTGTAGCACGCTGATATTGAAACAATATTGGTACAATATTAGGGAAATATTGGCAAAATATTCAAACGTAATATTTGCGTGGAAAAAACAAATATTTTGGGATATAGTAATAATAATAAAAAGTATTTATTTCCCTAATCCCGAATTCCCAACATTATTGCGGTCAAATATTCTCAAAGTAAAATTGGCCTAAAAAAAATTGAATATGAATAACTTATATTTATCACTTGCATTTTCATTATTTGAATTGATGATTCCGATTTTGTAAGCAAACTATAAACACTTATTTTTTTGAAAAATGTCGTAAATACGAACATTTTTCCTAATTTGAGAGTGTTTTGACATTTATGACAGTTGCTGAGCTTTGATATAGAAAAGAAGCGACTTGGATAAAACAAACACACGTCAATTGATTTTCGATAACACGTTAAATCAATATGACTCTCAAGACACTAGTGTTTTATTGTCTTCAGAGAACCTTTGTAAACAGTAGCATATGACTTCTTGAGAAACCAGCTCTAAATATATCTCTTCCACAAAAAGGAAACTTTTTCATCAGTTATCTCCCACCAGGTGATTCAATAATAATCATAATATTTCCTCATAAACGCTCATAGAGGGTACCCTAAAGGAATTAATAGCCTGTGCAGATAAACGACGGCTATTATTATCATTATTATTATTATTATTGGTGGCATATTCATTACATTAGGAAAACTTACAAAACACTTGCTTTTCAACAAGGCATGTGGTCGCCTATCGATTGTGATAGTCAGTACTCGAGAAAAATTATCTCGCACTCCGGGATCGAACCATAGAAATTATAATATATACTTACTCTAGAATGCCAATCCCCTGTTCGTGGGACACTGAAAAGTGTGGTAAAATTCCAAATGTTTTTATCAATGCGCATGCCCATAACCAGTCTCCTAGCTCTGCAGCGTTGACAAATTTCAGAAAATTTTATCTTTGTAGTCGAGATTCTGTCGAAAATAACCTAGCATTACTGTGAAGCCTACCCAAATTCCCGTTGAATTGTTGGGATCGTGCAACAGTGTTAACAGTTTTCAATTGCCGCAGAGGACGGCTGGTAGTTTGCCAGAGCCGGTTTGGGTTAGTTTGGTGGTTTAGGCGATTTGTGTTCATTGTGAAATTAACCATTAACGATATTGTGTTTATTTAGATGTGCTTTTCTTATTACTGTTGTTTACTTCAATTATTCATCGGTAGTGTGTATGTTATTGGTTTTCGGGTTTTTCTGTAGTAAAATTTTAATTTTGACAATGTTGACGTGCTTGGTTCTATGGTGTGGAAATGAAGGAAATATTCCTGGAATCCATTATTCGAACTTAGTATGTTCATTAATCAATATTATGCACTTATTACCCAACCATTTATATATTTTTGTAGATTCTTTTTGTAGTTCTATTGGCCATCAGGAAAAATAAACACAGAGTACTACCTTTATTATCAAAAAGTATTCATTTAATATTTATAAACATTAAAAATGGCAAAGTTCAAAATTTTGATTGGCAGTCACTCAGCTCTATAAACAATCCATTTATTATTACGCTTCATTTTGTTTTATTTCTCATTTTATTTCACTTGCTGTATTAACTCACCAAAAACGAATGTATTGGGTATAACCCTTAAAATGTAGACCAACAGTCGACACGTGCCGCAGACTGTTGGTCATCATCAGTATGGTGTAGCCAAGTGCAAAGTTGTGCATATTGCTTAACTAAACCTTTAGTTTAATTAATATAATTATATTGAATGTTGTATTCTATTTTCAGTTCGGATTCCAATTTGATATTTTGAAAATAGAACTGGGATATTTCTGGATGAATCATTCATCTTATGGCTTGCCTCTCCAGTTGTGTTCCGTAGGATCAGTTCTAGCACCAACACTTCCTTCTTCACATCAATGATTTGTTGGGAGCTACCTCATGTCCAGTAATCAGCTTTGCAGATGATAGTACTCTTCATACCTCTTTCTCTTCCAAAGCTCCGATATCAGCCCGTGAATGCAGAACGGGGAAAAATAATGAATGAAATAAATACGCACTTGGCAATAATTTCAGAATGGTGATCCAACAACTTCACTCACAAGCTAGCTCACTCCTCTGGAACATCGCAGAAAGGTTGGCGATCTGTCTGTGTTTTATAGATATTTCCATGGACGATGCTCTTCCGAAATATTATTAATCGTTCCACCGTTAGGGGTCCCTTCGAGACTGACCCGTCGAGCTCCAGTCCTCAGCACATCCATATGCCGTCACTTTGGAGACATGCCGAAAATCTGTTTCGCAGAATATTAATTCCTATCTACCTTCCTTTGGTTCTCACGATGTTCTCTGAACAATACAGGATGTTTCTTTCCGTGGGAATCAGAACTTAACAAAAAATCACAAAATATGTATATTTCAGAAACGTCACCAATAGTTACCTATACTCAAGATATATTTTTTCATTGTTATTTTATTCGATGAATTTCTCGGATTTAATCAGTTTCACAACATAGGTATATGCCCACCAAAACTTTTCGTATCTCATAGACTGCCCTGACACCAACGTATTATCAAATCGATTTTACTCAATATCATGAATCATTTTAAAATCTCACTGAAACCCACCCTGGTATGAATGAAACTGGTCCTGATCATGCGCACTAAATAATGCATCGAACTTTTTACAACACTTTCGTCCCATTGAATTGGCATTCTAGAGTAAGTATATATATTATAATTTCTATTGATCGAACCGGCTATCGCTGTGAAAAGAAAACACAAATAATGGATGATTATATGTATCAAATTTCATAGTCAGCGTCGATGGCATTATCAGAACCTACTACTCATAATTCTACCATCGTTGAATTTGTATTTCAATAGATATATAGATATATTGAGTAACCTAACCTTGGTTCAGCGATTTACCGACTATGTCGAAATATAAAATCTTCATTTCGCACAAGTAATCTTAATTTTTTTTTTTTCAATTATTAAGATTACGACACAATTTCAACAATATGAGACTATCTGAAGAGACCAGACTTTCGAATGGTGAATAATTCATCAAAATATTTTCATGAATGAGCCGCGAAATGAGATGTATGAAAATATACAACAGTAAGAGGTTATCTTTAACGATGGAAAATAGCGACTAAAGTTTGTCGTTCAGCCGCAGATAGATTTTTTGAATATTCTATTAAAATTTTCGAACAAAAATCAAAATGCAATGCTCATGACATATTTAGGTCAAAAAATTACTTTCAAAGAGTTACCACAGAAGAAATATAATTGCTTCTGAAGAGCCTGCTTTCCAATTATTTCAATCTCCCTGATGAGCTTGGCAAAGCGAAATACATTTTCGTCGACCAAAATGTATTGGGGATTAAATGAGAGAAGCGAAAATTGCTTCAATGAAATGAACGATTTCTGTGAGTGATATTTTTTAATAACATTCTCCATATTTTATTTATTTTATGAATTTTCAATGAAAACTAGAGATAATTAAGAAAAATCAACTATCTGAATGAAAATGCAAATTTTCACTTTCAGATTTTTTCTTTTCAGTTAGAGTCTTTTTACAATAACTATCAGATGTAGTTCAATGCCCAGCGTGGCTTTAGCCGGGGAACTAGTTGTTTCCTGTTAGATATTACAAGAAAATCATTTTTTTCATTTTTCAATTTTTATGGAGAATGTTCCCCCTTTTCAACATAAAAGTAACTTTCAACTTCCTTTTTATTATCCATTGGAGACGATCCATCACATACAGTGGAGGTGAAATTTAATATGAAGGTGAAAAAACGTTCAGTCTAACTCCACCAAAAATAATATTTACTGTAGATACCTATCATGTAGTCAGAGGACTAACATCACGTAGATACAATATAGTCGGAAGACTAACTTTGAGGGAGAGGACATGTTTCGAAGGATTACTCCTTCATCTTCAGCAAAATTTGGGTTAGTTACAAGTCGATCTAAGGAAAATAAAATTGTTAACAGAGAACACAAGAAAATATTTGAAACATTATTAAAAAAATTATTGAAATTAAAGTTAAAGTTAAAGTAATTAGGACCATTTAACTTCAGTTTCAATAATTTTTTCAATAATGTTTTAAATATTCTCTTGTGAGTTTTCCACCATAATATGATAGGTCATACATTTCATTGTTATTCATACCTCTCTTTTAACAATTTTATTTTTCTTAGATCGACTTGTAACTAACCCAAATGTTGCTGAAGATGAAGGATTAATCCTTCGAAACATGTCCTCTCTCTGACTACATGATATCTACAATAAAGATTATTCTGGTGGAGTTAGACTGAAAGTTTTTTTTACCTTCCTATTCCTTTTTATTTTCGAAAAGTTTTTTTTGTTAGTTGTCCGTGCGACCAAAATTTCTACCAGATTCAGATATGGCATGTGATTCTTTCTACAGATGGTACATATTTGTTTTATTAGTTAACCGCAAGGTATGATTCAGAGCTCGTGATTCCTGACTACTATTCTATTTGAAAAGCCCCCATACACTTAAATACTGGTTGCGATACATGTATCGACGCAGAGGTTTTATGAAACGCGTATCTTGTATCTCGGAGTAAATACAGTACTTTTATTGTTTCAATGATTTACTGGCACCACAATGATGATTTTGACCCTGTTCCATGCACATAACAGTAATGTTTTAGTAGTTGAACCTAAATAGTTTAAATAATGAACATGTCACCCGAAGCAATCCTTGCTTTTAGGGTATTGATGCTATCGTATAAAAAAGAGAAAGTAGTCAAAGAAATGGCTTCTTGATAGACAGAAGTTCTCAAACAGCAAGTTGCTAAAGGAACTAGAAATACATGAACCAGGTGATCTGTATAATTATTACCGCATGAACCAAGAATGTTCTGATGAATTACTCAATGATTTTTGACCAAGTATTGAAAAAACGACGATTCTTAGCACGAAAATACCAACAAAGACCTTGAGATTTTGCTGATAACAACTCAATTGGAATTATTCAAAATTGTCGAATAACTCATATTCTCGAACTTTTCTACTGCTAGAAAGTGCACCTACTTATGACTATGATACATTGTTGCAGTCGGAGGTATCTGCTAGCGAGTATATCCACCTATGAATATTAGTAATAGTTGCAGATTTTCAACTTTGCTACCGCTAGCTACTAGTGCTTCTATCTGTAAAAATTAGGCAGTGTGGGAGGCAGTGCCCTAGTTGCAAATGAAATATTTTGTTCATTCATGTGTGGAGCAAACTTCAGAAATATTTTTTTGCTGCATTCATTTTCTCATCTACGGATATCCCAAAAAATGTGGTCAACAATATCAACCGCTTGTGTGAAAGTCATAAAGAGCATTCTAATTCCGCTAGCAGCCATTCTTGTAAAATTATCTTGTAAGCTATTAGTTGGGAAGGAACCTACTCTTACACACAAAACTAAACTTGACTATCACCACGCAGCAGCGTTATTCCCAATGAGTACTCCTAGATTATAAATTAGCCAGTAACACAAGCATGCACGTGTACAAACGCCAAGAACAATAACGTAATCTTTGAGTTGACCAAGCGACCAACAATCCAACAATGCCAACAGCGAGATAATGTTTTTTTTCCTTCGTTTTCTTTCGCACTACACGACCTGAAAACATTTATTGTGTTCGTGAAAGGAGCAATTTCCGTTGAAATATCAGCAAAACATCTAATAATCATAACAAGTCATAGAATAATGGTTCTATGCAATTGCCCACTTACCTATAGTAAGCAGAAACCTTACAGCAACAGGCATGTAAGTAGCTCGCTAGTGATTATTCGGTTACAAAATTGAAATTTTCTAATAAAAAAAACTTACTGTCCCATACTGACTGCCTAATATCGACAGAAGTATACTTTTCTGTCAGAATAATCACCTTCCGCAAAATCGTTTTCGCCACCGTAAGATTTTAATGTGCTGGTTCTATTCCAAACTTTATTGTAGTAATATTATTTCTTATTATGGTAGAAAGAAATATCTTAGCAAAAACTTCAATAGCACGATTTCTCTCAGTGTGAATTCTTTGCTCTCATAAACAAGGATGCATCCTATAATGCTATAAATATAATAATAATAATAATAATAATAATAATAATAATAATAATAATAATAATAATAATAATAATAATAATACGTCTTTATTCATATAAACTATACTGTTACATGAAAAGGCGAAGTATCGCTCAATGAGCGCTATTACTACTTGACCTGTGGTGGGAGAAATACATATTTTATTCAACAACAAATATTGAAATAATACTAAATTATAATATTCTAAGTATACTGTGCATATTCATCAACCTTTGTGTAGCTCACGTTAAACTAAATTCCAATCATTCAGCAAGGAGTAAATTTTTCAATTTTTTCTTGAAATTGATCAAAGAGTAGTTATAAAATTCTGTTGGCAAATCATTGTAACAAATGCAGGCATTGTATGTGAAACTTCGTTTGAACATAGAGGTGGAGTGTTTAGGAATTACTAAGACACCTTTGTTACAGGTATTGAATTTGTTTAGATCTCCAAATCGTTTAAATTTATTAAATAGATAAACGGGATTTCTGGTAGACAATACTTTATGAGCTAGAGTCATAAGATGAAGTTTTCTAAGTTGGTTGAGTTTCAATCTTCCAGCGTTAGATATGGAGTTACTAATCCGATCAAACTTTCTAATTCCATAAGAGAATTTGAAACATGAGTTTTGTATTTTTTGTAGTCGATCGGCATCAAATTTCGTCAGCGCAGGGCCATATACGGAGTCACAATAGGAGATTCTGGAAATAATTAGAGATTCGCAAAGACTCAATTTCAATTTCGGATTCAGTGATGCTCTATGTGGATAAAGTTGTCTCAGAATATTATATGATGATTTGATCAGATGGTTCACATGTTTGGTATATCTAAGATCGGAGTCTATCCACAGTCCCAAGTTCTTTCCGTCCGATGATAAAGGAAGGCTTTCTCCATTCACTTTAATATTTAATTGAGACTGAGCATATATTCGTTTGTCTTTTGGGCCAAATAACATCATGGTTGATTTTTTAGCATTGAGGTTCAGATTGTGAGCATTGGAAATTTCAACAAGAGCTTTAAGATCCGCATTTATCATTTTTTCAGCGTTTCTTATATTTTCAACTGAAAATGAAAAGTATGCTTGTGTATCATCAGCATAGTGATGGGTGGTACAGGTTTTGAGATGCTTGTGAAAATCTGAGATATAAATAGAGAACAACAAAGGCCCTAGTACTGACCCCTGTGGCACACCGAAAGTGTTGTTTCGGTAAGGGGATGTTTCTGTATTGTATATTACACGTTGATATCGATTACTGAGATAGCTATTGATTAATTTAACTGCTTCATTATCAAAACCGTAATATGACAATTTGTTACATAAAATCCTTGGATCCATAGTATCAAACGCCTTACTATAATCTAACAAAATCAGACAGCTTATCTTACTTTCATCTGTGGCTTTTATGATATCATCTGTTATCATAGTCAGAGCAGTAGTTGTACTGTGATTCTCTCTGAAGCCAGACTGAGTCACCGGTATTAGGCTCTTACTCTCGATATATTCTGTTACTTGTATTTTCATAATTTTTTCTATCAATTTAGAGAGCATAGGAAGGATACTGATTGGCCGCAGTTGATTGAATTCAGTTGGATCTGGTATTTTGGCTAAAGGAATCACGTTGGCTCTTTTCCACGCTTCAGGAAACACTGCAGTTTTCAGTACTGTATTGACTATGAAAGTAAGGTGTTCAATTGAATAAAAACTGACCATTCGAAACATTCTGAGGGAGATAAGATCTGACCCCACAGAGTTACTCTTAATACTATTCAGACATGTCACTAGGTCGCGTTTGTGGACTTGGTGAAAACTGAAAGTATCATCAAAGAGTTTTTCGTTTTTATATTTATCTATAAGATCCGATTCTGCCTGACTTTTATTAATCTGCGGTGAATTTGTGAAATGAATATTAATGTCATTTAATTTGAGTAAATCTGGGGGAATATATGAATTACTAGATCCTTTAATGACATTGAACGTTCTCAATGTACTCCAAATAATTTTACTATTCTTATCTTTCAGTTTGAATTCCATGTACGCCTTTTTTTCTCTCTTAATGGCATAATTGACCTGATTTTTTAACTCTTTATAAAATTCCCAATGAGTCAGTAGTTATTAAATCTTTCAAAAACTCAAGGCCACGGTCCATTTTAAACATAAGAAACCAAAACCCTTCGTAGAAAATAAGCGGAACCCATGAAATTATTGAAATTGTATCGATACCATGCCATACACTTTGAAACCTACATCAGTTGCTGTTCTGTCGAATCGCGGGGCTCTACATGTATCGAAACCGACCTATACCGATACTATTTCACAGATACATTGCCATTCATTATAAACCTTGCATCGTGAAACCTCTGCATCGATACATGCAGGCTGGGTTTCACCAAAATTTTAATCCTGATTAAGAAGAATACTAACAGATTTAATTGGAATTTATTCCAAAACTGGGCATTTTTGGTCGATTGGTAGTAATCTTAGTTCATGTAATCTACGTTTAATGCCCAATTCAAATGATCACTGATAACCAGTTGAGCAACTACGCCCGATTTAAATTGTCGATTATCTCTAAAGCGAGACTGAATCTTGGTGAAACCTGTCCTAAGTGTATGGAGGGTTTGATTTTCATGTAGCTGTGGAATCACATCAGGTGTGATTCCACCTATTCAAAAGTAACATCGAGATACATCCGCTTT
Organism: Chrysolina haemoptera; assembly: GCA_958298965.1. Classification (NCBI taxonomy): domain Eukaryota; kingdom Metazoa; phylum Arthropoda; class Insecta; order Coleoptera; family Chrysomelidae; genus Chrysolina; species Chrysolina haemoptera. The sequence goes on along the minus strand of OY282599.1, from coordinate 19,873,770 downwards.
TCAGTTGTTGAAACATGTATTTGCATTTTCCAATATTGTTCAACTTCAACTCACGCTGTTGATATTCGATATAAATTCATGTGTTCATAGTCTGACTCCATTATCCAAAGTTACCATCATGTCATATAATTTTTCTGATCGTAGGGAAAGGGTATGCTGGACACGTATTGGCTCGAATGTAAAGACGCTGGAATGAATCGAACTACAGAAATGGAAATGCCATCATATTTTCTGGTAATAATTAGGCCACTTTCATCAGTTTTAAAATTAATATTATCTCTTATTGCAGGAGGATGAAGATATGGAGCCAGTTTTCATAAAGAGACTGAGGAATGAAAGTTATTTTTGATAGCAAAATTTTTTAATTTTACGTTTGTATTCTGTCTGTATGGTAATAATAAATGTAATAGTTGTTATATAATAAGTTCAAGCGTGCGTTTTTCATGTACAGAATGAACCTATTTCACTCATTTTGTTGATGGACAAAACAACTTGACATTTCTGCATCTGTATTGATGCGTAAATGTTTACTTTTTTCACCGTGAAAAAAAATCTTATTTCACTGCCAAAATAATTTACAAAATAAACATGAACTATTGATTTCTGAAGGAATAATGTAAACACAATTTAAACTTTCCACACATTTTTTCCGAATTTTTCACACCAGCCTTTCGTTATGAATTGGCATTATACACCCATTCTTCACGGGAGTGTAAGGGATTAGATTAGACCTTGTATAAAAAAAATAGACTTATTTTCAGAAAAAAATATTGCAGTAATTTTCTGGTTTTTAAATTCCTACCTCAGTACGACAGAAAAAAAAAACGATCAAAGATGCGACAGGAAAGAAAAATGTCTCGAAGTACACCATAATGGTCTCACAACAGTACATTGTTTACCGGGTAGGAAAAGCTTAACATTCCTGGGTGACTGTGAAGATTGCTAAGTCGAGGCGCAAGCCGAGACTTAGCAACACATAGTCCAGGAATGTGGCTTTTCCTACGAGGTAAACATACTATTTTTCCGCAAATCGTTTAAAATTCGACAGATATTGATTGATTTAAAAAAAAACGCGATAATTTTATTCCCAAATAAATGGTGCTTTGAAATTCCTAATAAAATTACTTGGGCTACTATGGAAACGTATTGAGGTTGAATTGTCAAACTTGACGTTTATAAATTTAATTGCTGGTGTTCTCGAAAGTAAAATAATAAGTGATGATGAAATTTCCATTCCTGGGACTCCTCCAGAGCTGGTTGAGGCAGTGAATACTGCTTCATTAGAATTATTGCCAAAGAAATCAAGAGAAAAGTACGAAAATGCATACAGACGTTTTATGGATTATCGCATGAGTAAAAATACGAGTTCTTTCTCAGAAAATGTTGTAATGGCATACTTCCTAGACCTTTGTTTAAAGATGAAATCTTCAACATTATGGGCCAATTATTCAATGCTGAAGTCAACCCTTGCAATTAAACACAATGTAGATATATCTACATACTCAAAACTTCGTTCTTTATTGAAACGGCAAGCTCAAGGTTATAGGGCAAAGAAATCTAAGATTTTAACGAAGGAAGAAATTGAAAAATTTATCCAGGAAGCTCCAGATAAAGAAAATTTAATGATTAAGGTAATTTACAAGGTTTCAATTTCTATTTAGATTATACCTTTATTTATTTTTTAGGTGGCTGTAATATTTGGTATTTCTGGGGCCTGTAGAATGGATGAGTTAGTCCGAATGACTGTACACGATATAAAAGACCTAGAATCTAAGCTTTTAATCAGCATACCTGATTCGAAAACCAACAAACCAAGATCATTTGTAATTAATCAGATCTACTTGAATGTATATCGAAAGTATGTTTCGTTAAGACCAGAAAATATGAACAGTGACCGATTTTTCTTTAAATATCAAAGCGGAAAGGGTTGTAGACAAGTGGTAGGAATTCATCAATTTAGAAAAATGCCCAAAATAGTTGCTACTTATTTGAACTTGGTAAATCCGACAGAATATACTGGTCACTGCTTTAGTCGGTCTTCTGCAACAATATTGGTTGACTCTGGTGCCGACATAACTAGTTTAAAGAGGCATGGCGGATGGAAGTCATCAAACGTTGCTGAAGGATATATCGAAGAATCGCTTAACAATAAGGTTGAGGTGGCAAATAAAATTTTCACAGTACAAAATATTCAACAAAATAACCCTACCACCCCGCATATTGTCCAAAATGTTTCTCATAGTTCTAACAGTGTTCCTCCAATGTTCAATAATTGTACTAACTGTCAAATTACTGTAAATATAACAAATCGATCTTAAAAATGTATTCAGCAATGACTTGATGTTTTCAAAATATAAATTAATTCCTTATAAGCAATGTGTTTTCAATCATTTATGTAGAACACTAACAACTGTACGGAAATATCATTTCCTTACAGTAAGGAAATGACATTTCCTTACAGTAAGGAAGTCCTGACTTTTTCTTCAAGAAATTTTGACAGGTATGTCAAAATTTCCTAGCGATTTGCGGAAAAGTTCATTTTTCCCAGCGGAAACTACTTTGACAGGAGTTTCATCAACTAAAAATGGCATGAAACAAAAGGCCAAAAAATTCTACCACTCATTTAGCTAGGTGGGATCATCGAAGAACTACGTTGGAAACTGAAGATTATATAACAGTGCTTCGTTCTTAAGTGGGTCACACTGTACATATATTCCGTTCATTATTGATTTCTGTTCTGGCAATAAACAAATTCTATACTATTGATAGAAACATTCAGTGAAAGCCTGCTTTTTTTGGTATTTCAATAGAACAATTTTTTCACCTGTGAAGAAATTTATTTTGCTTCTTGACATAATTTTTTGGGTTTATCACCTTCCACAATCAAGAGAGAAAAAAGATGTAAAGGCAGAAGCTGAGACACCGCCCGCAGCCTAGCGTTCACTAAACCACGGGCGCCATCTGAACTCCAGCTCCCCAACCAAACTATTGCATAGAGATGAAATAAGAACTAATAGAATGGTGATTGATTGATACCGAACACCCTATGTATCAAGATACCAAATGTCAATCAAAAGAATGTATGACAGATCTCATTTGACTCTGTCAAAGAAAGGTCTTATTACCAAAATCGCAATTCAAATTCAGTTTTCTCAGCGTCTTTCTAAGAAGTTTTGATAACGGAGGCAGATACAGCCTCCGAAACGTCAACAGTTTTCAAAAAAAAAGAGAAGTATTCTTTGTTAATTCGATCTCATTTTTTCAGATAGGCAAATTCAGTGTAGGGTACGTTACTGACAAAAATTAATTTCTTTCAAGACAACAGTCTTGTGAACGCAGTAACTTATCGGGCAAATTAATTAATTTGCCCTTCTACACTTGTACAGATTTCTTTGGATTAAAAAAATTTTTTCATTTTCAGATTGTGGAAGGTGATAAACCCAAAAAATTATGTCAAGAACTGGATTTCCTCCACAAAATCAAACTTTTAATCAATATTTATTTTGCTGTTATGAAAATTTCCTGTCCATCGAACGAAATATTCTTTTCCAATTATGGCGCCTTATGGAAAGAAACAAGATGTCCTGCACTACCAGGACGACGCTTATGGCCATAATTCTATACAATAGAAATAATTGGGTCGAAAATCCATCAGAAAACAACTACTTTCCTGGCTAATACCACGACGAACGTTGAATTACATCTAATGAATTTCCGTGCAGAGTCCCACAAGGATGTCTCCGCAATTGCTAGTGCATGGAAATGTTCATTGAAACATTTGGACCACCTATAGATCTATTTCTGAGTTCTTGCCCTCATCAGTATAGGGTAGGTCTCTGCAGACAATAACTAATGTCTGCAACAAATGATTCAGCAAACTCTCCATGTAAAGGCAGAAGCTGAGACACCGCCCGCAGCCTAGCGTTCACTAAACCACGGGCGCCATCTGAACTCCAGCTCCCCAACCAAACTATTGCATAGGATTATGGCAATAAGTGTCGTCCTGGTAGTGCAGGACATCTTTTTTCTCTCTTGACAAGCTTATTGCGAACAATGCAATGCAGATTTCTTTATTTGCCCTTCCTTATGTTACAAAATTTAACAGAACCATCCTTTCACATATAAATAAGAACCATTCAATAATATCAGAAAAGCATCCTCTGTTATACCCAAAGGAAAATCTTTTATGACAATTAGAATATTCTGTGATGTTACAGAATTCTATAAAATTATTCTTTCTAGTGTAGAGGCTTATCTGTTGAGATGATAAACAAACTGTTTTACAACGAAATAAACTTTCTGTATAAGTACCGAGTGTCTCTCGATATTAACTAATCGCACTTGGGCATTTGAAAGAAATGAATTATACGATCAACAGAAATTTTCATTGGCGCCATAGCGAAAGAGTTTTTCTAATATGTAAAGGATATTTTATTATATTTACCAGGTATTTTCTTTCTGTGTGTTGTCAAAGCGGTAAGTTTCGTTCACTGGTTGCTAGGCCAAAGGCGTCGCTAAGTATTACTTTGTGACGCCTAAATTACTCCGACGACATCAAAATGCTGGTCGCTAGACGTCGTTAAGTAATTCACTCACCGAAACCTTATGTCACTTTTATAATATATGTCACTTTCCACTTTTCAGTTATTAGCTGGAAATCAATGTGTTTCAATCAAAATCACTGGGATTGTGCAAAAAACGATCAAAAAAAAAACGGTCAAGTGCCACATTGTTGAAAAAAGAATTCAATTATTTTTTCTTCCATCAAATTTTTTTAATTACATTACTATTTTTTTTTTAATTTCGATCTTTGTGCCTTTCGAAATTTTCAAGTTGATGTGCCCCCAGCGCCATCTATCGAGTATTTGCAATGTATCTCTCCCTAGAAAGTTGTATCGGTGAAACCCTTCGAAATATTTTTGGTTTCATTGTTCCATATCAAACCGTTCAAAGGATACCGCACACTTTTATAGGGAAAGTAGCCCCGCTGTCGAATCGGCTGAATTTTTGATCGAAGTCGTTCCAAACAAAAAGTCCAATGGGCACAACTTTTTCTTTGGTCTAGTTTTTCCGCTAGAGGCCCATGAAAACCTTCATTTGTTCTCCATTGTTGTACAACCCAAAACGTTATCCTGGATAATCATCAGTATTCTGAGTAATCAAGATGGGGACATTCATAAATATGAGATACTATTCAAGTTTTGTTCTTTGGAGTTGTTACATTTGGCCAATTATAGAGTGTGTTCCACCTATTTACATTTTTTAAAGTTTGATAATTCGAAAAACGATACAAATCGCCAAAGGCATCTTCAATTAAGAAATGTTTATACAATTGTATACTACATCACATAGTCGAAAAATATACCGAGTGTTCATTTTAAAAGAAAGCGTAAGTTTAATTCGAAAAGTTCCTTACTGAAAAATATTCTTCGACCACCCTGTTTAATTTGAGAACATAAGAAAAAATAATAAATATCAAAAATATGTCAATAAAATGGCCTTAGACAAATTTTCTTTCTAAATTTATCATTGGTCGTCAGGTATTTTTACAGTATGCATCTGCAAATGGACTTATTTCGACCAAAAATTCGTAACATCGAGCTGATTCAGAGACAATCAATAGTAGTACAGAATTAAATGAAGGTTATGCAGTTCTGGATCATGTTCTCTGATTAACTTTCGTTTTTGAATCGATATCACAACAAAACTAGGGATATTGAGAAACATTTTAATAGAATTTGACGAACGTTTTGATATTTCAGGTCTATGGAGGATGAGAGTAATATTTCGTCATCGAAATACTAAAATAACAACTGTGGATCAACTACAATGTCGTATTGATATGTTTCCAAATGAAACACCCTCTTAATTGTTATTAGGGTTTATTCGACGGTTTTTCATTAGGGTCAACGATACTAAGTTCAAAAGGTACGTTAAATGTAACATATAATATATTGAGGTATAGCACATAATTTTTTCCATATCATACTTATGCTAAATATGCGAAAGGAGGCTTGGTGGACCCGTCAGGAGGAGTTTCTCCGTCACCCTCCCAGAGAATCAATGAAATAATCGGACATATTCAATTCAATTCGACACAACCCTATCAAAATGAATAAGACCTTTTTTTTACATTTTCCTTGAGTTTCATTATCAACTTGAAGTATTAGTTTGACCATACCAGATGGAACACACTGTATAATTGACCATCTGTAATGGCACCAATGAAAAATACTTCCATTCACCCCCCAGGTTTTTTTTTCCACTGAACATCATTCACCTCATCGCATTAGCCGTTTTCCAAATTTGCTTCTGGAAAATTGTTAGAGCAGGATTCTTTCGGTTGATAATCAAAATGTCCCATGGGTTGTATTTCAATCCTCAGTAATTTCGTAATGAAGAAACTCATTTGCAGTTCTATTTCCTCACATATTTCTATAATCAACCATATTCCGATGGTTTATGAAAACTCACATATTCTCAGTTCTTAACTGCTACATACAAAAATTGGAATTTAATTTTAGTACAGTAACCACAGCCAAATTGTAAACCACAAGTGAAAAATGAATCGTAGCACTTTGAAAATCGGCACATGACTTCTTGACATCATGTATTGTTAGAAAAAAAATTGTTTACCAAAAAATCAGGGGTGGAACCCAAAACAATTTTTATTTAAAAAAATTATTATTTTTTTTGCTGCTGTTTCGGAAAGAAATAAACTTAGTAATTTCTCACAAAATGCGTTCGTTTTCTCAGAAAACGTGATTGAATTCCGATATCAAATTTCATGCTCGCCTTAACTTGCCACTGCAATTTCCGGCAGGGCCGAAAATTAGATTTCTCATAACTTTGATAAAAACTATAGTAGAAGGGAAAGAAAAAGTGTATATCGTTCCTGAAGACTTCTACTTCCTCATGCAAATATAACATGTGAGTACCTATAATATGTTTTGTACAACTTCACATAACCCTTCTACGATATTCACGGTGGATCCGAAAGTCATGGATATTTTAGTTGATATAAATAATTATACTGAAGCAGGAATCAGTACCATGTTTGGACCATAGCAACGATTTTACATGCCAAAGAAAAAACTGGGTTTTGCTCCTGCCTCAGTTTTTGACTCACCTATAATCCCGGCAATATCTTCAGTAAATGTTGAAAATAATCACTCATACACATCCTACATAAAAAATGAAGTATGTGATTTCAAGCGCGTTATTAAATATATATATATATATATATATATTTATTCACAAATTAGTGGGAAGCAGTCAAAGGGAGACCAATTAAGACGATTTATTCGTTTTTAAGTCAAGCTTTCGAAAATAACTCATGTTCTTCTTCAAGACGTAACTAAAATTAGTTGTTAAATAAATATGTGATGTTATTACATAATTTAAGATACTTACTAACATAAAATTCAAAAGAAATTGGATACAAAAAGAAACATACAGGTGATAGACAGAATTTGAAATGATTATTTACATATTTATACATATAGTATATTTTTATATTTTCTCACTCTGTATCTCTAATTTGAAATACCAAAAATATGATCGAGCAAGCATAATTTGTTGTCAACTTGTCCTTTCAAATTCTGTCTATCACCTGTATGTTTCTTTTTGTATCCAATTTCTTTTGAATTTTATGTTAGTAAGTATCTTAAATTATGTAATAACATCACATATTTATTTAACAACTAATTTTAGTTACGTCTTGAAGAAGAAAATGAGTTATTTTCGAAAGCTTGACTTAAAAACGAATAAATCGTCTTAATTGGTCTCCCTTTGACTGCTTCCCACTAATTTGTGAATACATTTTGAACAGTCACGAAAACGTCCCCTTATTTATATATATATATATATATGAAAACTGGAAGTTCGGGTTGAACCGCGTCTAGAATTTATTGAAATTCGACGTTTCGGCTCCGATTTTGGAGCTATTTTCAAGAAAAAAGGATGAAATGATTGAAAGTTAGGTCTCAATCTGCCTATTCCTCAGGTATCATCAGGATTTTGAACTGATTTGTTCATTACTAACAATGAGTATTTTTTCATGTTGTACTTGTAAACAAGCATATATGTATAATAATTCAATATGGAGAAACAGTGAACAAATCTACCTCCACTGCGTTATTAGTGTTTATTAGTATTCAAAAAAATGTATATGTTGATAGCTATGATACATTTATTGCAGAAAGCAAAATGGTTATTTATTATTAATAAATGAATATTATGTTGGAATAAATACACGATAACTTTGAATGAGTCTTTATTTATCAAGGTGTAAACAAATAATTTGTTTCTCCACAACAAATGTTTAATAAGCCATATTTCAATAACGGATTTGGTGACAGTTAATGATTCTTAGTTGATTTAACCAAACTGTTCTTTCAGTGTACTAAATTATTAATGATTTTCGGATCATCCGCAAACATCTCCGTGAACTGTGAGAAAACACATTTCAGGTACTCAAATACTCGCATATTATATTTGCAAGAAAAGGTGGGAGTCTTCAGAAAGGATATGAACTTTTCCTTTTTCTTCTCCGATCATTTTTAGCAGAGTTATGACCAATCAAATATTCGGCTCCGTCAGATCTTCCAGCGGCGGATAAGGATGAACCTCTTCTGAGAAAACGAGCGCATTTCATAAGAAATTACTTGCAATAATTTTTGTTGAAAATTGAATTGTCTTTCAGCTTGTTGAGTTGTTTTTTTACAGCAAAAAACTATTTATTTATTTTCAAAACGAAAAAAAAAAATGTCCTACCTTAGAATTGTGGTAAGCAATTTTTTTTCGTGTTTATCATGGTTCCAACTACTAGCATACCAAGTTTGGTGGTGCTTCAATCGATCCTCGCCTCGAAACCCAATCGTACTGTATTATTTGATTAAAAAACGAAATCTGTTCAATTATAGTTATTTTCGGTATTGTATAAACATGTGGCTATAATATTCCTCTACACATGGAATATGTAATTTCTAGTCCCTCATCAATCAGTACCTCTGAAAATATAGATCAATATTGTCCTAAATAGTCACAGATGTTGTCTTACACAGGATTCACACACCTCAAAAAACAGTCTGCAACACGACAGCATTTTTGGAATCCTAAACAGCCGTAATCCGTGTAACACTCCTGGTATCTTTCGAAAAGACAGAAGTCTTGAACCGATTTTGAATAAAAATGTGGCAGAATTGGACAATTACCCGGCTTTTCTGAAAAATAAATATGCCAAATTCATTTTCATATCTCGATTATTATGTGTTTTTTTTTTCAAAGATATACCATACAATCTTCCAACCTCATATTCGCCATTGAGAATCGACCTGATAAATAAGCAGGAAAGTTTTTTGCAAAGCTGTGACTGAACTTGGGAATTTTATTTTAAGTTTTCATTAGACCACAAATCATGTTTCCAGATGCAAAAATAGCTCATTATTGCATACGACGTCCATTTTGAGTCTAAGATAAATCCCATGGGCTCGATGTGAATGTGAAATGGACGTACATTTCGTATTGGTATTGTTGCGTCTTCGGGTTCAAAAATAAGTGTACTCTGGTATGAACTCGCCTTTATTAATCGATCTTCACCTGACAACACTGTAATTCAAGTCACTATCAAAATACTTGTATCCAAGGTAACTCAAAGTAACTTCCTAACTAACTTACTTCATCTCACAAATACATTGCTTTTATATACAAATAAAGTTCTAGAAAACTTAAGAAATCAATAAAACACAATAGAATGTTCGACGATTGATCCAGAACAAAAGTTAGCGCTTCTAGATTTTTCCATCTAATTCATCGAACGATCTCGAACAATTCGAGAAGTCTATCAAATTTCAGGTCTGTAACACTGCCTCCTCCTTTAGGTTATTCCGTCCCGGATAACACCATCACTATTTTGGTTGTCCCTCTGGAACCAATTTGGGGGATCGTGGCCTCGGTATTCTGCTAACCTCTCGATGTGAACAACTTTGGGTTTACTCCTTGGGTTGAGCTGGATGCGGTATACCAAGTCGTTGATCTTCTTTATGATGACATAGGGTCCTGTCCAATTTCTCTGTAGCTTGGGGCATTTTCCTTTCTTTCTCTGAGGTTGGTATAGCCAAACGGCATCACCTGGCTCGAACATAGTCCCTGGACTCTTCCTGTCGAAACTCTTTTTCATTTTATCACTGGAGATTTGAAGACGACGTCTGCAGAATTCATGAACTTGGTCCAGTCTTTCTCGCAACTCTTGGACATATTCTGGTAGGACTTTGTCCTCTGTACTTCTGGGTGGCATTCCAAACAGCAGATCGCATGGTAGTTTAATTTCTCGCCCAGTGATCAACATTGAAGGGGTATATCCGGTGGACTCATGCTGGGAACTTCGATAGGATAGAAGAAATAGTGGAACCAACTCATCCCAATCCGTTTGATTTTTGGAGATGAACATCGACAGGTACTGGCTGATGGTTTTATTATGTCGTTCAACCATACCATCTGATTGTGGATGTAGCTGTGGTACGAGTCTTCTTCACACCTAGAATGTTCATCATTTCCTGCCATAACTCAGATTCGAAGTTTCGTCCTTGATCAGAATGTAATTCTAGTGGGACTCCATGTCTGGCTATTACATTTTCTATGAAGGCCTTTGCAACGGTCTTTGCCTCCTGGTTTGGAATGGGCACAACTTCAGGCCACTTGGAGAAATAGTCCATGGCTACCATCAAGTATTTATTTCCTTGCTCGGTAACAGGAAACGGCCCAAGAATGTCAACTGCTACTCTTTCGAATGGTTCACCAGAAAGATACTGAGCCATTTTGCCTCGACTTCTGGTTTTGGGTCCCTTCTTTGAAGAACATAGGTCACATCTTCTGCACCATTCTTCTACATCACGACGACAATTCATCCAATAGAATCGTTCTCGAATTCTAGCAAGAGTCCTCTTGATTCCAAAGTGTCTACCTGCACGACTACTATGAAGTTGCTCGAGCACATCTTTAGTAAGTGCCTTCGGCAGGACCAGTTGGTACACCACAGTTGCTCCATCTGGGCTCTCCCATTTGCGATGCAATAGGCCATCACGAAGACATAGGGAATCCCATTGAGCCCAGTATCCCTTGGCAACTGCACCAAACTTGGATACTTCCTGCCACTCAGGTCTAACTCCATTCTTTAGCCAACTTAGGATTAACTTTAAATTGTAGTCTTTCTTCTGATTCTTCCTCATATCTTCTGTGGTCCATAAATCAGATTCTTCAGACTCTACTCTTACGGTGGTAACTTGCAGAATTTCCTTGCAATGTTCATCATTGTAAAAGTTGACTTCTTTGTTTTCCAGTTTCTGACAATATCGGCAATGCTGTTCCAAGCATGGACGTCTTGATAATGTGTCTGCATTTCTGTCTTTCCTGCCACTGCGATGAATAACTTTGAAGTTGTATTGTTGGAGTCTCTCTAGCCATCTCGCAACCTGACCCTCAGGTTTCTTGAAATTCATTATCCACTGCAAAGCGCTGTGATCAGTTCTTACGAGAAAACTTCTGCCATAGAGGATGGTATGGAAATGTTCAATGGCTTTGATTATCGATAGAAGCTCCTTTCTTGTAACGCAGTAATTCCTTTCAGCTTTGCCCAGAGTTTTACTAAAGTAGGCTATTACTTTCTCTTCGCCATCCTGTTCTTGGGATAAAACTGATACAATGCCTTGCTGAGACGCATCACAGTCCAAAATGAAAGTGCCTTGTTCTCGTGGATAAGCCAAAATAGGCGCAGTTGTCAATTTCTTCTTCAGTTCAGTGAACGACTGTTGGCAATCAGGGCTCCAATCAAACTGAACGTTGTTCTCAGTTAAGCGGTGGAGTGGCTTGGCAATTTTACCAAAGTCTTGAACAAACTTCCTGTAGTAGGTACATAGCCCCAGAAAACTTCTTACTTCATGTTTATCCCTAGGACGTGCCCAACTCCTAACAGTCTCGATTTTAGCAGGATCGGTCTTAATTCCTTCGGCCGAGATGACATGGCCTAAAAAATTAACTTCTTTTTGAAATAAATAACACTTGGTTTCAGTTGCCGGTTAGCATTTTCTAACCTCAAAAATACTTCTTCCAAATTATCAAGGTGTTCGTCAAATGTCCTTCCCATTACTATGACGTCATCCAAGTAGACTAGACAAATTTTCCATGTCAAACCTCTCAATACTAGTTCCATAAGTCTCTCAAAGGTGGCGGGAGCATTGCATAATCCGAACGGAAGAACTTTGAATTGGTACAGCCCTTGTCCGGTAGAGAACGCTGTTTTTCCTCTATCATCAGGATGAACTTCCACTTGCCAATACCCACTTTTCAGATCCAACGTTGAAAACCATTTGGAACCGGATAATGTGTTTAGTGTATCATTGATTCTTGGTAATGGGTAGCTATCCTTCATCGTTACGTCATTCAGTCGACGATACTCCACGCAAAATCGGGTTGATCCATCCTTTTTAGTTACCAATACTACCGGTGAGGACCATGGGCTTGTGGTTTCTTCAATTATGTCATCCTCCATCATGTTGTTTATCATGTCTGCTACCTCTCTCTGTTTGGTAAACGGTAGTCTCCTCGGAGCCTGTCGGATTGGTCGGGCATCGCCGGTGTTGATGCGATGTTGAACTAGATTGGTACGTCCCGTCGAAGTCTCTGTCAAGAAAATGTTACGATGGCTATCAAGAAACTCTTTGGCCTTCTGCTTTTCTTCCATAGTTAAATGTTCCGTGGATTCCATCATTTTGTCTATTGTTCTCTGATCGGTGTTAGTGGTATTTCTTCGCAGTACCTGAGTGTGGTTTTCACAATTGATAACTCGAGTGACAGGTTTGCAGAATCCCAATTGGTCGTTTTTCTTCAGGAGGACTTTATTTTCCGAAGTATTGGCGACCCTGACAGGAATTAGTTGTTCTGTGTTCACAAGACATCGGGCAATTAAAATTCCATCTTGGCAGTATTCATCATTTTCAATTATTCCAGTGCTCAATTCTCCAGGTTCTTTATCCATTCTGGCCATGATGATGGTTTCGGAGTTTTTCGGAATGTGGATGTCTTCGTCAACATAAATCTTAATTGGTTGGGTTTTCTCATTGTATCTGCTCAGGAAGATTTCTTCATTGCCAATCCGCAAAATTTTCTGTCTGATGTTAAGGATGAAGTCGTTTTTCTCCATGATGTCCAGACCCAAAACACATTCATCCCTTATTCCCGCAACCAACATAGAATGTTCTATGGTAATAGGTCCTATCTGGATGTGTACAAGTGTTTTCCCAATGACTGGTGCGGTTTGTCCCGTTGCCGTTTCCAAAACCATATTCCTTTTCATCGGCTTCACAGATTCTTGTATGAGGTCTGGGCGAACGATTGATCTCGAAGCTCCTGTATCAATAGTGAAGGTGCATTTCCGATCTTCTAAGTGGCCTTGTATTAGTAGGCTTTGGTCATTTTTCTTCAATGACGATATATGGATTTTGGGGCTTTGAACACTGAAAGTCGCCACGCGCCCCCTAGTGCCGACTAATTCTGGTTTTCCTGGTTGGGAGCAAGTCCTCTTTCAGATGTTTGAGGTTTCCTTTCTGGCGTGGTCGATCTCCTGAAGGCTCCTCTGGTATATCGCCCACGTTGCTCTGTTCCTGGGGTCGGAGATCTCGATCTCTCTTCGTTGCTCGTTGATGACGACCTCTTTCTTCTTGGACTTCTGGATCTCGATCTCTCCCAGCAACTCCTCTGTAGATGGCCGCTTTTCCCACAGTTATAGCAGCGCCTCTTCGTATCTTCTGGGGAAGGCACTTGATTGCTTAATGCTGTTATGGAGTCCAATATTTTCTTCAATAGCGCCTCGCTTGTAGGAGAATCCTCGTTGAATTTAACTTCACGTAACTTGGGCCTCGTATTTCTTGATGCGGCCTCAAACTCCAAAGATGATATTAGTGCTGCGCTTATGGTTTGAAGTCGTCCTAGTCGAAGGGCTTGCTGCATGTCAGTATCTCTCAAACCATCGATGAAAGTCTGCACCCCAATTTGTTCTATGAACTCCTTCGGTGCTTGTGGGTATGCCAAATTAATGAGTCGCTCTACGTCGGCTCCATACTCCTGTAGGGTTTCGTTGGATTTTTGGTATCGACTCTTTATTTGGATTCTATAATATTCCTTCTGATTACTCTCGGGGATGTTCTGAAGGATGTCCAATGCTTGTCCTCGTAGACACAGGACTAGAGAGGTGGCCATTTCTTCCTCGGACCAGCCATTTGCGTTTGCTGCCGCTTCAAACTGACGTCTATACATGGACCACGAGGATTGTCCATCAAATGTTGGAGGCTTCAAAATTTTCACTTGTGTAGGCCTTATCGGAGTTGTCAGTGAGGATGGCCTTTCGCTGGTGGGGGAGATTTCCTCAGATGGTGCACGCTTGTGTGGAAGGTGTAACGTTTCCAGCCTCTCCTTGATCCTATCCACTTCTTCGTTGAATTTCTTGTTCACCTCTCGTGCCACCCGTTCATCTATTTTGGACAGTTCATTTTCGACGTCTTGGACCCTTCTGTTGACTCCCTGGACTCCGCCTCTGACTTCTTGAACTTCACCTTTGACCTCTTGAACTTCACCTTTGACCTCCTGGACTTCACCTTTGACCTCCTGGACTTTTCCTCTGACCTCTTGTACTACTTCGGTGATTTCATTCTGGAAGCACTGTTGACTGTGACTAATACGTTGCAGAAGATCAACATGTTGTTGTAACTGCTGGACTAACCGCGCTTCCTGTTCCTCTTGTTCTTGTTTCCGTTTGACTTCTTGTCCCTCTTGTTCTTGTTTCCTTTTCAGTTCGAATTGTTGTAGAAGCTCTTCTTGTTCTTGTTTTCGTTTGGCTTCTTGTTCCTCTTGTTCTTGTTTCCTTCTCAGTTCGAATTGTTGTAGAAGCTCTTCTTGTTCTTGTTTTCGTTTGGCTTCTTGTTCCTTTAAAAACTCAAGGATATCTGCTGATGTCGCCATCTCGTCGTAATTATTTGCTCGAGTATTCACCATCAAATACTGGAAAACTGCCTTACTTTTCTTTCTTCAGTAACACTTATTCCGCCGCTGTCACCAATTGTTGCGTCGACAGCAATATCTCAAACAAGTATTTCAGAGCCAAATAAAGAGAATTGTTGCGTCTTCGGGTTCAAAAATAAGTGTACTCTGGTATGAACTCGCCTTTATTAATCAAACTTCACCTGACAACACTGTAATTCAAGTCACTATCAAAATACTTGTATCCAAGGTAACTCAAAGTAACTTCCTAACTAACTTACTTCATCTCACAAATGCATTGCTTTTATATACAAATAAAGTTCTAGAAAACTTAAGAAATCAATAGAACACAAATAGAATGTTCGACGATTGATCCAGAACAAAAGTTAGCGCTTCTAGATTTTTCATCGAACGATCTCGAACAATTCGAGAAGTCTATCAAATTTCAAGTCTGTAACAGTATTGTACGTCGCATGGATGAGCAATGGACGAAAGATATTGGAGCAACATCAAGCGCCAAAACATAAAATGAATATTCATTGAAAGTACACTAATGGACTGAAAATCCTAAACTTTCTTATTATACAGTATCGAAAAGTTTTCATCTTAGGTATGGTGGTTTCATGAGAGCGTAAAGAATAGTTTGCTATATGTTGAGAGAGCATTACAATTTCTCCTGTAATCGCTCGAGGAAGGAATATCGACGTCAGCTGTTAGTTCATCGGGTGGGGTAACAGGATATGCGCACAGTAGTGCGTCTCTCTCATTCATGTGGTATTATCATAGCATTGCGTTACTTGTTGCTCGCGTAGATTTCTGTCTACACTCAGATGAAAAGTTTCCGATACTGTAGATATATGTCCAATGAATAAACAAAATCGGATCAATCGGAATATACCGAAGTAGAATACTAGACAATATATGTACGTTCAATATTGTACGTACATTAGACAAAACAGCTACTGGTCAACTTTAAAAGTCTTTAAATTTACGATTTTACGTTTTCCGATGTAAGAAAGATATAGAATACTGAACTACATCTATACGTTCACTATTGTACGTTCATTAGACGAACATCACCTGGTCATTTCAAAAAGATTCCAACTGCAGTTCCGTCCTTTATGGACTTTTCAAACAAAAACAATTTTTCAAATTTATTTTTTGATTGCTTTTGATTTTTTCTACTTCTCATTCTTTATGATGATCTCCCATTATATAGTAACAGCAACATGAATCAATCATTGAAGTGTCGGAAGGTGTGAATGTCGAAAGGACATGATGAACACATGAAGTTTAATATGCAAAAGGCACTATCAACTGATAGAACTGCGATGCTCAAAAAGTCCAATAGAAAGCTTGTTGTGCACTGTATTCTGCAGCAAACTCCTCATTCGATGAAATTTTATGGATAACATCTGTGATCGGTACGTATTGGCAATCCAGCAGATACAAACATCCCAGGGCGGTTTTAAGATGTTGTGGAATGGTAGGCAAGCCGATGTTTCTTTGGAACGTACTTAATATGTACTTCTTGAAGTGAAGTGAAAGTATATTTAATGGTTCGTTTTTGTGCAAGGTTTGTCCATGAATTTTTATGATTCGCCCCCTAAAGTCCTTTGCATAATTTGACTATGTTGATTTGTCCAACAAAAGCAAGAAAATTTCCCTTTGTGTGTCCCAGGAACATTTTTGAAAATGTTTCATATACAGTGATTTCATGTCGGCGAGAAGCTTTGGAAATGTTGTGTGGTGTCTTCGGAAAGCTTTGGAAAGAACGAGAAAAAATGCCATTTATTTGCTGTTACATGCACATTCTATCTATGTATGAACTGAACATAGCGGAGGAGGTTTGATTTCCCAAAAAGTCTTATTTTTGGAAAACGTATTCACTGTGATGTCTGTGATTCAATGAAAACATCTACGGTGGTTAGAATAGCTATTTGTATTACTAGGGAGGAAAGTGCCACTTTTCCCCACCCACCCACTTAATGAACTTTTTTTGTAAATTTAAAACGCATCTCAACTGCTTTTGTCTAAAACGGACCTATACTTGCATGATGGAAGATATAGACAATACAGTCATGTCCATCTCATAATCTGCGGTGGTGCAATGGCTAGCGTATTGGGCTTGTTGCAAAACAAGGTACTCCGTGTTATCACTAACAGTAGAAGTTACCTTCGATTGGAGACTTTAAGGGAGCTTGCAGGCGTCGACTCAGTTCCGACATATATACGTAACTTGTCATACAAGTTCTATAAATACCACATCGATAAAAGTCCTCTCACCAAGGATATTACCAAGCTCAGGGTGTACGATAATGAGCCCCGCAAATACGGGGCGACTCATCTATCAAGCGCTGGATATCTTCCGGTTCCGTAGGGAACCAAGACGAAAGGAATACCTAAAACGTGAAGTAACTTGACCCGGTTTTTTGCCTCAGCCTTTTCCTGGGTTATCATCGAAACAACCAGCCTCACAAACTACCTGCAAGCATTGTCTACATTGAATTCAATACACTACACGCATTAGCTTTGCAGAAGGCGTGTGTCTCACCGAACAGTACCACAATGTTCTGAAATGCCCGGCTTTGCGTTACCATCAGCGTCCTCTCTCGAGGGCTCTAGGCTCGACCTGGCAGGGCGTCCTGCTCTCTTCATCGAGAGCAGAAGGGATCGCTACTTCTGCGTCCACCTGTCCATCCTCCCCTGACACCCTTGGGTTAAGAAGAATGGAAGATTGGTGTTTGTTGGAATGTCATATATTGTGAAATGTATTTTTCAACTATGTAAATAAACCCATATTTATTTATTTATTATTTATTTATTGGGCTTGTAATCCGAAGGTCCCGGGTTTAGATCCTGGCAATTGCAACTTTTTTTTTTTTTTTCGAAAACGTTATTATACTTTTTTTGTTAGTGATTTGAATTAACGGACATTTAGATAGCTTATACATTTCGGATTGCTATTGAGTGATTTTCTCATAAGGAAAAGTATGAGTTTCCTCTCTGGTTTGAGGGAGGAAAGTGTGTACTTTCTATAGAGGTAGGAGGAAAACAGGTTTTTTCAAGTAATTATAAAAAGTAAATTTTAATTTCGTTCTTTCAGATTCTCTCCCTCCTACCATAGTCACAATTCTCACTCAACTTCAAATTGGCCACAATGGGTGGGGCGGTACTCACCTTCTCTGTTGGTACACAGTTCTGATAGAGTGCAGAATCGAAATCGAGTGAACGTGCAGAAGCACGCATAGCAAAAGTTCTCTATGATTCCTTGTTCTGGATTGCAAACACCTAAAATATCAAATGATGATTTAGCAAAAAAATATCATAAAAAAAGTTATTTATGCAACAAGTGCAAAAAGTAAGTGTTTATTGCACTCGACGTGAAATTGTCCGTCAGGCCGAGTTATACAACACGTCGAGTGCAATAAACTATTTTTGCACGAGTTGCATACAATATTTCTTTTACGTTCATGCAAAAAGCAAAAAATTATTTATTAAGGTGCCGTACTAGGTGTAGGAAAATGAAAAGCGCAACTTAAATAATTGATTATTACAATCGATTTGCATTGAAACAGATCACTATCATCTATTTTTCCATTAATAATACCCATTTTAAAACTTTCGATTCTGTAATTGTTGGAATTAATTTTTGACTGACGTTTCTATAGCCTCAGTTGCATTATGAAAATAAAAATCATGGTAGCCGTGAGCGCCTATGTTATCACGAGGTGCGGTCATAGTACAGACAGTTTGCTCTATGTAGGTAGACATTTTAGAACGAAGCGAATCAGTTTTGATTATGGAGTTTTTCTTGGGAAGGCACTGTTTGTTTAGCTCTGGCTGCTAACATTAATATAAAATAATATAAACAGCTAATAGGGTTGAGTAAATCATCCAAATGAAACTCACCTCCACTTGTTTTTAGATTCCCATCAGTGAAATGACAAATATATTTCAGAGCTCTCAAATCACATTTGCAGAATGTGCAGTTATCGTAGAAGTAAGAATCTTTCATACACCGTGTTCCATTCATATCTGAAAAATGTAACGAATATATATTATATCGTCACTACTATATATAAAGGATATTGGAGAATTCACAATTTTCAAATCATGGAATAAATCATGAATTTTTTAATACTTCATCTACAATTATAATTGTTAATTATTCTGGTACAAGCTGCTACGGCAGAGTTTTTAGATATAATATTTCATTACTTTGTCTTCTAATTTCCACTTGTTAACGTATCGATTATGGGGTCCATTCAAGTATTACGTAAGCACTGAAGGGTGGTTGGGGGGTCTTCGATTTGCTTATTTTTGATGACATGGGGGGTGGGGGGATCTGGATGGTGATTACGTCAGCAATATTAAATTATTCACTTTTTCGGATTTTCTGCAAAATTTAGTCGACTTTGATTTGAACACATTTGTCAACCCTATTTGTCTATGCTTGAAAGCGAAAGACATATTCAGGGGTGCATTCGAATACAAACTCCCCAGAGTGCAGTAAAGTTTTGGAAGGTTTCATAAATTTACCCTGGAGTTGACTACTATTCAGGTAATATTCCAACGGACTTGTTTACCACTGCTTGTTTAGTTTATGTTGTCATGGAAAATATATTGTTATGTTGAGGTACTGTTTTATTTTTTAAAAAATAGAAAAATGGCATGAACATCTTATAATGTATAATGTCTTCACAATTATTAATTTCATATTCATTGGGGCTTCATATTAAAATAATAAGGTGCTAGTTCAAATCATTCATCAACCAATTATTTTTTTTTCATTTCTTGAAATTTAGAATATAATAATAGATCATTTTGAAAATCAATGTAACCACTCGCCCCAAAGTCGTCAACCACCTCGTACAGAACTTTTGTACCAATAATAGGAAATTTCATTATTTTTCTTACATATATATGCTATTTATATTACGAATACGAGAAAATTAGAGAATTATTGGGAAAATTCAGTTAGCAGAACCCTTTGCAACTTTTCAGGAAAAGTATATAAACTATATGATCTTATATTATAAATTATCACTTTTAAACCGACTGTTATCGACTGTTACCTACCTATTTCGTAGAGTTGAGAAAGTTAACTTGGTGGCAAATAGTCGGGAATTTTCGAACGACAGTCTTAAAGATGCTTTCCGAACGAAATTCCGTAAAGTCTACTCGATGAAGTTAATAATCGAACGCAAAAATACTTATACAGTGACCGCCAAAAAGTATGTACCATATGGGAAAAAAATTTATTATTAGAGTATTGGGAAAAAAACCTGGGGAAAAGTTTTTGCATGTCCGATAACCTAAAAATCGATTTTGAGACATGTCACGTGATCGCTGGTATGGCGGCAAATTGAAAAAATTACTATGAAAAGGCAAAAAGTGGAGTAAAATGGCAAGATGTCGAAAAAAGTTAGTTGAAAAAGTTGCTTAGAATATCATTTTATACACACTAGCAGAGTTTGAAGAGATAATGTGAGAAAATTGAAAATAGCTATTTTTTTTATATTTTCCTAGCTGTATAAAAATTTTAAATTATTTTTGTAGGAAAAGCTTGACTATACTGGAACATTTGTATTTCAATGATAGTGACAAAACTTTCTCATTTTCTCAACACCAGAGAGCATTAAATTGAAAAAAATTTGTCAGAACCCTGACTGTTACATTGGTTCATATATAACAGTTATGTCAGAATTCCACCATTACTGCGATAATTGGAAAATCTGAAAATATCGTGTTTTCCCGATTATAATTAATTTTTGATGAATACCGTGCACGAACGTTTCACTTGGCACATAATCTTAAAAATAGTGCGTCAAATTAAAGAGGCTTAAAGTTTTGAACATTGCATGCGAAGTGAAACGCTCTGGCACGATTATCATCGAAACCTGATTATAATCTGAAAAACACCGTGTTTCTGGAGTGTCATGTCATCACAATGGTCGCGGAATTCTGAAATATCTGTTAGATACGAACCAATGTAACAGCCAGGATTTTAAGAATTTTTTTTAATTTAGTGCTCACTGGTGTGGAGAAAATGAGAAAGTTTTGTCATTATCATTGAAATACAAATGTTTCGGTATGATCAAGCTATTCATAGGAAATTAATTTGATATTTTTATAGAGCAAGGAAAATATTTTAAAAAAATAGCAATTTTCTTTTTTCCACATTATCTCTTCAAACTCCGCTGGTGTGTAGACAATTGAATTCTGAGCAACTTTTTCAAATAACTTTTTTCGATATCTTGCCATTTCATCCCACTTTTTTCCTTTTACCAGCGATCACTTGACATGTGTCAAAATCGATTTTTAGTTTATCGGACATGCACAAACTTTTCCCCGGAACCTTTTCTCTAATTCTCAAAAAATGAACTTTTTTCCCATATGGTAGGTAGTTACTTTTTGGCGGTCACTGTATAAATGTTTACGTAAGCATGGGAGGGGCGGTAAGAGCTTTGCTTACTTTTGCTGACGGTGAAAAGGGGGCGGTCAAAAATTACAAAAATCATGCTTACGTAATATTTGAACGGCCCCAGATAAAAATTCTTTGGGTGAAAATTAATAAGAAGAAATATTAATTTCAATAGATTCATCTGCTGAAGAGATTCCAGAAGGCTAATGGCGTGAATTGGATTTATCACATACGCTTCATTTCCAAATATGATAGTAATTTTAGATTCATCCTGTATAATTAATGTATTTGCCAAGTAGATTTCAATCCTGAGCGATCAATTGACGATTTATTTATTTTGTGGATATTCATGTTGAATTGAAGATTACCGAAAACTACAACCTTCCATTCATCAAACGAGTTCCTGCCTTTTTTGAACTACACACTGGGTACAATATAATTACATCCTACATCACCTAAGATCTATACATCCTCTTTAACACAATAAATAAATGATTACCATGTGCGAAATTGAGAATCTCAATGGGTTTACCGTTGAGTTACTAGCAGATATCGTAATAAACGCATTGGACAATGCACATATTGCATATTGGCTTCGACATTTCAGTGGATTTTGATACGAGACAAATAATATAAATTTTTGAACAACCTCGAAACTCCAACAAATAACCAACACTTAATTTCCATTGAGTAAACTATACGAATATTTATGGTTAGTAAAGAATTAATATTATATTTACTGGTACGCAATTGTTTTGTATTGATAACTTTCTTAATTTCAAAGATGTGTCATAGCTCGAACACTCATTCTGCATGTCAACAAATGCGTGGACCTGGGTATGCTGGAATAATAACGCGTAGCTCAGTATTCCACCCAGACTGCAGAATTGCTGCAAAATTTGTAGTTTAATCTGGATCTATTTGTGCTTTATTGAGTTGTGAAAATAACTCAGAGCCGAAGATGCGTTGCTTAACAACGATTTTTTCCACCGAAGTTTCAATGAAGACGCAATGACAGGCCATAAATTCCTTAAGCAACTCGCAGAAATACTAATGGAAGTTAATGAAAGTAAAAAATTGACAACTGGAAATATCTGAGTCCCAAAGGGCTAGCGGATAGCTCTGTCCGAGCCAAGCTCTGAGACAAGAGTGATAAAAATATATCATCATGCACCCCATGAGGTTGAGGCACTTTTTACGTTCTCGAACGCTCCCTGCCCTCTTCCACCACACCTTCTCTCACTGCGCAGATCCTCATCCTGTTAATTGACGATCAGCAGAATGTTATCTGATCATTTTGATATGAAGTCCTCGGCTTTTGCGCGCCTGAACTCCCTTTCATAATTATAGCCAACTGGCTTATATTTATACGCGGGAGGCACATTTTCGCCGGTCACTCAGGTCCCAGACCACTGGTGGGCGGGGCCTATTGGAAATGTATACTGGGATATACTTCACTTAGTATTTGGGAGAGATATTAAATGCTATCAGAAAACACTGGCACCCGACGACAAACGTCAGTTCAATCTTGCTGCCAGACAGCTAAAAATTGAACTGAGGCTGCTCAGAGATAGACAGTGGTTTGAACGTTTGGACGAACTGAACTTAGAAGACAACTCCCTGTGGAAGATGCAGAAAATCCTCCGGCATGGCAGGAGGAAACCATGCCCCCCCCTTCACGGCGACAGGGGCGTGATTTTACGGAGACGAACAAGGCCGAAGCATTTGCGGACTCCTTCGAACGTCAATGCCGTGGAAACCAGGTCGATTTTACCGACGAAGTCGAAGAGACAGAAACACACGTATACCAGACGATCAAAAGACTCAGACGGGCCGATGACGCAGAAACCTTCCTGGAGCCCACATCCCCAGGAGAAGTCAAGAACATACTCAGGCACGCAAAGACTAGGAGAGCACCTGGTCCAGATGACATACCGATCAGAGCACTAAAAGCCCTACCTAGGAAGGGTATAGCTGCTCTCACCAACATCATCAACGCCATCCTGAGACTGAGACACTTCCCAAACAGCTGGAAGGAACCAACAGTAATCATGATTCCAAAGCTCAACAAGAACCACGGGTTTCCACAAAACCACCGACCCATCAGATTGACACGTTGAGCAAAATCGCAGAAAGAGTGATCCAGGCACGACTCGAAGCAATGTCTGCAGAACTGAACGTCCTTCCATACGAACAGTTCGGTTTCGGACACGAGCACTCAACAGAACTCCAGGACACCCGCATAGTGGACGCCACCATCCAAGCCTAGAACCGTACGACCAAAGGCCATCTCGCCGGAGCAGTTATCCTAGACGTCTCCAAGGCTTTTGACAGAGTGTGGCACGATGGATTGATCACGAATCTAGTGGATGCGGGATACACTACGCCAAGGGTCAAGCTCATAAACTCCTTCATGAGAGGGCGAAAGTACCAATGCAGGGTCGGGAACGTCCTCTCCTCCCGAAGGGGATTAGAAGCTGGAGTCCCACAGGAAGCGGTTTTATCACCGCACCTGTTCTCCATCAACACCGTGGACATGCCAACCGCAGACGACCCCATGACCAAACTCGCACTATACGCAGACGACACGGCAATCTTCGCCGAGTCATCGCACGAGAGGGGAGTTACATCCGAGCTTCAGCGACAGATCAATAAAATAGAACCGTGGTTCAACCGTTGGAAGATCAAAATCAATGCAGACGAAAGCAAGGCTATCCTGTTCACGAGGCGACGTAGGACACCAGAGGGTCATGTGACTATGAACGACGAGGACGTTCCATGGGTAGACGAAGCCGTGTACCTAGGAGTAATACTAGACAAGAAACTCACGTTTCGAAGGCACGTCGCCCATAGATTAGCACTAGCAAAAGCCGCAAGGCAAAGCTGGGACCGCTCATCGGACGTAGGAGTACCATGGCTCTTGAGCTGAAACTACGCCTCATCAGAACAATTCTCCTGCCTATAGTGTTATACGCGTCGACCGCTTGGGGTCAATGCGCGAACACATATAGACAAAGAATCCAGGCCTTCTGAAACGTTGATCTACGAATAGCAACGGATGCTCCGCGATACATGCCAAACAGGTTCATCTACCGAGACCTAGATATTCAACCTGACTACATCGACAAACCACGCGGGGACCACTTTGGAAATAGTAGAGACCCACCCAAACCCGCTACTCACGGAACTGCACGAGCACAAACGTGAGAAAGATGAGAGAGACAGGGACAAGTACAGGTGACCTTTAAACCAGAGAGACAACCGAAAGAAGTAAGACGAAGGCGGGAGCTCCGGCGACTGCAACGTCTACTTCACTGAGGTTACAACACACGATGACTAATCGTCACCTTGGAATAAAAAGGTTCTATCTGCATATTATATGAAATGTGTACTGTAAGCACATCCAAGTTCTATCTACGATTTCCTACTCATTCAAAGTGACATTGTAGCGCCATCTACTCGATAAAAGCCAATATTCAAAGATTTGTAGTTCTATCTGCACATTATATCCCACAATTGAATTAAACACAGTTCTAACTACATGCGATATGTCTAATAAGGTTCTATCTGCTATCAGTTAGAACTTGGTTATTGTAAAAGTGTAGTTAGAACTCGGATTTTGTGAATATGTTGCAATATAACCTATTAGAATTAATGTAGACGTTGCGTTGTGCCAATTGTTTGATTGATTTATAAAAAAATGAATTCCAGGACAATTAAAATGTTAAAAATGGGTGAGTTCAATTGTTTCAGAGTTGAATACCTAATAATCTAATTGTGGCTATATTTTCATTTTGAAACACGGTCTGATATAAATAGAGATACCGCCAGTACTAGTGGGAATGAGAAAGAGATTAAAAGACATACAGTTGAGGAAAGACAGTAAGTAATCCCTTCAATATTTTTCAAAAGTTATTATATTTGCTTATAGGTATGAAAATGATGATCAATCTTATCGAAGGGTGGTTCAGAATATTGAAATTGTCAGTAAATGGAAAATAGAAAAAATGACAATGATATAATTGGGGAAGTGTAAGAAACAATTTTTTCAAATATTTAATAAGTACCTATATTGATTTTTTTTAGATTTGTAGAAAATGATGATTTTTTTTTAGGATGATTGAGAATGCTGAAATTGTTATTCAGAATACTTTGGAATCAACTGGTGTAAGTAACAATAACAATGATAACTCATTGACTCTTGATACTACTACTACTTAATAACTCTGAAGAGACACAAGTTGTAGATACCCCTATCCTAGCTTGAGATAATAATTTTTTGATATTTGGAAAGTATAATGATAATATGGCTGTAGAATATACTGAACAAGGAAATCAAGAAAATATGGAGCCTGAACAAGAAGAACAAAATATGGAGCCTGGACAAGAAGAACAAAGTGGTAGGAAAAATAAAAGAAAAGAATCAACCAGGCCAAATGTCAGAAAAATGTTGTGTCAACCTGATACATGGAAAGTCAACATAAGACACAAACTGTATCAGTCATAAAAAGAGTATGTGAATGCGCTTGGAAAGAAAGTAGCAGCGAAAAAAATTATTAATAAGAAAGATTGCAAAAAAGAGTGTAAATTCAAATATTCCAATAATATTGGTGAAACTGATAGAGAACTCATTTTCAAGTTTTATTATGATCTGAGTCAGAATGAGAAATATGTTTTACTTAAAGAAAGTGCAGAGAGATACATTAAAGGAAGAAAAACCGTGGAAGAACCCTCTCGTCGACAATATGAAAAATTACAGATGAATCTAAACAACTAGTAATAGATAACATAAAGCAATTCAATGTAGTAGAATCTCATTACTGCAGGGCAAATACTAGGAGACAATATCTAGTATCTAATTAACACTTTCAAAAATGTATGACCTCTATGTACTAAATTGTGCTGAAAATAACATCATGAATCCAGTTAAAATTTCGATGTACAGACGAATTTTCAACTCCAATTTTAATTATGAGTTTCATAAGCCTAAAAAGGACTTGTGCGAGAAGTGTTACCATTATTAACTGAAAAAGAAAGAGGAGTGGTATACCTATTTTATGTTTCGACCTAGAAATTGTGATTACCTGCCCTAGATCGTCAATAGGAAATCATTTCTACTTACCAAAACTGACAATTTATAATCTGACAGGTCATTTATCAACCACTAACACTGCATACTGTGCCCTTTGGATTGAGTTTACTCAAGGCAGAAGTGGGAACTGCCTAGCAAGTGCTATTAGAAAAATAATTGACCGAATTTTGCAAGACAATCACATCCAGAATTTGATAACTTGGAGCGACAGTTGCGTTCCTCAAAATAGAAATTCCTTTGTTGCCTTTTGTATCCTAGATATCCTCCGAAACCATGAAGAATTGGAGAGCATTACTATGAAATATTCAATACCCGGACATGGAGCTGTACAGGAAGTGGACAATATAAATAGCCAAATAGAGAAACACATGTCGCTGAAAGACATTTGGGCACCTTTGGGTTTTATTAAAGAACATAAGCAAGTTAACAAAAAGAATCCGTTCGTGATCACGCAGATGAAAGATGATGATTTCAAAAACTATGAGAAGTGTTCATCAAAATTAAGCTATGATAAAGTGCCTTTCACCAAAGTAACATCAATGAAATTCAATTGTAGTGACTTGAATGCAATGGCGTACAAAATTAGTCATTCAGAAAAGAGTTTACTCAAAAAGTGTCAATTGCGGTTCCACGTCTAACTCGACTAGGGAAAAAACAACTAAGCAAAATTCTTTGATTTCAACTTTAATTCCTACAGTGCTGCCAAAGGGTAAAGAACTATCTCAAGAAAAAATAAAAGCTATAAAAAAAATGATGCCGTGCATGCCCGAAATAGACAAGCAATATTATAGGGCAATATTGAAGTTGTACCTTTTTGTTTAGGTATCTTCATTATATTTACGTTTGTTTAAAAAGTGCTTAAAAGCATTCAACTCGATATCATTTCTTGGTAAATTGAAGTATGTTTGTTAAAAGTTTATTTTGAGGTTGAACTTAAATACACCCAGAATAATATATTTTTATTTTATTTTTTATTACAATTTCCACTTTGATAAGCTTATAACCAACATAGATGTGAGTATCCGATAAAACTATTCATTATTACAATTTCTTCAAATGAACTTACTGTGGAAATTGAATAAAGGTGTAAGTGGCAGATAGAACTTTTTATTACTACGATTTCTTCAACTGTATTTACTATGCAAATTAAACATAGATGTAAGTGGCAGATAGAACTCTTCATTATTACGATTTCTCAAAAAAGTTGAGCAACATGGTTCTATCTGAATTTGTTATTTGCAAAATCTTGTGTGGTAGCTATAAACATGAGGTAAATTTGAATTTAGCCATATTCATTTTGTTTCAGATCACACACAAAAATATTTTACAGGGTGGTTTACTTTTAGCTAATCTAAACACACGTGTTACAAACTTTGACGGCCATTTTCTCAGAACAGGCCTGTGCTCAGATGGAACTTTTTTATTCTAAGGTGACGTAATATTATTTTCTTTATTATGTTTCAGGTTCCTTACATCGGAAATCCAGCCAGACAAGCTAGGGCCATCAGCCACGGCATTAGGGCCTTCAGCCAGTTTCAGGGGGGCATCATGCACAGTAAATAAAGTCACAAGTCAGTTAAATTCAACTCATGTCAGATATAAGGGAGTTCAGGTGCGCTAAGGCTGAGCACTCCATATCAAAACGATCAGATAGCATTCTGCTAATCGCCAATCAACAGGATGAGGATCCGCACAGTGAGAGCGGGTGCGGTGGAATGGGGGAGGGAGCGTTCGAGCACGTAAAAAATGCTGGGGAGCTTCTTCTTCCATGCCTCAACCTTAGGGGGTGCATGATGATGATGAGAGATATTATTCTTGTAATAATATTCTAATAAAAATCGAAACAACCAATTTGTAAATTATTGTTTCTGAAAGGTTATGATATGCAGGTAATCTCAAAGGCTACAAAGCTTGTGAAGTTGAACCTTATTAGACTACTAGCAACGCTCGTGTTCCAATATTCACGTCTGGTGCGAAAAACAAGCTCATTTTACAAATTGTTATCTAAATAGGTATCATGCGACGGGCAGAATTAACAATCCACTGCCAGACGTAATCACGGTTCATTTTGAAACTTTATGATATAAATTAATACGTTTGGGAACAATATGTTGTTTGAATAACATGTATTCCACTAAATTTGATAACACTTAGTTTAAATTTGTACCTTTTTGATAAGTCATTCTCACGCAAATGGTTTTTTGTTTTTGATTGGAGTAATGACAGCGTCTATCGTCAGAAAAAACTGTCACGTTGCCTAGATGTTCTGCCGAGAAGAACGATTGCAAACAGTTGGAGCTGTGCTTACGACAAATATGATTTCGTTCTTCGGAACATTTGCATTCCTTGCACCATTCGTACCAAATTTCTCCTTCCAAACAATCTGAAAATGAGATAATTCATGATTATTTTTCTTATCTATCTAACAAAATTTCTTCGCTGATTAACCCGCTTCGTTCCTTTTGCGAATAAACTGCACGGTCCTTCTTCACAGTTGCCTGAATGCATGCAACACATTTCACAAGTCGTGTGACATCGCCGTAAATAATTATGTTCATTAATTTAATAATAATTATGTACGTTGTGTAATAAATGTTATTGGTTAATTGACATATTTGGGAAATAATCTGATCGAATATAACTCGACCGTCGTTTATCAAATCGAATGAATTTTGGAATTTCCTACTCGAACATTCTTGTTTTAGAAAGTTCATCTCGTCAAATTCGAAGATTTATGTTCAGAACATAAATCTCCGAATTCAACTCGATAAATTTTCAAACAAAATTGTTTTCGTTGAAATTGAAAATTTTTTTCGGGGGTAATACCACAAGAGCTTTAGCTGGATATTTTTTGTGGTTGTTTTCGAATACTTACTTTCATTGGCAATTTAACGACAGCTGTTCGTAGCTCGAGTGATTTGTCAAGAAAAGATCGAGCTAAATTACCTATATGAAAGTAAGTATGAGAAAACCACCGTAAAAAATATCCCGCTAGATCTGAGCTCGTGTTGTATTTGTTAAGACAATCCCATGAATAGACCATTCAATTCAATTAAACTTTAATTTAACAAACTAAAAGAACAATACGTGGAAGAATAATGCTCAGAAAGAACCAAATCCAAATCTCGACAAACTTACTGGAATATTATTTCCTGTTTAAGTCTGTTTTTGACAATTACAATTATTGTCAAACTGATGCGACGCGCGATGCTTGAACGAACAGTAAATCATAACGTTGCTAAGGTAACTAATTTATCCGATATTTTTATCCACTTGCATTTCTGTTCCTTCCTATTTAGCCGATAGCAAAGTACGATTTTTGTATTCGCGAATGGGAATTATTATACATAAGTGGGATTGTCGCTGATGAACGAGGTCTTGTTATATTACCCCCGAAAAAATTCAAGATGTATGTCCTGTTGAAGAGACTAACTATTATCGTTAGGAAGAAACGGGCGAAAAAAAAAATAAAAACAATGAGTTTGTGAATGAAAGTGATAACATTACGAATTATTTTGTAGAGCCAAACCATTCATCTACAGAATGAATGACTCCCATATTGCTAGGTGTACTAGTATAATAGATTTGGGTGTACGCTTCCAGTGCAACTTATCTTTTCAGGAGCACATAAACAATATTTGCAGTAAGGGGATGATATTATTGGGATTTATCAAAAGAGTAACAAGGGATTTCAGTAATATTGCCTATCATTTTTTTATATAATACACTGGTGAGATCCCGCCTTGAATATGCATCCTGTGTTTGGGACCCAACAAAGCTTTCATTAAGGAAAAATATAGAGACAGTTCAAAATAAATTCATAAAATATGTCTATTATAAGAAACATAAAATAAACCCTTCATTTGAGTCCTATCAGCCTATTCGCGAAGAATTGAAAATTGATAAATTAGAACGAAGGAGACATAAATTTAAAATCATGTTCATATTTAAAATTCTCAACAACACATTTAATCTGAATATTTGTTATCACAAATTAAAATAAGTGTCCCAACACAAGGTCTTCGTCCTCGTTATTACATTTTTAACATTACTAAGAGTATACACTTCATAGAAGCAATGCTAGGAGTATGCAATAGGTTAGTACCAAACCTGGAAAGTGGATTTTTTGACGTCAGTCTATCTATTTTCAAACAAGAAATAACTCAGGCTTTAAACTGATTCTACATTCTGGTATATGACTATTCTGCAGTCTGGTATATGGGCCGTATCCTTGTAACTGATGAATATTTAGTTAGTTAAGTGAGTGGTGTATTTTGTATTTATGCTACAATGTTGTAAATTCTAGTTTTATTTCTTGCAATATTTAAAGTGGGAATATTAGTTCTAAATGAAAAACATGTAACTGGGTTCATCCCGTACGTTTTTCTTCAAATAAACAAATAATGAATACAAATGAATATATTGCCAAATAAACTTAAATAAATAAACTATGAACCATGTATTATTATCTGTGGCATTTTTGAAAGGTTAATATTGAATATCTGTGTGCACAATATGTATATAATATTATGAATAAGTTTTTTATTCACGAGTTTAAAATTTATAAAAAGTTAGAAAGACTGCCCCTGTGTGAATACAGCTGAATGTGAATATTGCAACATTCCTACATAGCTTGATACTTCGTTAGAGACCAAAATAGCCCCCCACCTCTAACCAAGCCTAAGGTTGCTGAAATTTGGTACATATGTAGTAATCGGCATCCGAAAATCGAAAATGTAAAAATCCTTGCTCAGAGGTGTCGAAACGGCGGTAAAAACCGTCCCTTAACAGTGAAATAGTATATTAAATTATTAGTTGATAAAAGGGTTTTTCAAACACGCGCGATTTTTCGAGCACGACGGATACAAAATGAAGTGATTATCTTAACATATTCATCAAGCAAACATTCATATTACATTATCTCAAAATCTCATGGTCCTGGCAATTCCAAAATTGTCCTGTGGGCTTGATGGTCTGGATTGGAGAGTCATTAGGAGCATGTTGGAAACGATATTCAGATCCAGCGGCATGAAGATTTTGGTGTGCTGTTACCATCTTCAACGACCGAACACGAAGACAGATGTCACGGTGCAGATATGGGGAGTCATGCAGGTACCGACACTCCAAGGACGCTATTTCGAGACGAAATGTCATTAAGAAGGGGCAATGTCACGGAAATATTCAGATCTGGCGCCATCTAGGTGGAGAAGAGTGAAATGATAACAGCGGCGTGAGTGATCACGCCACCTATGGACGAAGAACGGTGGCTTAAGCCTAGAAATGCCCGGAAGGATGGCAGAGTTCTCGAAAGATCTGAAACATATGCGTCGCTATTGGGAAGTCTGGAAGTCGACTGTTTGTACTTTGAAGATGAATAGAAATAGTCCAGTGAACCGTAGTACATATAAATTAGGTTTTGTAGTGTATTTATTCTGTTTTAAGTGTTGAATAAAGAATGTTGAAGTGAAATCGAGAAAAGTTTTTCACAGTTGCTTTCGTTTACGAGCTGAATAGGTACATCCTCTCCGTCATCCTCCCGGTATTTGATAAGAAGCAACGATTAATTTCTCCTTAATTTTTTTCGTCGCCTCGATAACAATATATCGTCACTTGATCGGTGTCGAGATAACAAAAATAGTTAGGTGTATTTTCGAGTGCGTTAGTTGTGGAGTCATCAGATATAATGTAGACCCTCTTAAAATAAGGCTAAAATAACGCTAAAATAACGCTTTAAACATTTTTGAGGTTCAGTGTAAGCATGGTTATTGTTCTTCTTGACTCCTGGTGTATGTTCGCTATCTGAATCATTCTGAACAAAAAAAAATTGAAGTTCAGGATAAGCATTGCTATTGTTTTTTTTTTTCGACTTTCGAATCGGTATTCGCTTGTTATATTTTTTTATGCACTAGTTCTTACAAGAGGGGAAAATCTTGTAATGTTTGGAGAATGTCCTGATAGCCGAAAAAATGTAAGCAGAAATTGGTGTTCTTGAATTTCTGAAAAAGGCATGCCTCCGGAAATAACGAATTGCCGTTTTTGAAAAAAATAAACCAAGGAAAAGAGACGCTTGGCATGTTTCCAAGGACTGAGCTCAGTGGGTCATTCTCGATGAGACCGCTAACGATGGAAAAAGTGATGATATTCCAGAAGAGCATCGTTCATGTAAATATCCATAAAACAGAAACAAATTGTTGCTAACCTTCCTGCGGTGTTCCAGATAAACGAGTGAGCTTGTAAGCAAAGCATCACCAACACCAACTGGGTGACTATTCAGTTTATGGAATCATTCCGAAGAAAACTCCAAGAAGTAAGCGAATCTTCTCATATTCCACACTGATGGTATTATATGATTCGCATAAATTTCTCAAATTGTTCCACAGAGTTTCAAATGAATGAAAAGAATAATTCCAACGAAGAGCAGAATTTGAGGCAGATATCTTGAAGTATCTGTCAGAGAACAACTACGAACTACGAACGAACATTGAATTATATCATTCTGACATCTATTTGTGCAAAGTTCCATCAGGAGGACACAATTGCAATTGCTAATTGTAATCAAGCTTGAATATTATTATGTTTCATGGGTTATTATCCCTCTCTTATGGGTTATTATCAGAGTGCCAGAATAGGTCAGACAATAATTGATAACAACAAAAACACCGAGAAGCACTTCACCATAGCACATAATTCAGAATGAATTAATGACTACGATTCGAACAAAGCTCGAAAAGTGTGCCGAGGAGTTTTCAATAGATGAAACGAATAATTCGAAGTCGAAATCCCCTTCCCTACTCATTTTCCTACAAAGTGGAAAACTTTAAGCAAATATCTGTCAGAAAACGACTACTTTCCACTATGAATAATGAATTACACGAGGGGGAACCGCTGGGGAATTTCGGTGTACTTGTCTTGGGTATTAGTGGCATTACTAGGGAATTAGTCGAAAATTAGGGGCATTAGTCGGGTATTAGTTGGAAATTAGGGGCATTACTTGAAAATTATTGGGCATTACAGGTATTACTGGTGTATTACGCAAGCATTAGAGAAATTGGTTAGCATTAATCAAGGGTATTACAGGAATTATTCGGAAGTAAGAGAGCAATTACTGCACAGTAATAATCGGTGACGATAAAATACAAAAAAAAAGTCTTCACAACATGGGAATTGGAATTGTTTGAAGAAAAATTAGAGAGCAGCAGCGGAACTCCGAATTGTGCTATGAAAAAAAAAGGTCATCCGACTTGTACTTGACACAACAAACCTACATTAAGACACGATTTTATATTTTCATTACTTTTCTGACGGGCATTACTCAGGGAGTATTACTGGGGAATTACTGGGAAATTACTTGGGTATTAGAGGCATTACTTACAATTTTTGGGAATTACTGTACACAATATTCTCAGCGGTTTTTCCCTCGGAATTACATCTGACATCTATTTGTGCAATGTTCCTCCAGGATAATATTTAATGCTTGATAACAATTAGTTATTGCAATTGAGTCGTACTGGAGAAATAGAGGTGTAGTTCCCAAGGGAAATTTGTTGTTTTCTGACATATATTTTTCTCAAATTTTCACTTTGAAGAGAAGAGGATTTCAACTTCGTCCAAATTATTCGTTTCATTCCCTGGGATGTTCGTAAACTGAGAATCGAAGTAACTTAAAAATG
The DNA here is from genome assembly GCA_958298965.1 of Chrysolina haemoptera. Classification (NCBI taxonomy): domain Eukaryota; kingdom Metazoa; phylum Arthropoda; class Insecta; order Coleoptera; family Chrysomelidae; genus Chrysolina; species Chrysolina haemoptera. Next base: position 19,839,551 of record OY282599.1, on the reverse strand, counting down.
GTTTTTCACCTCAGTTACTCACAACGAAATATTTACGTTGTGGTGTGCCTTTGTTTTTCATTTTCACCTGTTCAAGTTGATAGGATTGAGGAATATTATTTCCTTAATATGAATTGCATTATCTCTTCAGAAGAATCTTAACTTCTATCAAAACAAAGTGCCAGTTATAGATATAAACAAAACTAGATAGTTGAAATTGAATTTTCAATTAACCATCTTTGAGTCCCGGGGATCAAAGTAATTTTTGATTCAAGTAAAATAGTTTCACATTACTTACCGTTCACTGCTTGATCTTCGATTATACTCAGTATTGTTGTTAAAATGAAAAGATATAACGAGTATCTCATAAACATATTTGGATAATTTAAGGAAATCACAACTTTTTACACGAAATGTGAAAAGGTGTTTCTAGCCGCGACAAATACCAAGATAAAAATGAGGTACGATAAGAAAATATTGATTCACGATCGGTTTGTTGAATCATTACTGAAAACATTCGGCTTTTGTGATACAAAAAAACAACAGGTGTAAATATGCAAACGTTGAAATCATCCATAACCGTTGTCCGCTGAATGTCAGCTGACCGGAGCAGAGCCGCAAAAATACCGGGACTGCCGGATAGAGGAAACTGTGTAAATTCGAACAGCGGTTTTCAAGTTTGTCCGAATTTTCCAAGGAAATTTAAAATTTCCGCAATTTTTTTTCGAATTTTTCACACCTGCCATTCGTTATAAAATGGTATCATAATAACAATATAATAATAATAATAATATGTTTATTCATCATCATACATACTTTCATAGTCCGGGTTGAAATATAAACACTTTAAAAACAATAATACGTTAATGAATAAACACAAAAAAAAACACAAGGAAATCTTTGTTCAAACATTTAAATGTGAACGTCATTTAAATTCAAATGATCTCCAATTCTTTTAAAATGTAAAAGTATATATATAAATCTAGACGAATGAATAACAAACCTAATGAAGCTTAAAAATAAAATAAAATATTGAGAATATCATTTAACTAAAAATATTCTCTAATTTTTTTTTTTTTAAATATAAAAATAAATAAATATAAAAACCATTAATAGTAAAAGTTCAAAAACAAACCAAAGGACTAAACAATCAAAATTCAAACTGAAGGACTAAACAATTAAAAATAAAACAATGGGTACTGTTAAAATTGCATATAAAAGCTATAGACAACACACATTTCTAAAATATTTAATTTTAAACCAGATTAAGGAAAGGTTGTGGCACTCAAATCACATTAGAATAATCACATCAATCTGCAGATTATACAACACCTCATGCAAGTCTACAACATACTCTGCTTGTAGATATAAAGCTTTCTAGTAACATTTTTGTCCTATCGTTTTTTCAGTTCTTGGTATCACAGCGTTACTTTTATGTCTTGTGTTGTAAGGGTGCTGAATAAGTACCAACGACGATTTATGTCTAAACTGCCTCAAGAGGATCGCTAAAACAAATATCTGACTCACATTCATTATAATTTTTTCTTGATATAGGTTACAGGATGGATATTCTCGCGGTTTTTTAAACATCATTTTAAGAATGCACTTTTGAATTTTTTGTAGGATATTGATGAGTGTTTTTGAGGCTCCTCCCCATGCAATGACTCCATAGGAAAGATGATTTTCGACCAAAGCATGGTACAATATTTTTAGATATTTTATATTAATGATGTTAGATATGTTTTTGAATTTATAGACCATGAATCGCAACTTTTTTATTAACTTGATCCTCCCATTTCAAATGAGAATCTATATATATTCCCAGGTATTTAAGCTTATCGACAGACTCTATTTTCAGAAGTGTTCCGTCATCATATTGTATTTCCAGTTCTTTATATGGTGGTAAATTTGCAGAGTAGGATGTAAACGGCAAAAAATGAGTTTTTTTATAATTGATTGTAAGTATTCTATTGTTGAAAAAATTTATTATATTTTTAAAATCAACTTCAATGTTATTTTTGAGAGTGGTCCAGTCAGTTCCTTCGTAAAAAACGACAGTGTCGTCTGCAAAGCTCACAACTTCCCCACACGTATCTTGTTCGAAAAGATTATTGATATATAGATTGAAAAGAATTGGCCCCGAAACAGTACCTTGAGGCACTCCATATTTTATTATTCGATAACTGCTCATAGTTCCATTGATATTGACGCATTGTTTTCTGTTACATAAGTAACTCTCAAGTAATTCATGAGCAACTCATCTAATGCTAATATTTGAAAGCACTGACAGTAGTTTTGAATGGTCAACGGTATCGAATGCTTTTGCCAGATCTATGAAAACACAGATAGAAGGATTTTCTTTGTCAATTGCATTATTTATCAACCCTGTCAATCTGGCAATTGCATCAGATGTTGAATTATCCTTACGAAAACCATATTGTTTACTCGATAAAATATTATAATTTTCGAGAAATGAAACCAACCTCTTCTGTAAGGTTTTTTCGGAAACTTTCGCCATGCTCGATATCAATGAAATAGGGCGATAGTTCGTAACATCGAGTTTATCACCGTTTTTGAAGAGAGGTTTTATTCCAGCAATTTTCAAAATGTCTGGAAATTTTCCATCTTTGGACTTGTTTATTAAATAAACTAACGGAGGTGCAATTTCTTATACACCCACATTTCTTATACATTCACGGTAGTGCAAGAGGTTTAGATTACACCCTGTATGTGTTTCAACGTATATGAACATCGTTTAACAATATGAATATGTTTTGTTTTATTCTGTGTGGAAGTTCATGGAACATATGAAAACTATCGTTGCTGAATTAATTTTTATGTTATATCATGGTACACAATTTTTGAGGTAGAATTCTGAATTGTGTAGAATTGATTGGTATTGGTATTGGTTGGTGTGGATGGTGACTGATGCGCTGCGACCTAGTTAGATCTATTGTGCCCCATCTTCTTCTGCTATCTCAAGGTGTTCTCGTTTACCCTCAAGCCTCAATTCCTTCAGGAATTTTAGGATTTTGAGGGGGTCCATTTGTGGTATTTCTTCCACAGTCAGCTGGTGTGATCCCAGTATATTTAATCTTTTGTGGTGTACAGCATAACACTCCATCAATATGTGGTGAGGTGTTTCAGGATGTTCCCCACAGAATCTGCAGGTGTTGTCCTCCTCTAAGCCTAGCTTCCTTAGGTGTTCTTTGCAATGCCCCGTTAGAAATCCTGTGATTGTCTTTAGACTAGTTTTGCTGAGGTTAATCAGTGTTTTCGATCTTGCTCGGTTGAAATTGCCGAGGAGATCTTTGGCCTGCCTTAGCCCTGGAAGTCTTTGCCAGTATGTTGCTCTCATTGCTTCTTCAGTTTTATTGAGTTCTTCTTGGAAGTAAGATTTTCCAAGTCCGCAGAATGGTTCTGGCCCGATCAGTGGCGTTGATGCTCCTTTTCGTGCCAGGGTGTCTGCTTGTTCATTTCCCTCTACTCCGACGTGCCCAGGCACCCAGAGGAGGATCACCTTGTTGTTCTGCCTAGATCATTGAGTTTTTCTAGGCATTCCCAGACCATCTTCGAGTTGATGTTATATGAGCCCAACGCTTTGATGGCTGCTTGACTATCGGAGAGGATTACGATTTCCTTATTCCGGTAGTTCCTATCGAGGTTGAACTGAATGCATCTTTCTATGGCGTGAATTTCCGCTTGAAAAATGCTGGGGAAGTGTCCCATGGTTTCGGAGTACTTGGTACGAGGTCCAAATACTCCTGCTCCAGTTCCGTCGGGAGTTTTAGACCCATCCGTGTACCATGTAATGGTATTCTTACCCAGTGCTCGAATGGATTCTGTGCTCCATTTTTTCTTGGTATTCAGTTCCGTTCGAAAAAAATTCTCGAAACTAAATTTCCTGGTAATTTCGTCAGTTGGGAGATCGGCAAGGTGTGCACTTTCGGTGGGGGTTGAGCCCATTACACTGTGTGCCTTTAAGTCCGACTTTGGCCAACCTCAGGTTTGCTCCCCAAGCAGTTCTCCTCACCGTGAGATGGAGAGGAGTGAGGTCCAGAATGATCTCCATTGCTGCTGTTGGAGTTGACCTCATTGCTCCTGTTATGAAAAGACATATTAGTCTTTGAACTTTCTCCAGGATTTTCTTTGTTGTGGCGAGTTCGGTTCTACCGTGCCACACTACTGCTCCGTAGGTGATCATAGGTCTCACTATCATGGTGTACGTCCATCGCAGTATTGATGGGTTACAGCCCCACGTTTTTCCTGCAATGTTCCTGCACACCATCAGTGATGATTTTGCCTTGTTAGCGATCTTTTCTACGTGTCTGTTCCAGAGCAGTTTTGAGTCTAGGGTTAGTCCTAGATACTTCACCTCTTGCTGCCATCCTAGAATTGTGTAGAATTGATAGATACACCGAAAATTCGCATAACGACCTCCAATGGGTCATTTGAGGTCATATACACTGCACGCGAGCAGCGATGGAACTATCGATATTTCAGAAAAATCATAGCAGTTGGGAAAAGAGGTCCAAACAGTAAATAAAACAACCATTTCACCACTCAACTTTATTCTTGGTTATTTCCCTCATCTGTCAAAATGTATTCGCTGATGAACCCGCTTCGTTCCTTTTGCGAATAAACTGCATGGTTCTTCTTGACAGTTGCCTGAATGTATGCAACACATTTCACAAGCCGTGTGACATATTGTCGTAAATAATGTTCATTAATTTAATAAAAATAATTATGTACGTTGTGGAATGAGTGTTATTGGTTAATTTACATATTATAGGGAAATAATCTGATCAAATATAACTCAACCGTCGTTTATCAAATCGAATAAATTTTGGATTTTCCACTCAAACATTTTTATTTTAGAAAATTCATTTCGTCAAATTCTAAGATTTATATTCAAAGAATAAAAGCCGAGAGCTTTCAATCTCCGAATTCCACTCGATAAATATTTTCAAACCAAATTATTTTCGTTGAAAATGAAAAATGCATTCGCTGATAAACGAAGTCTTGTGATATTACCCCCGGAAAAAAAATTTAATTTGGAAAAACTTTCTCGCTTCTCATGGAAACATAACCGTAGTTTACATGATTTTGGACGTAGAACTGTACATTTTTGCTGTATCTACCAAGTCTACAGTAAAGAGGTTTTGCTGAACCTGTATTACGGAACTATCCACTATCATCTACGGTATGGAATACTGAACTGGGGTACAGGGTCAACTCCAGAGGGGGTTTTCATTCTACAAAAGGAGGCTATCAGAATCATTGCTGAAATCGGGTGGAGGCAATCATGCAGAAATTCATTCAAAGAACTCCGAATACTAACGGTTGCGGGTATTTATATTTATGAACTATGCATATATATTTATAAGAATAGGCCGAACTTCACATCTAATCAGCATCAATACTCGACTCGCTCTAAAAACTTGTTAATACCCAAAATGCACCGAACCACCCTTTACCAAAAAAGTTTTCTCTTTCTTGGACCAAAGTTTTTCAATAAGCTAGATGAATCGGTTAAGAACTCACCAAATTTAAAAATTTTCAAATCGAGATTGAAAACATCTCTTATCCAAAAAAATGCTACATCCTTGACGAATTCTAGGTTTATATAGTCCCATTTTACTAGTAGTTTTAGTAGACTGTGAAGTCGTTTTAGTTATTCTTGCCTCTGCATACATCTTTTCTCATTTCTAACATATCTTCGTTTTAGATATATGTATGCATGTGTTGTGTATGTATATATACATTTATATTTAGCATTGTGACGTTTTCCTTGTTATTGTACCATTGAAGTCATCTTCTATTTTGTACTTTTCAACAAGAGAAATAAACATATTATTATTATTATTATTATTATTATTATTATTATTACCAAGGACCATGCAAACTGGAAAATGTCTTCTGGTGAAAATGGCTGAATTTTTGAAATGTTGTAGCCGTCTCAAATGGAGAGTCCTATCAGTTCAACTCGATCATCTCACTAGATTTGGCTTTAGAGTGCGCAAAGTTATGAATTTCATGAATTTTTGAGATTCGCAGCCCAATAAAAATATGCGGGTATCAAACATTCAAATAAAATATAGTTTATTGTCTAAGAGAGTTTCTTGTTGACAAAGCTTTGTGAAGAAGACATGAACAATTAAATAATTTTTAATTATAATTAATAAGAGAAAATAAATATGTATACTAACAATACAAACCCAACTAATAACAATTCCAAAACATGGTAAGATGTTATTAGATGATTGTCATACTAACACGTTACACATTTTAACAATACTTAACAATTAAATACATTCAGTAGTCAGTAGAATTGAAATACATATAATAAAATGAACGGGAGTACAGAGCTAGTCATACATAATGATCTAAGGTTGTCACTAAAAAATCCTGCAGGTTTTGTAATATGTCTTAAAAAAAAAAGATTTTTTAATTGAATTCCGAAATAGTGAGGAATTTACCGTGTTCTTGTGGAGGCCAAGTATGTGAATGAAAAAGTAAAATCGACAATGTCAAAGTACCCTTCTCTCCAAATGTTTCTACCAAATGGAAAATATGAGGCAAACATCTGACAGAAAGCCACTACTTCCCTGGCTAATACCATGACGGACATTGAATTACATCTGACAGATATTTATGCAACGTTCTTCCAAGAAGACCCAGTTGCAATTTCTTATTGTAATTATACAGCAGATTATCCTTCATTTGGCTGGGGAAGACCACCTGCAGACAGAAATTAGAGTGGTCCTGCCCCAGCCCAATGAATTATAATCCACTGAATAACTAATATTTCCTCACAAATAAAGCTGCGACTTACAGTAAAAGTTGCCGGCAAAAATTCTGGAATACTTTTTACTTCCTGGTGTCTTTGCTACCGAGGATTGCTTGTTCGCTTCCGCACAGGTGGAGCTGTGACTAACTTTTACTGTAAGTCGCTACTTCATTTGAGACAAAATATTAGTTATACAGTTGATTAAAATTCATTGGGCTGGGGCAGGACGACTCAATGTTGTCCGACCTTCCCTGTCACTGACGAGCGGCAAGAACCACGAAACGCGTCTGCTTGTGGTCTTCCCCAGCCAAATGAGGGACAATTTGCTGTATAAATACAATAAGCAATTGCAACTGGGTCTCCTTGGAAGAACGTATCACAAATATCTGTCAGATGTAATTCAATGTCCGTCGTGGTATTAGCCAGGGAAGTAGTTGTTTTCTGTCAGAGAGAAGGGTACTTCGATATTGTCGATATGATACTCTTTGCCAAAAATTCTCGAAGCCAGGTAAGTGGTTATAAATCTTCCTACTATCGAATATAAGGCAATTTTCTGTCAAGGATAATGTGTGTGTGGTGTACTGATATTATTGTGCTGACGGATAGTATAATGTGGTCTATTATTCGGCTCTTTTGAATTCGTTTTATGTATTAAGCATACTGTTACGAGAATAAATATACAAGTTAGCGTTAGAATTCAATAAAAAGATACTTACAGAGAACCCTTGAAATAGCTGTTTGGAATCAGAGTGGAGATGACTTGAAAGTATTCTTAGATTACATTAATAAACAAGAACCAACTATAACATTCACATAAAGAAACAAGAAAAGATGATGAACTTCATTTCTTAGACGTTTTGATAACATCTCGAGTCAACACAACTGTTTATAAAAAGAAAACACATACCAATAGATATCTCCATTATAACTCAAATCACCACATCAGCGTCTTTACAACAGGGCACAAGTGGTTTGCAATTCAACACAAAATCTGAAAGAAGAATTGAATTTTATAAAGTCCTTTCTCAGGGAAAATGCTTATCCAAATGAATTCGTGGAAAAAACCATTAATGAAATTGAAAATAGTACCTACTACACTTTACAATCAAACAGCACAACACACAGACATGCGACATCTCCATACACATCCAACAAACAACATTATACCTTATATCCCTGGACTGTCTGAGAGGATAAACGGATTGGCCATAGGTATGAAATAAGAACAACATTTAAAACAACCAATACATTGAGATCAATACTCACACATACAAAACCCAATGTTCAAAAAATTGTGTTCACAACATAACTTGTTCGTGTGGTAAGAGTTATATAGGTGAAACATCAAGACCATTGATTGTGCGCCAGGAAGAACATAAAAGTTACATCAGAAATCGGAAAATAACGGGTTCGAAAATATCCGAACATATTCTAACATCTGATGGCGATCATATGATGGAATGGAATAATAACAAAATTTTATTGATAGAATCAAATAAAGAAAAAAGAAAGTTAAAGGAAACTGCATGCATTCTTTTATCGAACAACTGCTTTTCAACCAATTCCATCGAAATGGACCGCACCTGGTTACCTTTCCTCAGAGATGAAATAAGAACTAATAGAATGGTGATTGTTTGATACCGAACACTCTATGTATCAAGATACCAAATGTCAATCACAAGAATGTATGACAGATTTCATTTGACTCTGTCAAAGAAAGATCTTATATCCAAAACCGCCATTCAAATTCAGTTTCTTCAGCGTCTTTTCAAGAAGTTTTGATAACGATGCAGCCTCCGAAATGCCAACAATTTTCAACAAAAGAGAAGTATTCTGTGTTAATTCGATCTCATTTTTTCAGATAGGAAAATTCAGTGTAGGGTACGTTACTGACAAAAATTAATTCCTTTCAAGACAGCAGTCTTGTGAACGCAGTAACTTATCTGGCAAATTAATTAATTTTCACTTCTACACTTGTACAGATTTCTTTGGATTAACATTTTTTCATTTTCAGATTGTGGAAGGTCATAAACCCAAAAAATCATGTCAAGAATCGGATTTCCTCCACAAAATCAAACTTTCAATCAATATGAAATACATCTTTTCTAAAATTTCATTTATGGTTTTTCAGAGAAGACACGATAAAAACTTGCACATCTTTTCTCGCAGAACTTTTCACATACTTCTCTTTCTTTCGTATCGTTTATCAGGAATTGGGGAAAAAAGTGGAAAATTTTTTTCGTTTCAAGAATTTATTTTGGGATTCTTCTAAAAATTACTGATCGCTTCTCGAAGTCGAATAAATAAGAAATAACATTATACTCGTAGGATCCACATAAAAGATTATTCAATATCAAATCAAGAATTTTGTCCACTCGTGTGTACAATTACCGTAGCACTCATAACTGAAGGGGTTCCTTTACGATGATAAAATTAGATTTCAGTAAATAACAAAGAATCCACAAAAGGGATATTCCAGAACTCGACAACAACAGCAAAGGTAATAAATACATATTTCGATCATTCAAGAGCTTCACCAATTTACATTCAATCCATTATTATGTGAAAGTTGAATATTTGTAAAGCTGGACAATTGAATTCGTGTGGAACGAGAGTAGCTTTTTTCCGAATGATTGTGGGAGTTATCTGGAAGGGATTTTATCCAGTCTCCAAAAAAGATTTTTCCTACGACCACATAGAAATGTAACGTATATCGCACTGCATAGTCCCACAGGAAAAGGCTTATATCCACAAGCGTGCAAAATATTTTCCGCACAGGCGCGGAAAGTAACTTTCCGCACGCTTGCGGAGAGTGTCAAATAACTCATTTGGTTGAGCAGAGTACGCAGGTTCGAGCCTTGCCCGCGGAAACTAATTTTTCTCATTACGATATTGAAAAAAAATACACTTTTCAAATAGATTGCTTCAAATATTCTATATTTAAAAGTAATTATCAAAAATAAATGGGTTTCATCTATATTTCTTGTAGTTTGATTTAAATGAATCGTCGGCTTAGTGCAAGAAAATTAAAAAATTAGTTGAATTTCACAAACTACTTCTTGCGATACCCTCTATCTAATACATAAATCATGAATTCCATAATTTATAAATTGAAAAGTTACCTAATAATTTAAAATATTATTTATTGATAATCATCATTATGTTAAATTATTAAAAAGTAACAAAATATTTATTTAAAAAATTCTGAATCATCTAAACAAAGCAAGGAATTTTCAAAATTCATGTTCCGTTTCGTTAAATAATTTCATATATTAATTCCCTATACCTAGTCAGGCAATCATGTTGTCATCTTGCTAGGTATTTATATAAAAACAAGCTTTGAACAATTTGTGCCAAACGTCAAAAGTTATTTTGATTATATAGTGAGAGTGAAATGAAGACCTAATATTTAAGTTTTTGTTCCTAATAATAGTAATTGTTAGGTAACTTTTTGAAATAAAGTAGGTATGTAGACAGCAATCTCAATTTCCGTCAGCATTGTGATAATTTCATCAAAGTACTCAATAAGTTTTTTCAATGGGTCCCCTTTTTACCTATTCAAAGCACGCCTCAGCGTGCGCAAATCGAACTTTCAAAAACGCGCGTTTTTTAAAGTTACCATGGTTACATCAACAACTCGAGAACAGTGAGGACTAATGAAAATGTTATGATCTTGTAACGTCAAATGAAATATTACAAACAAATGCAAAACTTTTATTCAAGCATCAGGGGTATACTGATGTCACATCAGGAATTCAATTATTTTACGTTATAAGATCTCATTTTCTTCATTTGTAATAATGAAACCAGTATTTATGATTTCAAAGTGCACCAATTGAAAAAAATAACATAAAGTATTCATGAATAACTGATCTGTTGTTAATATATTTTTAAATACGTTGTATTGCATTTGATATTTGAAGTTATGTAGTCAGGGATAAACAATTGTGACAATAAATTTTCTTTGGACATCCTCTTCGTCCCAAAAGTCTTCGTATTGCCATGATAGCCGAATCAGTCTTTAAAGAGTTAGCTAACTCTAAATGAATGGCTGTTGTGCTCAAACATGGATACATTTCCACCACATTTTTTCAGCACCGTATATCTCTAGATCATTCAGTTCCGACGTCTCATATCCTCTTATATTTCCTCAAATTTTTGTTTGTACTTCAAAATTCTCAGAATCCACGCAGTTTTCCTGACTAGTTTCAACCAGGAAGAAAAACGAAATATGTCCGGTGAAAAGTCAGATACTTGGGTCTGTATTGAAACCGCTATGAATTCTCTCTTGATTTCTGAAGTGTCCATCTCATAATCTTTCAATTTGTTCCAGTTGTCGTCTTTTTCTTTCAAAAATCTTGGTCCGGTAATCCATTCATTTTCAGGGTCCCAGTCAATAGTTTTGTATCTCTAGTGGCATCGTCGGCAGTTTTATGTTTGTTGAAATCCAATTCCAATTTTGAATGTCAGTAGTTTCCTCTATATCAACTATTCTATGTGCAACGAATGCTTTGAATTTATGACAAGATTTCGATTTCAACCATCCGAGAACAGTTTTAGAATCTCACCAAAATTGAAAAAAATCAAATTTCAAAGTACTATTTTCCAAAATTAGACAGTCTACTTCCTAATACTGCTGACTGTAATTCTAGTCTGGGATTAGTAATTGGTTTCAGGGGAGTGATTCTTGACTCAACCATGATTAATGATAATTTGATATCATTTTCAAATTTCACTCTCAAATATACTACTGACGCATAAGCTTTTTTACGTGCATCACACAGTATATGTAATTGGATATATTTTGCCATGTATATGTCTCGAACATAACAGCGAGGAATGGAAAAGTTTTCAATTATTTTAAGTTCTTCCAACCATTTCATACAACCAATGAATAAGCGAACTACAAAATCGAAAACATACCACATAGGTACCCAATAGCCAATCAAGAGCCGAACTACAAAATCTAAAACTTGTTGTTTTCAATTATCAATATAAAAATTTTCACCAATCAAAAACGCGTATTTTAGCATGAATGGAATAGTCAAATAATTCTGTCGTTACTCTGACATTATCCTGAGATATTGTATCCTCCGGATCTCATCTGCTCTTGGTGAATGAACCGCTGGCGCTGTAGCGATCTGATGTTTTGATAAGATACAGTGCATAATTCATTGTGGTTAATTCGGTAGGTAAACTTCTGTTGTTGTTAGGAGATGGGCTAGCAGTTTGCTTGTTTCAGTTCTGTGTATTTCACTTTGGAAGTAGCAGTAGTCAAAGGACTTTCAGGACGCACAGATATCGTTGAGTCTATATCAGAATATTTATCGCAGTATACAGGTTGTCTCAGATTAAATGGATTATTCTAATACTTTGGTCATTTGTGCATTTCAAATAATACACGACCTACGGTTCCACATTTATTCGGCTATGTCGTCACAAAATAAACCTGTTTCCGATTCGATAATTTAGCAGACTGTAAAAGGGGTTTATCGAGACTGTGGTTTCCTTACCTTGGTTATTTCCTCCAGAGACTCGAGTCGGGTAAAATTTCATCCAAAATCATAGAGCAAAGAGTACAGGTACCGGCACAGGTATTCGTAGTGAGGAACGAGAGAGTGGTCGCATTTTTCTGCCAGCGTTTTCACTACCGAAGCCCGGGATGCGCGAGCAATTAATAGTCCAGTAATAGTGGGAAAACACAGTCATATTCGCGATATATTCGAAGGGACAAAATAAACAAGTAATCAAATAAACAACAAATAATTATAGATATTTACAACGTGAGGGGAAGACGGAACATAACCGCCCACCAAAATGCAATAGTATTTTAAGTTACGAGGGGGTCGCTGAGGGGTAAAGGACAGACCTTCACCACTGAGCGTTTTAAGACACCTTGAGGAGTTTTCAAAGTAACAACTCTCACAACACCGTCGGCTCCGGGATGTAGTTCAATTATTCGGCCAAGCTGCCAACATGAGGGAGGTAGATTGTCATTTTTTACGAGAACTAGAGTGCCGATGTTAAGATTTGCATTGGGTTCAGTCCATTTATGCCGCTGAAATAGAGTGTGCAGGTACTCTCGATTCCAACGAGACCATAAATCCTGAACCAGACGCTGAACCATCTGCCACCGGCTCAGTCTGTTTAAGTTTAACGAGATTAAATTTTCATCGGGGGGAGAATTTAACGGCTCTAGAGTCAAAAAAGAACCAGGAGTTAGGGCCGATAAATCATTTGGATCTGAGCTGATAGGACAGATTGGTCTGGAATTCAAAACGGCTTCGATCTGGACGAGGAAAGTATTAAACTCTTCGTAGGTTAGTATCTGGTCACCGACCACTCTGGACAAATGAGATTTGACGGATTTTACGCCTGCCTCCCACAATCCTCCGAAATGGGTACTGGAAGGAGGAATAAACTCCCACTTGATGAGCTCCTGATGAGCTGCATTCTGCATGAGTTTTAGAACTCGAGAAGCCCCTACAAAATTTGTAGCATTGTCACTCATTATTTTTGTGACTCGGCCACGTCTAGATATCAAGCGCCTCAGCGCTGCTAGGAAGGTGTCCGTAGACAAATCAGTGGCAAGCTCCAAGTGTAGAGCTTTGGACGAGAAACAGACAAAAAGACAAATATACGATTTGTGTGTTTTAGACCCGCGATATCGGCCAAGCGAAATTTTATAAGGTCCTGCGAATTCGACACCAACGACGGAGAAAGCCTTTATCTGAGAAATTCGTAGAGAGGGGAGGTTACCCATAGGGGGCTGGGCAGTAACTGGATTTTGTTTCCAGCAAATTAAACATTTGGAGATAATTTTTCGAATGACTCGTTTAGCGGAAAGTATCCAGTACTGTTGAAGGAGGAGAAAATGGAGGGTTTGGAACCCCGGGTGAAGATACCGACGATGAGTATTCTCTACGATTAGTTCCGTAAGTCGGTGATGACTGGGCAATAAACAGGGATGTCTCTGATCATATGATAGTTGAGAGTGAACCAAACGACCACCCACCCTCAAAATACCTGATTCATCAAGAAAAGGATTCAATTTACGTAGGGATTTACTCAGAAGCTTCCCTGAGGTAAGACAAGAAATTTCAGAATGGAATTCTGAACTCTGAACGTGTCTGACTACTAAGAGCGAAGCTTGGTGGAGTTCCTGATAAGTGAGATAAGACAAGTTCCGTTGAGCACGAGGAAGGCGACAATTATCAATGAAACGACTCACATACGCTCTTATTCGTTGGATCTTCGCAAATGATGAGAACCGGTTCAAGAGAGCATCCACAAAATGAATTTCGGCTTGGGTTAAGAGTACAATCTTTTTTTTCTCAGCGTGACAGCCAGGGTCTACTTGTAAGGCGCGAGAGGAGGGCCAATTTGAGGGTGGCTGGAGAAGCCATGAGGGGCCCGCCCACCATTGGGAATAGTCGAGGAGCTGAGAGGGATAAACACCTCGAGAGGCGCAATCCGCAGGATTTAGATCTGACGGCACGTAGCGCCAAGTATCTGGAGACAATTTTTCATGAATGTGAGTGACGCGATTGCTCACGAAAGTTTTCCATTTATGTGGAGAGGAGCGAATCCAACAGAGAGCAGTGGAGGAGTCAGACCAAGCCAAATATTCCTCAACAATCATGTTTTTACGAAAAATATGGAGTACATATGAAAACAAATCAGAGAGAAGTGTTGCTGCGCATAATTCGAGCCGAGGTATAGAGATAGTTTTCAAAGGGGATACTTTCGCCTTGGCACAAACCAGTCGAATACAGGGGCCATCCACCGCGGTATATCGACAATATATAACCGCTGCGTAACCCTGCTCACTGGCATCCGCAAACCCATGAAGAGTACATGAAGCGGGAGAGGAGAGTTGAAAGACATGTCGAGATATGCTTATATTCGAGAGAGACGAAAGTTCGGATTGGAATTTATTCCAATTATCCACAACATCAGAGGGAGGAGGGTCATCCCAACCTATTCCAAGCGTCCATAGGAGTTGAATAAGTCTTTTTGCGAACAATATTAGAGGGCTAAGGAACCCGAGAGGGTCGAAAATTCGAGCAAGTTCAGCGAGGATATTGCGCTTGGTACAAGGTAGGTTTCGGCACGATATACTAAATGTGAAAACATCAAGAGAAGAATTCCACTGTAAACCCAACACTTTAACAGGGCAACAGTTATCAAAATCGAGACATGTAGAAGTTGTTAAACTCTCGGGAGAAAGCAAAGCGGGATGATTGCTATTCCATTTGTGCAGTTCGAATCCTCCCTTGTGAAGAAGCGAAGTTAATTGGGATTTCAGAGATTGAGCGTCGTCTAAGGACTTACAACTTATTACGACATCATCCACATAAGAGGAGTTACGTATGGCCGCGGCAGCTAGGGGAAAAGCTTGGTCTTCTTCATCGGCAAGCTGAAGAAGGGTTCTTATGGCAAGAAAGGGGGAAGAACTAATACCATAAGTAACAGTATTCAGAATAAATTCTTGGACGGGTTGATCGGGAGAAAATCGCCACAGAATTTTTTGATATTTTTTGTGAGGCTCTGACACAAGAATCTGCCGGTACATTTGACGAATATCGACTATCAGAGCAATAGGATGCATTCTGAAATTGAGCAGGAGTGTCGCTAAATCACTCTGTAATTTGGGTCCAGTTAACAAAGTGTCATTGAGGGGTGCCATTAGAGGCCTTCGCGGAGGCATCAAATACCACTCTGAGTTTGGTACTCACGCTCCCTGGGCGAAGTATACAGTGATGTGGAATGAAGTAGCCATCAGTTGTGTCTTGGGATTCGTCAATGAGAGACATGTGTCGTTGATCGAGATAATCTTGCATGAACTCACAATATTGTTGAGTCAAATGGGGTTCCTTCCGAAGCCTGCGCTCGAGGGCGAAAAAACGCCTAAGAGCAATTTCGCGGGATTTTGGAAAAAGTGGTTCAGATGCACGAAACGGAAGTGTTACAATGAACCTACCTGAAGAGGTTCTAGAGAGAGTAGATGTGAAGATGCTTTCGCAAAGGTCATCTTCTGGAGTGGAATTGCATATTCTGGGAACCTCTTCGATTTCCCAGAAACGCTTAATAGTAGTTTCAAGAGGGGGGTCACATGAACAGTAGAATGAGTTCACGGAGTGGGACCCAGACTGACCAGGCACGGTACCCATGAGAATCCACCCGAAAATCGTAGGGAATGCGCTGGGTTCATTGGTATTGCCAGAGAGTCGGCCACCTTCGAAAATGAGAGGAAACATATCGGCACCAAGTAAGATGTCAACACTGCTAGGGGTATGAAAGAAAGGGTCTGCCAATTTCAGATTCGAGAGATGAGACCAATTTCTGGCATCAATATTTTAATTGGGCATGGAATCACAGACTGTAGACATCACTATGGCGCTGCACTGGAGGACAGGCTCAGGGCTAGTACAAGGTCGGATTTGAAGTGGAACTGCTTTAGAAGCAGATGAATTCATATCACTTATACCTTGAATACTCAAAGAAATATATTTTTTTCGAAAATTCAATCCAAGTCGATTGCAACATTTTTGACTGATGATACTTATTTGAGAACCGGTATCTATCAATGCCCGAACCTTTTGATAGGATCCGCTGGCATCCAGAACTTCAATGAGTGCGGTAGACAACAAGACGGTCATATTGGGAGTGGCAGCAACTCTGGATAAATGAGAAGTTTGCTCCCTTCGATCCTTATGAGAGGACGCTTGAACATTCAGGAGAGCATTTGCGGTCGGGAAACGATTAAAAGAAGATCCCTCTGAGGGGGGCGTTGGTGGTTGAAGGTTTCGATCAGAGGACGCAGGGACGTCGTGGAAATGCAAGAGAGTATGGTGACACTGTCCACATGTCAGACAATGTGACTTAGAAGAACAATCTTTGATTACATGTCGAGACCCAAGACAGTTCACACACCATTTTTGCGTTTTTACCATATTATATCGGTCTCTAGAATTCATTGACAAAAACTGAGGGCATTTGTAAATAGGATGATCAGCATGACAGACGGAACAGACAAATGATTTCACTTGAGTATGAAGAGATCGCCTGGGAGAAAAATTTGAAGGAGGAGGAGGTCGTGTGTTATCGCTAACCTTTGAGAGCCTTTTTTGTGTGCAATCAGTAGCTCTGTCCAAAGCATAGCATTGTTGCACGACAAACTCTTGAAGAGTATCAAACGTAGGAATTTCATTGGAGCCATGATGGATTTCAAATCGAGATACTGTATTGGAATCTAGACGTCTAAGAAGCATGTTGAAAAGCAAAAAACTCCATTGATCAGTGGGAAACTGCAGGTTTTTCAACGCTGCAATATTTTCGGTGAATGTATCTAGTAACTTTCGCAGATTTTGAGAGGTGACACGATTATCAGGGATACTTGGAGCATTTTCCAATTCGAGATAATGAGTAGTGGCTAGAAGGCGTTTATTGTCAAACCGTTTTACGAGAGACTCGTAAGCAACGATATAATTTGCGTCCGTGACTGGATTACATTTGACCAGAGATAAGGGGGGACCAGATAGAGAAGAAAGGAGATAATTGAACCTTTCGACATTTGTCAACGACTGATTATTATGTACCAAACTTTTGAACATATTGTTGCGTCTTCGGGTTCAAAAATAAGTGTACACTGGTATGAACTCGCCTTTATTATTCCAACTTCACTTGACAACACTGTGATACAAGTCACTGTCAAAATACTTGTATCCAAGGTAACTCAGAGTAACTTCCTAACTAACTTACTTCATCTCACAAATGCATTGCTTTTATATACAAATAAAGTTCTAGAAAACTTAAGAAATCAATAGAACACAAATAGAATGTTCGACGATTGATCCACAACAAAAGTTAGTGCTTCTCGATTTTTCCATCTAATTCATCGAACGATCTCGAACAATTCGAGAAGTCTTTATCAAATTTCAGGTCTGTAACACTGCCTCCTCCTTTAGGTTATTCCGTCCCGGATAACACCATCACCACTTTGGCTGTCCCTCTGGAACCAATTTGGGGGATCGTGGCCTCGGTATTCTGCTAACCTCTCGATGTGAACAACTTTGGGTTTACTCCTTGGGTTGAGCTGGATGCGGTATACCAAGTCGTTGATCTTCTTTATGATGACATAGGGTCCTGTCCAATTTCTCTGTAGCTTGGGGCATTTTCCTTTCTTTCTCTGAGGTTGGTAGAGCCAAACAGCATCACCTGGCTCGAACATAGTTCCTGGACTCTTTCTGTCGAACCTCTTTTTCATTTTATCACTGGAGGTTTGAAGACGACGTCTGCAGAATTCATGAACTTGGTCCAGTCTTTCTCGCAACTCTTGGACATATTCTGGTAGGACTTTGTCCTCTGTACTTCTGGGTGGCATTCCAAACAACAGATCGCATGGTAGTTTC